>VDFB02379711.1:208944208-209121660 GCA_007258455.2 Sequoia sempervirens | reverse complement strand
ACAATCATTTGTAAAGAGTTCAAATAAAAAACTAGATCTGCAATCTTAAAATCAAGTGCTCCTCTATTCACATATGCCCCTTGTTTTCATCTGTCATCTCCAACCTGTAGTTGCTTCCCCTCTCGATAGATGGCATACAATGCCATATCACCTTGCTGTACTTGCATAGCCTACTTCATTTGGACCTTAGGCTTCTTACCTGTCAAGTTTGCAATTTTAACAAGAGAATTATGTCTTCTTTCTTTCTCTCTAACTAGTAGGACACCAAACATGGTTCCTTGATCATTTTCACTACCCTCTACCACAAGAAGCAAACCATATCTAACCTCCAATATCTCTTTGTGAAATTCTTGCAATGAAAATGTATATCCTTCACCTTCAATGAGAAAGAGAAAAGAATGAGCTTTACTTGCCTTTTCAATGCCATCAACTCTCAGGTTTGTAAAGGGTTGGGACTAAAAATTAACAATACAACTCTTATCACCCAAACCTACAATATCAAATGTTGCTCTCTCCTTGAGGTTTGCACAATCAATAGACCTATCATTTTCTTTGTTCATTTAAGTTTTCAAAATAGAAAATGGAACCTCTTACTTTAAATTGAACCTCACAACTTCATCTTGTAGAGGGTTATCTTCCCCAAACTGCCCAAGTAATGCAAATATACATTGGGCTTCATCTTCATATCTCATCTGCCAATGTTGAATGTCTGCAATCACATTGAAGGGTTTTTCTTCCCATCCTAGAAACCTTGCATGAGGATTAGTATCTTTCCTTGGAGTTTCATCTATTATCAAATTAGCATGCTCTTGTAACAAGTCTTGAACCTCTAATGGAAATTGATTAATCCTAGTTGTTGTCATAACAGTCCTAGGAATATTTATACTTGCAAATCTCTTGTCAACCTTTTCTATAGCTTGGAAATACTCCTTTTCACTCACCAACATAGCACTAGTACCCATTTCTGATTCTTGACTTTCCTCCTTTAATGGTGTAAGGGTGTAGGAAACTCTATCTTTCTCTATGAAATACATATTTTTCCTACCATCATGCTTAGCATTCCTATCATATTGCCAAGGTCACCCCAAAATAAAATGACACACATCTATTGGTATTATATCACATAAGGCTCTATCCTTGTACCCTCCTATATGAAAATCAACCCAACTTTGTTCATTTACAACTAATTGTTTCCCTTTATTTAACCAAGACACCTTGTAGGGAGTAGCATGAGGAATCCTTTGTAATTTCAACTTCTCAACCATTTCAAGAGAAACCAAATTATCTATGCTACCAGAGTCAATTACAACCTTGCAACACTTACCTTGACTTTTACATGTAGTTCTGAAAAGAGACTTTCTTTGTGGTGGTTCTTTCTCCATTGGCCTTTTGAGTAGAGTCCTTCTCATCAGAAAAAACTCTCCATTTTTGGTTCTTCAATATGTGGCGAGGAATGGAAACTCTCATCATCATCTCCACCTTGTAAAATTTGATTTCTTCTTTCTCTACCAACATAAGTAGTTGGTTGCTTCTTAGCACATTGCCATGCTTGGTGGCCTGCAAATTTGTTGCATTTATAACACTTCGCTATAAAACCACTTGAACCTCCTCTTTGACTTCCAAATATGCCCCTAGAATTTAATCTCCTTCCCCTAAAGCCACCTCTTGAATTTGCAACTTGTTCTTGGGTATTGCTTGCCTCAGCATATGACCCTCTTCCTCTAGAATTTCTTCCTCTACCCCTACTTTTCTTTTCTTGCCTTCTCTTCAATTTATCTTCAGCCTTGATAGCCAATTGGTAACACTCCTCTACCATTCTTGGAGTGGTGAGGCTCAACTCATCTTGAAGATTTTATCTCAAACCATTAATGTATCTTTCCACTTTCTCTTCATCATCTTCCACATGGCCTACCCTTATTGTCAATTTGTAGAACTCCTCTATATAGGTTTGCACATCCATCTCCTTTTGCTTGAGATTTTGAAGCCTCTTGAACAACTAAATAGTGTAGTCATCGAGAAGGAACTTTCCCTTTATTTTAGCCACCATCCTATCCCAAGAGGTGATTTTAGACTTCCCCTTCTTTCTCATTTCACTTTGTACATAATCCCACCAAAGCAAGGTGTGGCCGTTCAACTTTTTCTTGGCCAACTCCAGTCTTTGATCTTCTGGCACATCTTCATAGTCAAAGTAGTTATCCAATGCTCCTATAAAATCTAAGAGTTCCTCACTATCCATATTTCCTCCATCTATGGGTAAATCCATCTTGATCTTATGACCATCTCCCTTGACTACTTTCAAGAGCTTTGCCATCCTCAAGTCATCAGGATCCATCTCTTCCTCGGACCCTTCTTGGGAACTTTCCTCTTCCCCTTCTTCTTGGTCACTCTAGTATCCTATGACCACTCCTCTTTTCTAACTTGTTTCTAGGGAAACAAGTCTCTCCTTCAACTGTCTTATCTCTCTAGTATGATTTTCCTTCAGCTCATTCACTTCTCTAGCAATGATTACATTCCCTTTTGGAGGCATTTTGTTCCTTCTTCATCTCAACTTTCCCTCTTCAAATCAAACCTATGCTTTGATACTAATTTGATACAAATCAGGGGTGGATAACTCCTAAACAACTTCAATCGATCAATATTTTAATCTCATAAACATCCTAAAGTGGGTTTTCCCTCAAATGCCTTCAATCCTCTAGTAGCCTTCCAAAAATGGTTGTCCTAGCATAACTTTCAGGGAAGACATGATATCACAAATGTAAACATAGTTTTAGACACCCATTTAGACCTTATACAACATATCTCAAAATCAAGGTAGGTTACTTTGTATGGAAACCTTCAAAAATTGATTGTCCTTGTTCCAATTAGGCCTAATTGCTTGAATGGGCTAGGTAGCAACAAGGTTTTAGAACTCCAAGAACTAACTCTTCACTCCAACACCTCCAACATGTCATACAAGGTCTATAACATAAATTTTCATCAATAAAAACAATCTCCCAAAAGTTTTTCATCAAAACCCTAAACCTATAGAGTTTCTAAGCCTAATATATGAAGATATTAGGCTAGGGCATCAATTTTCACATTCCAAACACTTCAATTCCACCAATTTTCAAGGGATTTCACTAGGTGGAATGGAACTTATTTCATTTTTCCAATCACTAGAAACCCTAACTAGGGTTTCAACCAGTCTGGATTAAAATGCCTTTAACTTGAACAAATCTTAATGAAACTGAACAAAACCAAATGCAATGGAAAGAGGATTCACTGCTCTAACAATCCCAATTGGTTTCAATCCATGAAGAGTCCATAAAAAATCATACAACCAATTGTAGTAGCAAAAATGTGTTAGAAAGTGCAGAAAATAGAGTTTTTTCCTATTGATTCAATCTCCAAGAACAACATCCAACCTCCACATTAATGGTACAAGGAATTTTAAAGATTTTCAAACCTTTCCCAGTAGTCCTCAACCATATTTTAAATTAAGGATTAACAAATCGTCCATTTTACCACTCTTGACAAAAAAAATGCAAAGTTGATTTTACATCATTGAACAACTATGACAAAATTTGTAAATATGGCACTACCTCATACCCTCGGACACAATATAGACACCAACTGACATGAAATGGTTTTTTAAGACCTTATTACATGGAAACAACCAATACCAACATAGAACTCCAAGTTTAGACCCTTGGAGGCACAATGGGTGCTCCTACACTAGGTTTCAAGGGTGAAGATAGTATAAATAAGAGTTGAGTTGTTGAGGTATGATCAGGTAGACAAAATAGATGAGTATTATGTGAATTTTAGAGTTGTAGGGTGTGAATTTGAAAAGTGCAGTGTGATATTTCATGTATTAGATTACTGAACACAGTGACTAGAAGGTGTTGGTGATGTTGTGGTGGATTTTTTTGTTGCTTTGAGATGGATTTCTCATTGTAATACTCTTCTCTATCTTATTTTATATTCTGGTAGTGAGCCTTTCTTTCTCTTGGGGCAAAGAGCACTCTCACAGTGAGCTCCATTGTATTCTGTGTTGTCATTGCTTTATATTGTGAGTTAATCCTCACTTTGGTTTTTCCTGTCTTGGTTTTTCCACGTAAATCTAGTGTCTCTTTATGCATGGTGTTAATTTTTTTTAGTTTCTATTATTTTCTTTCATGGTAAAACATTCCACCAAGATTAAGGGTTAATTAGATTAATATGGATATGAAAGTTTGTGAGGGTTTTGAAGTTTTAAGGTACAATTGATTCACTCCCCCTCTTAGTTGTCTTGTGCATTCAAAAATTGGTATAAGAGCTAGGTTCCTCAGAAGAAATCTTAACCACTTGAGGTAGATCAAGGATGGTGCACAAGAAAGAGATTCTTGTGTTTGATGGAACATATCATGCATTCTAAAAGTTAAGGAAGGAAGGTTTTCTAGTTTATCTTGGATCTAATGTTTGGAAGTTAGTTGAAAATGGATATACTATGCCATAAAATGGTCCAAGTACTGATGTTGAGTTCAAGGCCGATTAAAGCAATGGTAAAGAAAGGTATTCACTCTTAAATGGTCTTGCTAATTTTGAATTAGTGAAAGTTATGAATCTGAAAACTGTTAGAGAAATTTGGGTAAAGTTAGAAGGCATTTATGAAGGAGATGATAAGGTCAAAAAAGATAAGATATAGAATATAAAAATCATTTTTGAGAACTTGTAGATGTCCAAAGATGAAAAAATTACAAGCTACATGCAAAGATATATGAAGTTATATAGTTCCATCAGAGCTCTTGGTGGAAAACTTAAAGAACCAAAAGTGGTAACAAAAATTCTCAGAACTCTTCCTAAATCTTATAGTCATAAAGTTTTCTTTATTGAGTAATTAACAAATTTAAACCAATATACTAGAGATCAGTTGTACGGTTCTTTAACTATTTTGAGATGAGAGAATTTGGTACAAATTGTGGTGCAAAAGTTGAGACTTTCTTTAAGGCATTAGGAAATTAGAAAATCAGAGGAGATTAAGGAATTAGATTAGGAAGATCTTGATGATGTGGAAGCCAACTTTTTAAGGAGAATGAAGAAGGGTACTGATAAGTATAGTGGCAAGTTACCTTTCAAATGTTTTAGTTGTGGAAAGATAGGTTGTTATGCTTCAAGATGTCCAAATAGAGCTTTGAATAACAAAAATATGTAGAATAAAGGTAAGATGATTAAGAAAAGTTATTATGTTAGAGAAGATGCAAGTATTTTTTATGACTAATCTAATTATGGAGATGATGATGATGAATTCTTGTTCATGGCTTTAAAATATGAAACTAATTTCACTAACTCTAAGAGATGTGTGAAGGAAAGCCCTCCAAAGACAAAGGATGATACTAAAGGTACTTTGGTATCTACTTTTCATGCTAGAAAAGAGAGGAACTACTGGATCATTAATAGTGAATGATCTAATAATATTACCGGTGTCAAGAGTAAGTTTGGTAAACTTAAAAAATATGAAGGAGGATGTGTTATATTTGGTGATGATACATCCTAAGATATGTGGAAAAGGTTCTATCAGTTTTTATAGAAATCATAATACTAATGATGTTTACTATGTTAAGGGTTTAATGAATAACCTCTTGAGTTTTGGAAAAATGTTTAGCAAAGGATATAATCTTATGTTTTAGGATGATGGATGTGACATCAGAAAAGGCTCTGGGACTGTGATTTCTATTGGAAGAAGGATAGCTAGAAATGTTTATCAACTTAAGGGTGATGATGGTCATTGCTTTATGACAGATTAATGAAAGATGGTTATGACACATAAGGATGTGTCAAATTAACTTTGATATAGCCTAGTGAGGATAAGTTTAGTTCAAGTTGTGAGAGATCTGCCAAAGATTACAAAGCCTATCAATGTTGTTTATAAGGAGTGTCAAATTGGAAAGCAAGCAAGAAGAAGCTTCAAAGTCAAAGAACAATCTTCTATTAGACTATTGGAATTTGTACATACAGATATTTGCAGTCCTACAAGAGTAAGAAGTCTTCAAGGTGACATATATTTCATGTTATTGATTGATGATTATTCTAGAATGACATGGGCTACTTTTCTCAAAGAAAAATCAAAAGCTCTAGATAATTTTAAAGCATTTAAATTTATAGTTGAGAATGAAATAGATATGAAAATAAAAATTTTGAGGTCTGACAGAGGTGGAGAGTTCAACTCCAATGAGTTTAACATCTTTTGTGAGAATCATGGCATAAAGAGGCACTTGTCTTTCCCTCAAATTCCTCAGTAGAATGGTGTCGTTGAAAGAAAGAATAGGACTTTACAGGAAGTCTCAAGGATAGTGATGAAAGAAGAAAATATATCAAAATTCTATTGGAGAGAAGCAACTCATACTACTATTTATATACTTAACAGAGTTCAAGCAAGAGAAAATAGTTGCACAAAGACTCCCTATGAGATATGGTATGAAAGGATCCCTACTATCAAGTACTTTAGAGAGTTTGGAAGAAAATGTTATATCAAAAGAGATGAAGAAAACTTGGGAAAGTTTGATGAAAGTTTGATGAAGGTATCTTTGTTGGATAATCTACTAGAAGCTAATCTTACCGATGCTACAACAAGAGATTCAAAAAGATTGTTGAGAGTTAAAGTGTCAAAGTTGATGAAGATTTATAGAATAATTTAGTGGTGATAGATGGATATGAATCAAATGAGTCTTCTTGGAGAAAAGAAGAAAAATCTAAAGAAAAAGAAGAATAGATTGAAGAGGAAGAAGCTCTAGAAAAGACTCTTAAAATTCCTAAGTATGTGCAGAAGAATCACTCTAAAGAATAGATCATTGGAGATAAGAGTAGAGGTATATTGACAAGAAGGAAAGATGCTAAAGAAAAGGTAAATCTATGTTTACCTTCTAAAGTTGAACATAAAACATTTATTGAGGCATGCAAAGACGAATATTGGATAAAGGATATGGAAGAAGAATTGTTCCAGATTGAGAAGAATTAGACTTGGGAACATGTCCCAAGACCAACAAACAAAAATGTGATTAGAGCTAAGTGGGTATTGAGAAGAAAACTAAATGAGAATGGAGAAGTGGTAAGGAACAAGGCAAGTCATGTGTGTAAGGGCTACTCACAAGTTGAAGGAATATATTTTGAGGAGACATTTCATCCGGTGGCAAGAATGGAAGATATTAGGGTGTTTTTTGGATTTTGCAGCACACAATAATTCAAATTTTATCAAATGGATGTGAAGTCTGCTTTCTTGAATGGAGAATTGGAAGAAGAGGTATACATAGAACAAGTGGAAGGATTTTAGTTATAAAAAAAACCATATATGGTCTACAAATTGAAGGAATTATATGGATTGAAGAAAGCTCCTAGAGTATGGTATGCAAGGTTGGATATGTACTTGATACAACAAGGATTCAATAAAGGTACCACATATAGAAACGTTTACTTTAAAGTTGAAAAAGATCAAATCTTGATTGTAGTTGTATATGTTGATGGTATAATCTTTGAAGGAAATGAGGATATGTGTAAGAAGTTTTCAGAAGAGATTTAGCAAGAGCTTGAAATGTTTATGTTTGGGGAGATGAATTTCTTCCTTGGAAAAAAAAAAAATCAAACAGATAAAGGTATTTTCATTTCACAATCAAAGTATGTCAAGGAAATGTTGAAGAAGTTTGGAATGGAAGATTCTAAATCATTGTGTACCCCTATAGCTACTAGCTACAAGCTAAGCAAGGATGATGAATATCCTAAGGCTGATTAGAGAAAGTATAGATCAATGATTGGAGGACTGCTATATGTAACTTCTATTGGACCAAATATCATGCATATAGTTTAATTTGTGGCTATATTTCAAGAATATCCTAGAGAGCCACATGTTGTACCAGTAAAGAGGATATTTAAATACTTAAAGGCCATTCTAGATTATGGCCTATGGTATCCAAAGGATATTGATTTTACTCTAAGTGATTACATAGATATAGATTGGGCTGGTTGTGCAGATGATAGAAAAAGTACAAGTGGTGGTGCATTCTTTCTTGGATGTAGATTGGTGTCATGGCTAAGAAAAAAAAATATTTAGTATCTTTATCTATTGTAGAGGTAGAGTACATTACAACAACATTTTGTTGCACACAAGTGTTGTGGATGAGGCAAATATTGAAGGATATCAGGGTGGTATATGATGAACCGATTTCTATCTTTTGTGATAATACAAGTACTATCAATATTTCAAATAATCTGATAATGAATTCAAGCACAAAACATATCTCAATCTAGTATCACTTTTTAAGAGAGAGAAGGTTGTAGGGAATGAAGTGAAGCTTGAATATCTACCTACAAAGAATTAGGTTGTTGACATATTTAATAAGGCTCTTCCTAAGTATACTTTTGAGTATCTCTAAGAGAAGTTGGGGGTCATAGACCGTCCTTTAAACTAGATGCATAAGGAGATGCATCAATCCAGTGGATTTCAAGATTCATTCTTCGGTCTAGACTGATTTTGGTGGCTACCTCTCGGGGGGAGTAGGTAATGATATTATTGGCTACTACAATAAAAAAGAGTAAGTGTTGTCATTTATGTAGTGGTTGTTGATTAGTGTAGTATGGTGTGTTCTCCTAAGGGGGAGTATACTGAACAGTGAAGGAAATTCAATTGCAAAATAGTTGTGAGAATTTTGATTGATGTCAAAGGGGAAACATAAGTGATGCAAATATTTTTTCCTTTTCCATTGATGTCAAAGGGGGAGAGAATAATGTGAAAAAGAAAGGGGGAGAATGACTCATTTGAAAAGGGTAAGTTGAAAGGGAGAGATTAAGAGAAAAAGAGCAAGTCATGTGAGAGAAAAGAGAAAATAAAATAGATATGCAATAGAGTTGTTGTCTTTGTTGTTGATGGTTTTTCACATCATGTGTTTCTATCAATGATAAAGGGGGAGATTGTTGCAAGTATGATCAGTTGGTGTTGCCATTGATGTCAATAAGCTTTTTTTGTCATTGGTATCAATTGCATGAGAAGAAGATTGTTGCAAGAGTATGTGTAGTTTTTGGTGTTGTCTATGTTGTTGCATTAATGATGCTTTGATTAGTTGCATTATATTGTCATTAGTAAGTTGGTGTAAACCTTGAGTGTTGCTTTGATAAGATTTTTTTATAAATGTATGGTTGAGTTGCTAGGTTGCAGTTGGTTCTAGACATACTAAAGATGATGAGTATGTGCCTCTGGTGCTTGGTTTCTAAGTGATTTTGAGAAAAATTGATAAAAAGAGGAAACACTAAGTAACATTATGTTTTGGGTTGAAGAGTAGTGTCCTGGTTTTGCTCCACAATTCTTCTAGGTTGAAGTTATGCATGTGCATTTCAAATCAAGGCCTATGAAATAAATGGTAAAGCAAGGTATGCTCTCTTAAATGATCTTTCTTATTTTGAATTAGTGAAAGTTATGAATCTAAAAACTACTAGAGAAATTTGAGTAAAGTTATTTATGAAGGAGATGATAAGGTCAAACAAGCTAAGATGTAGAATCTAAAAATCATGTTTGGGAACTTGTGGATGTCTGAAGATGAAAACATTACAAGCTACATGCAAAGGGTAGATGAAGTTGTCAATTCCATTAGAAGTCTTAGTGAAGAACTCAAAGAACTAGAAATGGTAAAGAAAATTCACATAACTCTTCCTAAATCTTATAGCCAAAAGTTTCTACTATTGACAAAGTTGTAAATTTAAATCAATATACCAATGATCAACTATATGGTTCTTTAATTACTTTTGAAATGAGAGAATTCGATACAAATAGTAGTGCAAAATACAAGACTGATTTTAAGGCTAGAAAATTTGAGGAGATTAAGGAATCAAATTAGGAAGATCTTGATGATGTGGAAGCTAACTTTTTAAGGAGAATGAAGAAGGTTATTGATAAGTACAGTGGTAAGTTTCCTTTCAAATGTTTCAGTTGTGGAAAGATAACTCATTATGCTTCAAGATGCCCAAACAGAGCTTTGAATAACAAAATTAAGGAGAACAAAGGTAATATGATTAAGAAAAGTTATTATGTTAGAGAATATACAAGTATTTTTTATGATGAATCTGATTATGGAGATGATGATGATGAATTCTTGTTCATTGATTTAAAATTTGAAACTAATTCCACTAACTCTGAGAGATGTGTGAAGGAAAGCCTTCTGAAGAGAAAGGATAAGACTGAAGGTACTTTGGTATCTTCTTTTTATACTAGATAGGAGTGGAACTACTAGATCATGGACAATGGATGCTCTATTCATATGACTAGTAACAAGAGTAAGTTTATTAAACTTAAAAAATATGGAGGATGTGTTAGATTTGGTGTTGATACATCTACTAAGATATGTGGAAAAGGTTCTATCAGTTTTTATGATAAGCATAATATTGATGATGTCTACTATGTTAAGGGTTTAAGGCACAACCTCTTGAGTGTTGGACAAATGTGTATCAAAGGAGAGAATCTTATGTTTCAGGATGATGGATGCAATATCAAAAAAGGATTTGAGACTGTGATTGCTACTAGAAGAAGGAAAAATGGAAATTTTTATCAACTTAAGGGTGTTAATTGTCATTGCTTTATGACTTAGATTAATGAAAGTTGGCTATGGCACAAAAGGATGTGTCATATCAATTTTGATAGCCTACTGAGGATAAATTTAGTTCAAGTTGTGAGAGATTTTCCAAAGATTACAAATCCTATCAATGTTGTATAAGGAGTGTTTCCAAAATAGCATAAAGACTCCCTAAAGATTGATGAGCAGAGTTGTGTTTGTTTTAGATGTTTTTTCACATCATGTATTGCCATCAATGACAAAGGTGGAGATTTTTGAAAGTATGAGTAGTTGGTGTTGTCATTGATATCGACAAGCTTGTGTTGTAATTAGTGTCAATTGTATGAGAAGAAGATTGTTTCAAGATTATGTGTAGTTTTTGGTGTTGTCTATGTTTTTACATTAATGATTCTTTGATTAGTTGTATTATGTTGTCATTAGTAAGCTACTGTTGTCAACCTCTAGTGTTGCTTTGATAAGATTTTGTCTATGGATATATGGTTGAGTTGCTAGGTTGCAATTAGTTCTAGAAGTAATGAATATGATGAGGATGTGTCTTTGGTGCTTGGTTTCCAAGTGATTTTGAGAAAAAATGATAAAAAGAGGAAAAAATGAGTTACATTGTGTTTTGGGTTGAAGAGTATTTTTCTAGTTTTGCTCCACAATTCTTTTAGGTTGAATATTTTCTTATGCATTTTGGATATGTTGATCAAAGGTGTTCAAAGATGTTGTATTAATAATTTGGTGTGTTGGATCGTTGTGTAGAAGTTGTATTCTCCAGTGTGTGAACTATGTATTGTAAAGGTGTTTGGGAGAAATGTTTTTGCTCTACATTTCTCTGTAGTTTGGTTTTAGGTCTTGCAGATCTGAAGGTGTGTTAATAGTGTTGGTATCTTTCTTTATTTGAATTTGTTGAAGGTTTGGTGATTCAAAAGTTGGTTTCTTGAGTTACAATGTATGGTAGATTAATTTGAGTATAATGGGTGTGTACATTCTTCAAGTGAAAGTTGTTGCGAAGGAGTTTGTTTGATTTCAGGATGTTTGTGGAATATTCTAGATTGTGTTCAAGTGACATTTGTTATTGGTGAACTGTGGTTGGATCAAAGGAAGTGTGTACTTAAAAATTTAATGGTGTTTACATGGGTAACAAATGACCTTGGGTGTTTACACTACTTGCAAATTTTTTGGAAGCATGGTGTGGTGTGTATGGGTGGATTTAGGTCCTAGTTAAGGTGTGTTGTGGTCCACTTTCATTCCATTCCTCCATGGGAATGTTTTGGTACCAAACTAATTTGAATTTGAATGATTGAGGTGCATAAAAAACCTTTGAGAATGGTTGCAAGGTTGAATATAGTATAAATAAAAATGAGTTGTTGAGGGATGATAAGATAGATAAGATAGATGAGTATGATGAGAATTACAAAGTTTTAGGGTGCAAATTTGTAAAGTGTGGTGTGATATTTCATGTGTTAGATTACTATATGTAGTGAGCAGAAGGTGTCTACAATTCTTCAGTCA
The DNA here is from genome assembly GCA_007258455.2 of Sequoia sempervirens. Taxonomy (NCBI): domain Eukaryota; kingdom Viridiplantae; phylum Streptophyta; class Pinopsida; order Cupressales; family Cupressaceae; genus Sequoia; species Sequoia sempervirens. The sequence goes on along the minus strand of VDFB02379711.1, from coordinate 209,109,592 downwards.
GATTGTGAAGGTTTTGGTGATTCTGTGGTAGATTTTTTTGTTGCTTTGATATGGATTTCTCATTGTAACACTCTTCTCTATCTTATTTTCTATTATGGAAGTTACCCTTTCTTTCTCTTGGGTAGTGAGCCCTCTAGTATTGAGCCCCATTGTATTCGATGTTGATATTACTCTATATTGTGAGTTAATCCTCACTGTTGTTTTTCCCATCTTGTGTTTTCCACGTAAATTTGGTGTCTCTTTATGCATGGTGTTGATTTGATTCATTTTTTGTTATTTTCTTTCATGATAAAACATTCCAACAATATTAAGGGTTAATTAGACTAATATGGATTTAAATGTTTGTGAGGGTTTTGAAGTTTTATGGTACAACTGATTCACCCCCCCTCTTAGTTGTCTTGTGCATTCAACACATTCTACATTGGGTTTCTAATTCCATCAACAGTTCTTCACCTTCTTCTAGAGTGTTGGGTACTGGGTTAAGCTTTGACACCTTATCAGCACTTAACATGGCACTAGAGATAGATATGAACTTTGAGTTCACCAGATCCCTGAGGTTTCCAAACTAAAAAATGATCTTATCTTTTTGTGCTTGCAGTTGGAGGAACTACTCAAGTAGATCTTCTATCAGGGACCTTGTGCTTCTACCAAGTCATTTTTTGGATCATAGGCACTGGAATCTTTATTAATTTGGGACTCAATTGGTTCCATTACATCCTTTATCCTCTTTGTGGCTCTAGGCCACTTCATACAAAATTGAAACAAAGCTTTGGCCTCTGCCACACAAGCTTCCACACCCTTGTGATTCTCTTGAAATTTGTTGTGTGCATGGACACACTTTTCCATTATCTCCATCAATTTATTATCACTTATATTTTTCTCTATTTCATTCTCTATCTTTATTTTTAATCTGGTAGTATATACTTTAAAAGAATCAATAAAAAAATTCAAGTTTTCCATACCAAAGAGGTAATTGTCAATAGTTGCATTGGGTATGGCTTACTGTAGAGCCTTCATAGTCTCATCTATCAATTATCCACTCTTTTGATGAGTCTTAATTATTTCTTTCTAGGCATATGCATGGAAGACATCTACCAATTGAAGCTTGTAGAGTGGTGAGATCTTTTCTGAGTACACATTCCCTTATTACATAAGCAATTGTAGTAGCTAGGCAAACACAACAAGCTAGAATTGCAATTGTATGTTGAGTAAATTCTTTAGAGAATCTCTAGAGGTGTTGGAAGATTCACTAATTTCCTTCAAGCTCTCCTTTGTAGCCTTCTCTTTCAATTCCTTCTCCTTATCACTAGTTCTAATTGGTGTCCCCACTTTCATCTTTCCTTCTACATCATCAGAGGCATTTTCACTCTTTTTCTCGTCATCCTTTTCTATGTCATCTTTACTAATAGATAATTTTGTGTTATCCAGAGGGATGATTGTCTTTGGTTGGTCTTGAGTTTTTTCTATCTTTCCCTCAGGTATCAGAGGAGGTGTAGAATTATCCTCCTCTGTAGTGTCTTCTTTGATTGCTACATATCCTTCAACATTATTCTCAACTTCTATATTTTATTCTTTTTTCTCCAAGGTCATCCCCAATATTTGTGTGAGATCTGCAACCTTTTCTACTATCTCCTTTTGGAGCCTCTCATGATCATTTTGATCAATTCTCATGAGGGTTGTCATACTTTGCTTCGTTCTGAATTCCTTATTGAAAAATGTAGCCAGTGGCTTTATTTTCCTCAAAAAGAGAACTAATCTTTTCCAATGCATAGGATTTCAATTTAGCCTCTTCCTCTATGGCTTCTTGTCTTCTCTTAATCAATACATTCCACAATTTTGCAGGTATTTATTTTTCCATATTCCACATATCTACTTCAAGAACAATAATGTATTTTATAATAGCTTTAACAATGGTTGCCTTTGTCCACCTCATCTACCTCAATGTATAGTGCAACATTCTCCTATAACATTTCATTTTGTACAATCTTGTTTAATAATGCATCAAGTTTCATAGGACTATGAGTTCTTACTGGAGATTTCTTTTTCTTTTTCTTTTTCTCTTCTAGTGTCTTCTTCTCCTTTCCAAACTCTTCTTTCTTTTGTATCATCTCCATTCTAAAGCCTTCTTTCTCCTTTTTGACCTTGGCCTCACTATTTATATCAACTATATCATACTTTTGCTTCTTTTTACTTGCTTCACCTTGTGACACTTCTCCTTTCCTCTTGTGGACCAACTATGGTCCTTCTTATTCCTATTCATCATCTACATTCACACTCAAGTACTGCTCTCTGGTAGCCTTGGTCTTCACTCTTCTTTTGACTAGTCCAATTTGTTGTGATGTTGGAGCAACCTTCCCCTTTTCAGGCTTCTTTTGTTGCTTTACCAGAGAAGTATTTTCCTTCACCAAAGAACTCTCAGGTAATTTTCTATTTTCTCCTATAGTAGGCTTAGTCTTGAAGGACTTCTAAGCAACCAGAGGAGTGGTAGCTATTCTACTAGATTTTCTTGCACTTGATTGAACCTACCAAAGCACTAGACTTAGCCTTAGTTACCTCAACTTGTTCTAGTGTGAGGCCCATTGCTTCTACAAATGTTGCATTCATTTTCTCCAATGTATTCTTTATTTGTGATTTCCTTTGGTCCAAGTGGAATTCCATTTATTTCTCTTCATATGTTCCATACCTCTCTTTAGAAGTGTCTCTTGGCTTGCTCAACATGTAATTTGAAGAACCTACAATATCTTGCTCAGTAATTTCATCCCATTTTTGGGATCCACACTATTCTAGGATCAATAGCCTATATGATTCACTCATCATTTGTCACCAAGCATGTGATATCATTCTTGTACTTCTCCACCATTTTCTAGGGAATACTCCCCCTTTCTTGCATCCTCTTCTGAAACACTACAAAGAATGTCACAAGGGTGTCATCTTGTTCCTTAGCATCTCCAAGACCTCTTAAAAATTCTCTAATCTGGTGTGCACTAGGTCTTCCATTCAATCACACCACACTCTTTGTTCTGGGGAGTTCTTTCAAGAAGTAAAGTAACAAAAATATGATCAAAGTTACATATTAAAAGGATACCTAGAATCCCTTGTCTTTTGTAAATTATCCATTAGCTACTATCTCAAAAGCTCACACAAGTCATAATCAACTCCTTTCTCCACCATTTCATAGGTAGTATTGATGGTGGTGGATGAAATAGAGTTTTCTCTATTTGAAAAGTAGATTTTGTAGCCAATCATTATTGCAACATACTTCACTGCATGACTCCTGATGTTCTTTATCGTTGATGCCATCTTGTCATATGTCACACCAATAAGTTCCATCACAACCTCATTCTTTACTAATTTAAGCATCAGAACTGGTTCACTTGAGCATAACCCTATAACTTCCCTAATCACTTCCTTTGTGATCATCTAGGGCATATTTGTCCACAAAAATTTTTCATGAATGTAGCTCAATGAAATTCTCACCCAAGCATTATCATGGAAAATTTGGGAAACCCTTGCCAAACATTGAGTTTCTTCACAACCAAGTTCTGATACTCTGGCTTCAATGCAAAGTCCTCACTAGTGAACTTATTTTCTTACAGATGACCAAGCCTCGAATGATCATATTCCTCTAATTTTCCATGTATATATATTCTTATGTCCTTATTATGCAAGACACCATAATAAACCCTCAAAAAAGCATCATTAGGGTTGACCTTTGTGGACTTATCAAGATATTTCTTGAATTTAGGTCGGGGCCTTTATGTGACCTCAATAACCCTTGGATTTGTAATTGCAAATGCTTTCAAAATGCTATTTGAAAAACTAGGGTAAGTGAGAAACTATAAATACCTTCTACTTCACTTTTTGGCTAGGGTTTTTTACATACCAGAACTCAATCACTTTAATCAATCCAATTCACTTCTTCATTGCTTTTCTCTTCTTAAATGCTTGTTGTAAATGAATTTGATCAAGTGAAATCACTTATAACCCTTTCAAAATTGACCTAATTTCATATTGAATACTTTAGTCAATAAAGCTGGAAAACCCTAACTGTTTGCATAGTCAACTTCAAATGCTCCACACATTTCTAAATCAGGATATTTTCTACCAAGATCTTCTCCAATAGATCAAATGCATTGATCTACATTTCATATCCACGTGTTGAGGCATCAACACCATTTCTTTAGCAGTGGATGAAATATTTTCATTAAATATCACCTTGAGCCAAATCTCTCTTCTTAGTTTTTGGAGGAAACATCTGCACCAGATGCTAGTATAGACTCATTCTTAACCTCTGTCTCTTCTTTCTTTTTCCAAATCTTGTCCATCTCCTTCTTTTTCTATACCAAATCAATATTTTGTACTGGATCATTGTTCTTCATATTTTTTCTTCTACACAACTTAGAAATGTGTCCAAGCCTATTACAAATGTAGCATATGACATTCTTTTGACCAATCTTACTTCCATTCATTCTAGATCTGCATTGATTAGCTTTATGCCCAAATACATTGCATGTATAGCAACATCCATTGAAATATTGAACCATTCTACTATTGTTGTAGCCATTCATCATTTGACTTAGATTGCATTCATTAGCTCTATGACCAAATCTTTTGCATGTAAAATACTGACCGAGGATAGAGTGAACATTCTAATTCATTTTTCTTCTACATTACATAGCCTCATATCCAAATTTATTGAAATAATAACATAAACCATTAAAAGATGGGTACCTTTGTGCATTTGGTTGTCTAACCTAGTGGTCTTATAGCTTCATTCATTTGATTCTAGATCTGCTTGACATTGTTCTTCTTGTCTTCAGTCTTCTTTTCAAGTTGGTTTGTAGTTTGCTCTATCTTTGAGCTTTCGAGACCTAGATCTCAAACCCTAATCCACCTTTGTCTTTAGATCCTTTCTTATTTTCAATCATTTCATCAAGCTTTAGAGAACTCATCTTGAATTTTTCTTCATGACTCCTTTCTTTCTCAAAATCTAATCTAAGATTCGTGCAACTTCTTGTTCAAGCTTTGTGCATTCTTCAAATTTGGTTGTTAGCGTTGCATTCAAATATTCTTCAACTCTTTTCCTTTCTTCAACTTGCACTTTTAGACCAGTAATTTTTTTATTTTATTGCTTCAATTGTTCACTATCTTATTTATTCCTTTCTCTCAATTTCTTGATTTTCTCTCTCAATTTTTTGATGCATTCATCTGTTTCTTTGACATTTTCTTTCAGATCTCTGCTTTCACCTTCAGTTCTTTCCAAATCTTCAAGAGCAACTTTGAGTTCTCCATTTATGTCAAATATACAATTTTCTTCTATAGATCCAACAATAGGAATCTCTTCTAGAGGAATAAATGGTCTTCTAATAGTCATTTGTTCAACCTCCAAGATCTTCCCCAAGTGATTAAGCTCCTTCCAAGGAACCAAGCTCCGATAGCAATTGCCAAACACTTAGAATATTGAGAGGGGTGAATCGGTATTCTATTAAACCATTTAAACATTCAAACATCCAATACTCATAGCATAATTAATTTGGAGTAATGAATGAAAGAGGTCTTTGTAGGATCATCATGGAAAAAATAGGCCCTTAAGTGGCAAAAAATTCAAAAATATCAGAGTTAGGAAACTTGACATAAAAATTTGAATAAGTTATCTATATTATTTCAAAAATATGTAAGAATAGAATCTGTAGCAAATTGAATGTAGTTTCTAAACTACTAGGTTTATTTAAAAAAAAAAATCTATTTGGTGAAAATTTGAAATTTCAATGGAGTAGTACTTAAATTTCAAGGAAAAAAAAGAAGTAGGTGTATGTCCCACCCTAACTACAATAAAATGATAATAATTTTTATAAGATTTTAGATATAAGTAGAGGACTCATGTCCGATGTGATGCATATTTTTTGTAATTTTTTTCCAAGTAAATAATTAATTATGAATTTTTTTATTACAACTTTAAAAAAATATAAAAACTCATATGTTTGACCACCTTAACTTGGTCAAACTTCATGAAATTCATTTTTTTTAATCCTATATTATGTGAAGCATAAAATGTGACGCATGTTTTGGATTCAAAAAATGTGATACCATTTGAAAGCTATAGATGTTTTTCAATCAACCTATCAATCGGGACTTTAGTCGTAATTCAAATAGAAAATGAATAAGAATTGTTTATTAAATTCAAAGTAAAGAATAATTTATATTGGTGGAAAGCTGAGAATCTCCTTTAAAATCCCTTCTCGTTTCATCAATTTTGGGTTAAAAAAAAGTCGTCAGCCACATACCCTACACATACCCATCATATCACCACTTTTTGGCCCATCATGATCCTGCACATACCCAAAGCATAAAGACAACTAAGCATAAAGACAACTAACAACATTGCATAACACATGAACACTAGATTTTTATGTGGAAAACCCAAAATGGGAAAAACCACGGTGAGGATTAGCTCACAATATATTATAATCCATTATAGTATATTATAGAAGTGCTCATTGCAAGTGGACTCACTATCCAAGTGGAATCACCACCCACTTAAATAAAAGATAAAAGAGATTGTGGCACACAACCAAGTTTTCAACTATTACAATTACATCTAACATATGCATGAATTACAGTTTCATTGAAGCTCAAAATATCGACTTCACACACTTCATACTCATCTAAATTAATACTATACACTACTCTGCATTCACACAATTCACATCCAAAAACCCTTATCACATATCAAAACACACAAAATACCAAAAAAGATCCTTCATATGTATCTGCTTCACCTACAACATTAATTAGGTTGACCTTATTAGATCAAATATATGCAAAATGTAACTTTTCGACTCAAGATCCATACATACACGCTTCATGAAAAGATTCAAAACTCATAACAATTCAAAATAGGTCAATGTGGACCCAAAATAGCACCCACATAATAGATCAAAACATATTCAATCTCTACAACACACAAAACTCAGTAGGTCAACACTGGTAATGACCTAATATCAAAATTTTCCAACTGTACACCCACATTCAAACACATGTGGACTGCCAAAATCTATGTCATTTGGAATATACACACTGCTGATAGCTATAAACCTTCCCACAAAACTGGAAATCCATATTTTAATTTGTAGACAAGTGTAGATCCATCAAAACATATGCACTAAACTAGAAAACACTTGTTACTGTCAAGCCAATACACTATCAGTTGTAACTTCAACACCTAGAGTCAAAACAAAATGAAATTTTGGATTTAGGTTCCTCTAGCATTCAACATAATTATATTAGAGGTGTAGAGCAAGAACTTATATATAGCGAACCAATGCGAACCCAAAAATTGGATGTCTTGTATACCAAAATTACCTATATTGACACTTAGTCAATTTTCATGTCAACCACTTTCATTGGATCAAACCTTCCTACCAAATTTCCTTTCATAATCATCCCCAAACATATTCAATCCATCCAAATTGGTTTGCACAGTGTTCTTCGTATTGGAATACAATGTTGACATCAATGACAACATTACAATGCATGATTGTATAACTTGTGTTCATCCCACATGCTCATGTTGCCAACAGATGCATCAATGAGAAACTCCTTATTCTTCCAACATGGTGGAGTCATTTCTAGCATGGTCATATTTATATGACTATGATTACTTCAATTGTTTTCTCTAGCATTTGGTATATTTGCGGTCTCATCTAAATCGCACATTAGTTTTCTATTATATACAATAGTATCCATTGTAACTCTTGATAAAAACATGTAACCAACTATCTAGGAAAAATTTGATGCTTCTACCATATTAAGGGGTCTACCTTATTTAAAGCCTTGGGTTGATTTAACAATTGTATTTGGACAAGCTTGGTGTTTGTAAAATTATAGGTGTCATAATAGGTGTGGTGTGTGTATTGCAATAATAGAGGTCAACTAATGGAGTTATTGGTGTGTGGCTATTGCTCCTAAGTGTGTTGCTAGAATGAGTTCTTATGTGTTACCTTTGATCCTAATGCCATGTATATTAATTTTCTATTAAATAACCATTTATAAACAAACGTTGCCCCATTTTGATAATTGGAGGCAAATTAGTGCTTGAGAGGTGTGAAAAGGCGAGTGCTTAGGCAAGAAAAGTACAATTTGAATTTTGAGGACATGCCTGCCTAGAGTCTACCTCAAGGATAAGAGCATGACACAATATCATACAAGAAACAATAAGTGTTAGAAATATGTAAGATAAGATGTTTAAATGTGACAAAGATTCTAATTGGATACAAAATATATATTCAAAAATAAATTAATAGTAGAAAAACTAAAAATGATAAAAAAAAATCATATTTATAATAGATATATTTTTTCTACAATCAATTCAGAAGAGCTTCCAATATAATTGTGTATGATTTTTAGCAACAATGTTTCAAATCACACTTTGTGATACATCATTAAGATGAAGATGAGAAAAACAAATAGATCAATCACAAAATATGACCCACATATTTATACTAAAAACTACACATAGTTATATCTAGAAGCTCTTTTCCTACATCATATTTATAAATAAAAATACTAAAAGAAATACAAAAGAAAAAAAAGAAGCACCAAATATACACTTTTTCTTTCCAAACAAAAAGTGATTGAAAACATGATACTAACAACTATACACAATTATAACTAAAAACTTTTCTCCTACATCATATTTATAAATAAAAATACTAAAATAAATGAAAAACAAAACAAATGAAATTGTCAAATGTACACTTTTCCTTTCTAAAAATACTCACATAGCAATGCCACATGGAAGGCATGCACCATCTAGCTAACTTGCTCAAAATGCATATTATCATTACAAGGAATGCCTCAAATGTTAAAAGTTGAATGCATTAGGATTCCATGCAAGGCTAAAATCATGGACAATCTCTACATCCCATTCAAACAAGTTAACGTGGCGTGTGAGCAAAGAATTGGCTTCAAGTTTACCCCCTAAAAATGAGCCCTTTCCTTTTCCTATATCCCCACCATATCTAATCTCACCAAAATCCCAAGTTTAAAATTTGACAAGTGATGGAACATGGGCCAGCCTGCTACCTTTAGTAATACGCCTTTGTCTTTGTGTGTGCACACAATCCCCGCCTAAAACCTCACCCTTAACCTCCCCCCCATTAAACGAGCATGCAAAACAGTTCAGATAAAGTTTCTTTAATAATTTCTCGCTGTCAACAGAGGCAAAGATAGCGTGGTCTCCTCCTTGTTAAATCTAATTTCTTTGTTGGGAACCTCGACAAAAAATTAAATAATATGCTTTACCATGAAGCTAAAGGGCGGTTAAAGCCATGCCTCCTTTTCGGGTGAGGAGCATATACATCTTGCCAAGAGCCCAAACGACTAAATCTGAATCAGATGGTCATGGAGGGAGCAATGAAGAACAAGAGGGCCAGAGAGGAGGAGTCTGAAGATCCCTGCAAGCACAAAAATGCCCGATTGGAGGAAGGGGGTATCAATGATTTCTACAACAATTTGAGCACTTTTTCTTCTGAGAAATCAATGGCGCTGAATGATCCATGGAGTTTTGAGGATGGCCCCCCTGGTCCTGTGTCTGAAATCAGAGGCATAGCCATTAGAAAGCAGTCTTATATAGAGGACTATTTCAATGAGAAGTACAGTGTTGAGGAAGTTGGATTGGAGGAGAAGAGGATGAAGCAGGATGATGGGGCTGGGGCTAAGGTTGAGGCTGATTTGTTTGAAGAGCTATGGAGGCCTCAGAGCCCCCTGTGTGGAGCAGCAGAGAGTCTGTTTGGAAGTTCTGATTATTTCATGGGTACCACCTTGGGGGATGAGAGGGATTCTGGTTTCAGAATTTGGGAAGAATCTGAGGAACAGGATGATGAGAAGAACATGAACAGGAAATGCCATAAAAGTGCAGATGGTTTTGGTCTGTTGTATGAGAATGATGTGGCTGATTGGATTTGGGGGACTCCATTGAATCAGCCTCTCTGTCCCGAATCTCTTGAATTCAAGGTCCCTACACCATCTCTGTAAGTGGGTGTCGGTTCAACTGGGGGATTCTCCATGCATGAACCCAGTTTAGATTATTTTAAAGGATGGCGTGGAATATTTTATATGGAATCCAATGAAACTGTTTTTGCCGTGTGTTATCATGGTGGTTGTCTTGGGAAAGACATTGCTGTTTCTTTCTTACTTCTTTTTCTGAATGATTTTGACTTGGGTCATTTTATATCTTTCTTGAATCAATGTTTATTATATTTGCTCATGATCTACATATATTTAATTCAGAGGTTGAATGCATTATCTCAATTTCATGAACTGTCAGAAAAGCACTGTTCTTGGAAATGACTTGTTCTCTGCTGAATAAAGTTGCAGCTAAAGTCGTTGCCCAGGCACATTCTTGTCTTCCGTATCACCTAAAACTTTATAGATTAGAAAACCCTTTTATTGCTGTTAAACATATTATTATTCGTTGGCAGTAACCGTGCATTTCTGCTCGCCCATGTTAATTTTCTCACCTTTCTCTGGAACTAGATGAAATGTCCAGATAGTTGGAATATATAGTAAAGTGTATACTCTTTTTATAATCAAACTTACTTTGTGAATGTTATAATCTTATTTTGAACTAGAGTATAGAATTTTACAATAAGATTAAAACTGGAAGGGTCCGTATCCTTACAAAACAATCATAGAGGTCTAATGAAGGGGCTCACGAAAAGTGAGGGATTCAAAAAGCAAAAAAGAAACAATTTAACAAGGGCTCGTACCCTTACAAAACAGCCATAGAATTTTACTTGTTAACAAGACCTTTGGTAAAGATATACAATTTTTTAAATTTATTATTGAATTTTATATTTTATTTTATTTTTAAAAAATAGATGGGCTATTATGAGGTATTATATTTTTCATGGGTCATGATTGTTTTTTACAAAATATGATAACAAATATCTACTTTTCTAATGATGATTTAATTCAAGTATGTAACTTTTTAAATTTTAGAAGTGGTAAAATGAACGTGGATTGAATTAATGACCTCTTGTTTTCAAGAGATATCTATCAATCTTCCTTTCACCTCATGCACATGCAAAAGTGGTAAGTAGTCATCTTATTTTAAAAAGTAAACAGGACATTTCATCATTGAACCAAGTGATGTTGAAGTGTAGCCTTCAAACATTGATGTCAAATTAATAGAACCAAAGAAAATACATGTTAATAGAGAGCCCTTCTAGAATTGATGGAAAATTTACCTGCTAAACCTAAGTTCAAAAGAATAAGCAAAGCTGAAAAAACCTTAAAAATCATGATTATTTAAAGGGGGGCCAACTAATTTGAAAATGGATCCTTGTTATGATCAAATAATTAGTTGCCTCTTAATCCAATTAATGAAAGACTAGTTTCAAGAGGTTATTCATAAGGTAGTTCACTTTTCATTAGTTTTGGAGCACCATTAGCTTGCATGGAGGCATCAAAAGACAATGTATTTGAGTTTTGACAAAATTGTGTTCGACTAATCGCCAACGTCTCCCTTCGGATTCAAGACATGGACTAACCACCTCCCGTGGATCCGCTTATCTCTGACATTTGTATTGGTTGTTAATAGGTTGAGCTTTTAGCACAACAAAAAATGTGTTCAAACAAATTGTAGCTTGTCATAAGTGACAAAAATGTTTAACACCAAAACACCAATACATTGTGATGATATTAGAAAATATTGTGGAAAGCACTACAACCACCCTAGTGATTCAAAATGATTGCAACAAACACTCATTCTCTCATTGGTGGAATCAATAATTTTTCTATAAGAAAAGGAGAAGGTTGAACGTAAATGGTTTTGTTTATTCGATTCAAATTCTTGACATTAATTTGCATGCTTGAGCATGAACGAGATGGAAAATGAGTCTATATCAACCATATTTGGATGTGAAAAAGTTCTTTGTAAATCTTTTCTTGGGTTTGTACACTCATTTTTCATCCACACCACCTATTCATATTTAAGTATCATTCAACCCATTTTATGAGCATTCTACCAATAATAGATGTATGAAACCTAGAGAAAAAAACTTAGGAACTCATCTCTATTCAACTTTATATTTTTTAGTAATTAAGTCACTAAGGACTCTAGCAAAGGAAAAAATATTGTATTAATATAAAAAAATTCCACATAACTCCACGAAATAAAAATATATAAACATGTAGTCATAATCCACCATAAGAGTGTAAAAATATACCATCAGGATGACATAAGATATGCCCTAGGAAAATCCTCATGATGGAAAAACCTAGCTTCTAAAAGCATCCACACTCAATTTATTATTCATTACAATACACTTACAAAGTTTCTATGAATACTTCTAAGACATCAATCTCTTCTAATACATCCTCCATGTGTTTGAGCATTATTGGTAACCATGCAACTACACATCTCATGTGATGCTTCACATAGACACTCTACAGGAGAGCTCAATGCAAATGATAACTAACCTCAACCACTAAACATGTGCTTGATTTTATAGATTCAAGCTCACATGAATACACCTATGGAATTGGAAAAATTAATGTCTCAAAACCATGAGAGCACAAAGCCACTTACCCCAACATTTACTTTTTGGAACTAAGTTTTCCCAAAATTAAATATTTTTCCAATGTGTGACCCAAATAAATATTTAGTGTGGCTAAAAACATCTCCAAAGATGCATTACAAATAAATTTTATTTTGGAAGATGTACAACACGAGCCTTTTCCTAATATTTTCCCACATGTTGTATACATTTCATAAGGGTCAATCAATGAAATACATCACCATTGCAATCCACAAAACCACATGAATCTCTAGCATTCTCTTGTGCCCCATCAATATATCTAAAATGACATCTAAGATGATCACCATCTCAAGAAAGAGCTCCTTTCATCCTCCAACATGACACATATGGAAGAAAATGAACAAGCCAAGGTGAAGATGCATCAATCCAAATAACACAAGCATAAAATCTAAGTGAAACAAAGGCTTGAAGATATTGTTAAGGAGAAAATCCATATGAATAAAAATAATATCTATAAAAAATGCTAATACGTTGAATCATCCATATCTCCAAAGCTATTAAAAAATTAGTAGAATTTATGCAAACACCATATCCAATCCATAAACTGTAACTGCAAGCTCCTTGTATAAAAACTTGTAATGAAACACATACACATCCAAGAACTCCTGTTTCATGATTGTGATGTCAAATATAAAAAAATCAAGGCATGTGAAATATAAAAATCAACACTCATACCAAGGTGTGGCTAATAACCAAAACCATATGCTACAAAGAACAATCAACATGATCTACACATGCAACAAAAATTATTGTATAGTCCCTTACAACTAATCTACATATCTCTCCCAAGTTTTGAGTCCTCCATGTTGTTACCAAAAAATAATAAAATAGAATAACACATGACCACAAACATAGTGATCACAATGGCTCCATATAAACCTTAAGTTTCAAATGTCAAGTGAACATGAACCTCCAAGAAGGAAAACAAGACCAAAGAGAGAAAAAATACATATCATATCACATACCATGTCCTTTGAACACCTCAATGTAGTAATTTGGTCCAAATAAGATCTCCTTCACAAAACCCCAACTAATTACCCTTAACAAAACCCAACCATTCAATTTGATAGTTAAAACAAAATATGTGTATCTTATATAACCAACATGGATGTAAGCCTCTCTAACCAAGAAAGATCAAACTCAAATCCATTCCCAAAGCTAAAAGAACACATGATACAAGTCACAACAACTAACTATCTAGGTACTCTAATAATACATTCTTTCATCTAAATATAACATACCAATGCACAAATGACCATAAACAAGGCTAATTGATTGAATCTACATCATCAACAAAAAAGCTTGTGGATATAGATAGTCCATATCCAAGTCATCCCACTACAACCAATGGGTTGTACTAACACATGCAACTCTTTAACTCATAGATCCCAAATGAATGCAATATGAAAACTCCCATCATATCACTTACCTCCAAACTAAGATAACAAAGAAGATATTTCCTATAGACCTCAAGACTCAAACACCAAATCAACTCTAGATTTTATTTACCAAATAAATTTACAAATGAGTGACCATATATCTAAGGAGCTAAATGCCCATCTAGGAGATACAAATAACCTCCTAAAATTGAACCACACTACCACTTGTAATAGTGAATCATTCAATACCACAACCAAATCCTAAAAATTGTGTGCATAGTCATGTTGTTTCAATACTCAAATACAAATGATCATCCATGACACCATAATCATCACTATCATTGTTCTTGCATTTCGCACTCTAAAAATGCATGTAATATTATATTATGAAGCTCCAAACATAATAAAATACTATACCATGATATTGGTATCATAAAAAATTGTAATCCCACAAGTTTTTACCCTCAAATTTATTTGGATGCTCACAAAATGACATTGCAAATATCAAGCACCTGCAAGGACTCAAACAAGTACAAATATTTTTCTTCTCATTCATTTGAAAAAACCATCTAATCCACTATGTAGTAAACAATACTTTTTTTCCACCTATTTAAACTTTAAATTTTGATTCTATATGATATTCTTTATTAACTATTTCAAAGCAATGTTGACTTTAGATACTATATTATAACACAAATACAAAAATTCGATGACCAAACCCCTACCACTATGTAGTGCTTAGATAGAGAATTCTAATGCCTAAGAGAATTCAAAATCCAATATAACATGTGATAGTTATGCCCTTTGAAAAAAATTACTCTATTAAGCTCATTCAAACTAACACTAGTGGCTAGGTGGTGTTATATAGGTGATGTTGCCAACTAGCTAATAGTGGTGGTGTCACCAAGTAGTTGTTGAGATGAACCTAGGTGGTGTTTCAATGGCCAGGTGTTGATAGCCTTGGGGTGTTTAACTCTATCATGGTCTAGGTGAGGTCACCCACTTGGCCTCTCAAGGACAAGGGCCTTTATCCCTAGACCATCGATTAAATTGATTTAATTATTAAAAAAATCATATTTTAGTTTATCTTGTATATCTTATACACAATTTTTATGTATATTTGGTGCATATCTTATGAATATTCTCTAAACTTGACTATGATTGCACTGTATGGACACATATGGTCATATGAATTTTGTATATATTTATATGGATAAATCCAATCCAAAATTCTTCCAAGACTTCAAAAATAACTATTTTTTTACACCAAATGTAGTCATATTTTATATGGACCCATAGATTTTTGGGGCTTTTGAAATGACTTGATCTATTTTTATCCGAGAGGTATCTAAGAATTGTTGACTCCTAAAACCTCCATAAAAAATGTTAGAGAATTCCAAGATCAAAGAGCTCAGATTCCTTCCATAAGTGAAATGATGAAAAAAATAGTATGTTTATCAATATATGATGAAGAGTGAGAAAATAAAATGATGAAGCCTTGCATATATAGGAAAGGATGAGGAGGTGACAAGGTAGGAGTGAAACTTTGACCACCCCTACAAAGATGGGACACTGATGAGCTCACTTGATAAGTGTGTGAGCATGTGTCAATATGTATCTCAAGTCATGATAACACATGTTTCAACTATATAAAGTGAGAAAAGGGTAAAAGAAACCTAAGTAAACTTAAGCTAGGTATGAATAGGTCAATCCTAGAAAGATGATTAGCTAACTAGGTATGATAATGACTCTATTTATACTAACATTCCACCTTAAGTGGAACTTAGGGACTAATATATGCATTGATGACGAGTTGCATCTACTAGGACTTGTTATGTACTTATGTACAAATTTCTCATAAAGTGGAGTAAAGGTGAAAAACCTAGTGGGAATAAAATCCCTCTCCAAAAGAGAAATAATGTAATATAATATAATGCACAAGTAAAGAAGATAAAAGGACTCATGATGATCCCCCCAAGGACTAATTCTATCACATAAGGAAAATAAATGTTCCCCCCATAGGAGAGAAAAGAGAGAAGGTGATGTGACCCCCTAGAAAATGTGAAGTTATGAACTCCATGTGAAGAAATACTTCCTCCTAAACTGATAGTAGAAGATAAACCATGAAACCTCCCCTCAATATGGTTCCTATAGTGTTGGTGGATGCTCAAAATTAGATGCTAAAGATGACCCATGAATGCTAAAAAACAATTCTCCCCTTGGAAAGTGTTGTTGAACAAGACAACTGAGAGGGGGGGTGAATCAGTTGTAACAAATTTAAACCTTTAAATCATTCACCAAAACTAATCCTTAACACTGCTTAAATGATTAACCATTAAGTGCAAGTACAAAAAATACAAATCATCACACATGTACACAACAACACTAGATTTACGTGGAAAACCCAATAAGGGAAAAACCATGATGAGGATTAACTCACACTATAGAGAATATCAAAACCGATTACAAAAGGATCACTGCTTGAGAAACAAGGCTCACTACAAAAAAATGGACTCACTGTCTAGATCATGAATCACTATCCAACAGGGCTAACAACTCAAAGGGATCACTACCACAAAGATACAAAGAAGATAGAATAGATATGTTACAAAGAGAAGACAATCTCAATGAAACATATATTCCCACCACAATTTTCTCAACCACTTGCAGATGTGCATGAATGATAGAGTACACCTTCAACTCACTACATACAAAAACTCATCATTTAGACTTTACACTAATCTACCACACTCACATCACACACACCCACTAATTCACATCTATTTCACATTTATCTACTCTATTTATTTGTACGTATCTCTCTTTGTACATCGTGTCACCACTAACTCATCCTATATTTATACCATCTTCAACTTTGAAACATATCCAAAGTCGTCCATCCATCAATAAATTCAAATTAGGTTGGCACCAAAACATCCTATGGTGGAATTAGAATGAGGGAAACCCAAACACACGCTTGATAAAGACCCAAATAGATCCAACACATTTCATCAACTTCAAAGATAATGTTCAACACAAGGTTGATTGAACCAGTATAAACAACATAGAAAAATTAAGCATGAACCTTCCATATACCAAAATTATCTTCAACATGATCAAATCAACTTAACTCTAGAACCACAAGTCATAAGACTTTACTAATGAAAAATCCAAACCAACAACATTTCTCCTGGACCTCAACCAAAAACACTGAAAAATACAGTTCACAATTGGTGAACATAACTCGCATTGTGCAATGAATCAAGAGCCAAAAATTTGGATATAGTAGCTTCCAACAACCTCGATCAACATATTTGAACTGCACAAACATAGGAACAAATACCAGAGCAAAACTAAGAGCAACCACTGAACACCTGCAACCTTTCTTCAATAAAATTGTCTCAATGTCCTTGACATGAACAACCAATAACTTGCAACCATAACATTAATGACAATAAAAACCAGTTGATAACCAATTGACCAGTTGAAATCAATGACAACACCTTCATTCTTTTCATTCTTGCAATAATCTCCCCCTTTTTATTGATGGAAAAACATGATGTGAAAAACATCAAAGACAACATACTAGCTCTAAATACACTTCTCAATATTTTTCTTTCTATTTCTCCCCCTTAGTAGATAATATTTTTCACATTATTCCTCTTTTCTTTTTCACATTCTTCCTTTCCTATTTTTCACATTCTTCCTCTCCCACTTTGACATCAATGGAAAATGAAAATGATATTCTACATTGATTTCTCCTTTGACATTATAAACAAAATACTCATACAATGACAACACATAACACTACCTACTCCCCCTGAGAGGTAGCCACCAAAACATCAGTCCAGAAGAAAGATAGATCCATAGATCCACTAGACTGATGCATCTCCATATGCATCTAGTTCAAGAAAGGAGGGGAAATGACCCCTAACTTCTCCCATAGATACTCATAAGTAACTTTAGAAAGATCCTTCATAAATATATCAACAATCTAATCTTTCGTCAGAACATACTCAAGCTTTACTTTATTCTCCATGACCTTCTCTCTCAAGAAATGATACCTGATAGATATATGCTTTGTCCTCGAGTGCATCATTGGATTCTTTGAAATGCTAATTGCACTTGTGTTATCACAAAAGATAGAAATAGGATCAACATACACCACTATGATATCTTTCAACATTTGTTTCATCCATAGAATTTATGTACAACAAGATGTAGCAACAATATACTCAACTTCAGTAGTAGACAAGGAAACTGAATCTTTCTTTTTACTCAACCATGCCACCAACCTGCAACCAAGAAATAATGCACCACCACTTGTACTCTTTCTGTCATCTACACATCCAGCCCAATCTGCATTTGTATAAGCACTTAGAGGAAAGTCAGTATCCCTAGGACACCATAATCCATAATCTAGAGTGCCATTCAAATATCTGAATATTCTTTTAACAACAACAACATGTGTTTCCTTAGGATCTTCTTGAAATCTAGCCACAAGACAAACAACATACATAATATCCAGTCTAGTAGCAGTCAAATACAATAGTCCACCAATCATAGATCTATATTTTCTCTAATCAGCCTTAGGTGAATCATCATATTTACCTAATTTGCAATCAATCACCATAGGAGTGCATACCAGTTTGGAACCATCCATTCAAAACTTCTTCAACATCCCTTTCACATACTTAGATTGTGAAATAAAAATTCCTTTCTCTATTTGATTAATTTGCAGCCCAAGAAAGAAATTCATCTCTCCAAACATAGACATATCAAATTATTTTTTCATTTCTTCCGTAAACATCTTACACAGTTTCATTTCCTCAAAAAATAATGTCATCAACATATACAACCACAATCAATATTTTGTCATTTTCAATTTTAAAATACAGATTACTATCTATCATACCTTTGTTGAAACCTTTCTAAATCAAATACCTATCTAACCTTGCATACCAAGCTCTATGAGCTTTCTTCAATCCATATAAATCTTTCTTCAACCTGTAAACCATATCTGATTGATTTGACAATTGAAATCCTTTCGGTTGTTCCATGTAGACATCTTCTTCTAGCTCACCATTCAAAAGTTTAGACTTGACATCCATCTAATGGACCTTGAAATCTTTATGGGAAACAAATGTTAAGGACATCCTTATAGCTTCCATTCTTGCCATTGAAGAAAAAGTCTCCTAAAAATTTATGCCTTCTAGACTTGTGAGTAACCTTTACACACAAGCATTTCTTTGTTTCTAATCACTTCTCCATTCTCATTCAATTTATTTTTGAATACCCACTTTGATCCAATAATGTTATTGTTTTCCTATCTTGGGACCAATTCCCAAGTTTGATTCTTCTCAATCTGTAAGTTTTTTCATAGCTTCCATCCAATTGTTCATCTTTATAGGCCTCACTTATAGTTGTTGGTTCAATCTCAGAAAGTAAACACAGATTTACTTCACCAGTAGTAGCAGCTCTACTTCTTGTCAATACTCCTTTTTTCTTATTTCCAGTGATCTAAATTTCTGAATGATTCTTCAGCACATAGCTAGGTGTCTTAGGGGACACCATTGGAGCTTCTCCTTCTCTTTCATTTTCTTCATTTTGCTTCTCTTGAT
Organism: Sequoia sempervirens; assembly: GCA_007258455.2. Taxonomy (NCBI): domain Eukaryota; kingdom Viridiplantae; phylum Streptophyta; class Pinopsida; order Cupressales; family Cupressaceae; genus Sequoia; species Sequoia sempervirens. The sequence continues at coordinate 209,089,990 of VDFB02379711.1, read as the reverse complement.
CATCCTTTTCCCGTTCTTCCACAATTTATTCAATCCTTACGCAATCAAGTTCATCAAATACATATCCATCAACATCAATTGAATTCTTCATTGTTTCATCAACCTTAACATTTGCACTCTCTACAATCTTTCTCAGTCTTTTAATGAAACATCTATAAGCTTTTCTCTTAGTAGAATATCCAAGAAAAATTCCTTCATCACTTCTTGCATCAAACTTTCCTAAAGTTTCTTCATCTCTTCTGATATAAAATTTTCTTCCAAATACCTTGAAATACTTAACAGTAGGAATTTTCGCACCATAGGTCATATGGGGTCTTTGTACCATTTTCTCTTGCTTGAAATCAATTAAATATTATAAACACTAGTATGAATAGATTGTCTCCAGTAAACTTCTGGTAAACCAACTTCAGTAATCATTGATCTAGTAGCCTCTTGAATTGTTCCGATATTTCTTTCAATAACTCCACTCTACTAAGGAGTTCTCGCAGCAGATAACTATATTTTTATTCCATGCACTTCACAAAACATATTAAACTCATGGGAGGAGAATGCTCCACCTCTGCCAGACCTTAAGCATTTTATCCTCAAATTCACTTCATTTTCAATCATAACTTTGAATGTCTTGAATCTATCTAATGCATTACACTTCTCTTTGAGAAATGTAACCCATATATATATATAATAATCATCAATAAAAAGCATAAAGTACCTTTCACTTTGCAGAATTCTCACTTTTGTAGGACCACAGAGATCTGTATGAATTAAATCTAGTAGTCCATTACTAGATAGTTCCTTTGATGGATTCTTGCTTGCTTTCCAGACTTACAATTCCTACAACATTAACTGGCTTTGTAATCCTTGGTAAATCTCTCACGGCCTGAACTGCACTTATCCTCACCAAGTTATCAAAATTCATGTGACACATTCTCTGATGCCATAGCCAACTATCATTAATCTGAGTCATAAAGCATTGTCCATCAACACCTTTAAGTTGATAGATATTTCCTTCAGATTTATTTTCTATAGCAATCACTATTCCAAATCCTTTCTAGATCTCACATCTCTCATTCTCAAACACAAGATTATATCCTTTACTGCACATCTATCCAACACTCAAGATATTATGCCTTAAAACCTTAACATAGTAGACATAATCAACATTATTCTTGCCATCAAAACTCACTGAACCTATCCCACAAATTTTAGCACTAGTATCATCTCCAAACATAACCAAGCCTCTATCATATTTTTTAAGTTTAAAAAACTTACTCTTATCACCAGTCATGTGATGTGAACAACCACTATCAATAACCCAATATTTCTTTTTATGTTTAGCATGTAGGGTAGAGATAACATTACCTTCATTTTTCTCTATCTCTAGAGGGCTTTCCTTCACCTATTTTTTAGAATTAGCAGAAGTAGGTTCATCCTTTATAGCCAAGAACACACATTCATTTTAATCAGGATCTTGATAATCACATTCCTCATCAGCTATACTAGCTTCCTCATTCACATAATATGCTCTATTGATCTTCTTACCTTTCTTTTCTTTCTCATATCTTTGTTTATTCCTTTTAGCTCTTTCCAGACACTTTGCAACATAATGACCTAATCCTCCACAACTAAAGAATTTAAAGGGTAACTTACTTTCATACTTGTCAGAACCTTTCCTCATCCTTCTCACAAAGTTAGCTTAAACTTCATCAAGATTTTATTCATCTAGATCTTTAGCTTTTGTAGCCTCAAAAGTAGTCTTTGATTTGTATCCATTTCTCAAATGCGATTTTCTCAGATATCATAAGATGTCAAAGATCCCAACAAATGATCTTTATTTTAAGTCTTATAATCTATATTTTGTTCAATAACACACACCTTTTCACTGTAAGCATTAGGGAGAGTTTTAAGAATCTTCTTTACAATCCTAGTTTCATCTATAGTAGCACCAAGTCCTCGCATTCTAGCTACTACCTCATCTAATCTCTGTACATAAGGTTTAACATTCTCATCTTCAGACATATGTAGGAGCTCAAACTATATCTCCAAATTTTGCAATTTTTCCTCTTTGAACCTTTCATCACCTTCATGTGCCTTTTCCAAAGCATCCCAAACTTCCTTAGTAGTCTTCAGATTTTGAACTTTAATCAACTTAGAATGAGCAAGACTATTCTTCAAAATATACTTCACCTTATTGTTTGCTTCATGTGCTTTGATCTCATCAGTTGTACTCGAACCATTAATAGAAGGAGTGTAAGGATTCTTGTAACCTTTCTCCACATCATATACATAATACTCCAGATATTCTTCCATCAATATTCTCTAGATAACACAATTAGTTCCATTGAACCTCAGATAATCATGAGTAACTTTGCCAGCCATCCCGAACCTTCCTTAAGCAGTTAAGCTCTTCTCCAAGGAACCAAGCTTTGATACCAATTTTTGAGCAAGAAAACTGAGAGGGGGGTGAATTAGTTGTAACAAATTTAAACCTTTAAATCATTCACCAAAACTAATATTTAACAGTACTTAAATGATTAACCATTAAGTACAAGTACACAAACTAAAAAATCATCACACATACACAACAACACCAAATTTATGTGGAAAACCCAATAAGGGAAAGCCACGATGAGGATTAACTCACACTATAGAGAATATCAAAACTGATTACAAAAGGCTCACTACCTGAGAAACAAGGCTCACTTCCAAAACAAGGACTCACTATCATAGAGATACAAAGAAGACAGAAGAGATATGTTATAGAGAGAAGACAATCTCAATGCAACAGAAATTTCCACCACAATTTTCTCAACCACTTATTGACATGCATGAATGATAGAGTACACCTTCAACTCACTGCATCCAGAAACTCAATATTTAGAAATAGTATTGATATTCTAGACTCGTATCACACACACCCACTAATTTGCATCTATTTCAAATGTATCTACTCTATTTCTTTGTACATATCTCTCTTTGTACTTATCTCTCTTTATACATCCTTTCACCACTAACTCATCCTGTATTTATACCATCTTCAACTTTGAAACATATCCAAAGTTAGCCATCCATCAATAAATTCAAATTAGGTCAGTGCCAAAACATCCTAAGGTGGAATTAGAATAAGGGTGTCCCAAACACACGCTTGATAAGGACCCAAATAGATCCAACACGCTTCATCAACTTCAAAGATAGTGTTCAACACAAGGTTGACCAAACTAGTGTAAAACACATAGAACAATTAACCACGAACCTTCTAGATATCGATATTATCTTCAACATGATCAAATCAACTTAACTTTGGAACTGAAAGTCACAATACTTTAGCAAAGAGAAATTTAGACCAACAATATTTCTCTCGGACCTCAACCAGAAACACTAAAAACCACAGTTCACAACTAGTGAACATAACTCACACTATGCAATGAATTAGGATCCAAAAATATGGCTATAGCAGCTTCCAACAACCTCAATCAACATATCTGAACCACACAAACATAGGAGAAAATCTCGGAGCAAAACCCAGTGCAACCATTAGACACCTGCAACCTTTCTTCAATACAATTTTCTCAATATCCTTGACATGAACAACTAATAACTTGCAACCATGACATTAATGACAACAACAACTAGTTGATAACCAATTGACCAGTTGAAATCACTGACAATACCTTCATTCTTTTCATTCTTGCAACAAATGTAGAATCATAAATTATCACCCTTGACAATTTTACATTATGTTTTGCTGCTCTTTAAGTGATTGGACCTAACTATACACCTAATTTCCTAAACTATGCATCCCATGGCCTATTTTGATATTTATCAAGAAATCAAATGTGTGAAACCAAAGTACACATTTAATATTTTTCTCCCAACACTTTAGATCCCAAAAATGAGGCATTTAAACTAGGGAATCCTTACACTCTAGTCCCCTTAATGTGGCCCCAAAATTGAAGTGTTAGAGATAGTAATTCATTATTTGAAATTTAAATTTTGATTGTCATCTATCGAGATTTAATTTTTGGAAATTATATCAATTACATATAAATACCTAGTCATTGCATCATTTGAAAACTAACAAGCAAGAAGTGGAAATAATTGAGAATACTTTTGAAAGAAAGAGCACTATCAAGTAATCAAAAGAAATTCAAGAGCATTCAAGAGAAACATTATTGCAACATTTCAACATCAAAGCATCATGTCAAGTTTTATGTGAGTTTGTTCATGTTTATGCATACATTTGTTTGTGAGGACTAACACTTTTAGGTCTTCAAATAAATACAATAATCCTTGAGGAGATGTGCATGAATTCAACCCTTCAAGGATATTAGATCTAAGTGGTGAGTTGCATCTAATTGTTGATTCATCATTCACTTATCATTTAGCCTCTATCCCTCAAAAGGATAAGCTATCTTTTGTTGGAAACCTAACTTATTGGGGGAGATTGTTGGTAGTTTGTCATTGAAGATTGTGTGATGGAAACATGAGTTGAATGAAGAGATTGATGAGCATATGATGTTATATGGTGTTGGCATTGGTGGAAACCAGTTATGGATGGGAATTGGATGGAAATCTATGGCATAGACATAGAAGTGTTGGTCTGGTAAAGATCAAGTGATTGAATATTTTTCCTAGGTATGGAATGCAATTCTTGTGTTCAAAGAACCAATATTTTGGTCTACATTTCTTTGCCATGAAGAATTTGGTTATGTGGTTATGAGGTAATGATGGTATATGTTGGACGAATCTAAATCCAAAGTCTCACGATCTGATCTTTTCTACAGTCAAAGACAATAGTGATAGAGTTTAACTCTAGATATGCCTATGTAACTATAGTAGAGTACTTGATTGTAATGCTTTGCATTCCACCCTAGATGAACATTTTGGTATGTGGATTTGTACAAGTGTTTGAGGATTCGTGAAGTATTTTTTATCCAAGTGGGAAGAGTTTTGGTTATTAGCATGTCAAGTTGTGAGTGAACATATGGTTCATTCTATTGTTATTTCACTTGTGGAGCTGACCTAAGTATTTTGGGTTGTTTGAAGTTGAGTAGAGTTTGAAGTAGAATTATGGGAATAATTATAGGTCATACTGACATATCTTAATATGTTATATTCTTTGGTTCTTTTTGTAAGGCATGTATGGTTGAATGTTGAGCTGACAAGATGATGTGTTGCATAGTAAATGTTTTGGGCTGACCTAATTAATGTTTTGGTTGGTTGTGGTATATATACAAGGTTAATCCTTATGTGGTCTAAAAAAAAAGAGATTTGAGGTAAGTAAGTGTATGTGAGCTTCAAAGCAGAGAAGTGTAAATTAAATTTGAGAAGAATGAAGTGTGTTAAGTTAGTATTCTGAGCTTTAGTGGAATTGTATCTTCAACATAGGTCAAATGTAATATTAGCAGTTCAAAATTAGTAGTGAGCCACCCTTTCTTCTATCTCTTTCTATTTTGGGCAGTGAGCCCTTTGTAAGTGAGCCATTGAAAATGAGTCCTTGGATAATGAGTCCACCAATTGTATCAAACTTTGTAACCGGTTACAATATCTATATTGTGAGCTAATCCTCACCATGTTTTTTTCCCTTATTGGGTTTTCCAAATAAATCTATTATTCCTATGTTTTTGATGTGATGCATGCTTTTTCTATTACTTTCCATTACTACAAGTTTAATGCGATGCATTGAATGAATGTTTAAATTAATAAGAATATTGATTCAATGCCCTCTTAGTATTCTAGATGTTCAATAATTGGTATTAGAGCTTGGTTCCTTCATTTGGCTTGATTGTTAAGGTATATCTTGGAGTTGAACACATGGATAGAAGTATCCTACTCCTCTACAAGAGATTATCCTTGAAGAATTCACTAAATAATATTGCATAGTTAAAATGGAAGGAGAACCCAAAATCATCCCTCGATGATTTAGAAAAAGTAGATGCTAGGAATAGAGATCTGAAAAATAATCTTGGTGATACAGATGAGTGCATTAAGAAGTTGAGAGAGAAACTCAAGAAATCTTTAGATGGAATCAAGGAAATAATTTAGCTTAAGCAATATAATGAGACTATCACTAGTATGAAAGTGCAAGTTGAAGAAGGATAATTGAAGACTGCTTGAATGCTAAACTCAAAGATAAATTCAAAGAATGTTCAAAGCTTGAACAAGAGGTTGTGAATCTGAGATCATATTTAGAGAAAGCAAAGATTCAAGAAGAGTGAAAAAATGATTGATGAAATGATTGCAAATCAAAAGGATTCTAATGATAACAAAGGATTAGGTTTTAAGAAAGGTCAAAGTTCAAAACCTGATCAAACTTCCAATAATGCTGAAAAGAAAAATGATGAGAAGAAAAATGACAAAAAGGTCCAAAACTAAAAGAAAGAATTCAAGGGACCACCTATCAGACAACCAAATTTAAAAAGTTACCCATCTTTTAATGGTTATTTTTATTTTTGCAATAAATTTGGACATAAATTTATAAAATGTAGAAGCATAATGAATCATAATGTTCAATCATTTTTCGGTTAGTGCTATACATGCAATAGATTTGGTCATAGAGCTAGTGAATGCAAAAGTTAGATGATGAATGGTTATAATAATGGAAAGATTTTTCAATCTTTCAATGGCTATTGTTATGCATGCAATGAATTTGGGAAAAAGGCTAATAAATGCAGATCTAGAATAGGGTGGAAGTAAGCTTGTTCAAAAAGGTGTCACATGTCACAAATGCAATTAGGACATATTGCTAAGTTCTGTAGAAGGAAGAATGTGAAATCCTTTGTGTCACTGAAAAAGGATGATTTAATAAAGAATGTGGATCTAGTAGAAGTGAAGAAGGAAATGGGAAAAATATGGAAAAAGAAAGAAGAAAGTGAAGTGAAGGATGAGTCACTGGTACAAATGTTTCCTCTAGATACTACTTGAAGAGCTTTGGCTTAGGGAGAGTTTTAATAGAAAATCGTCAAAGCCCCCACCAAATATGTGGTGTTGATTCCTTCAACACATAGGTACAAATGTAGTTTAAGATGTCTAAACTATTGAATAAAGCACCCGTGGAAAATCTCTTGATACAAAGATTTTTGGAGTGATGGAAGGTGACTACGTCAACATAGTTAAGGTTTTCCAACTTTTTGACCTAAAATTATTCACTATAATCAATGTACTTTAGGTCTTTGGAAAAGGGTTTTATGTATGATTTTGTATATGATTAATTCATTTACAACTGAAATTTTGAAGAGTGAAGAGAAAAGTAGATGCGAAGTGAAGTGTTTTCAAATTATTGTGTGAAACCTCATTGACAAAAGAACTCAAGGTATTTATCATTCTCTACTAAACCTTTTTTTTAGAAGTAATTCAAAATGTTTACCCCTCAAGTGATTGATATCTTGGAATGACCAAGACCTAAGTTCATGAAACATCCCTTTAAATCCATGGAGACAGATCTAGATGACATATTTTCAAGAGTCCCGTATGGTGTGATGTATATTGAAGATGTGAGAATATACATACATGTGAAAATGGAAGAGTATGATCACTCAAAGTTGGGAGAATTTTGGGTTAATGAGCTCATAGGAGATGATTTTGAATTGAAACCAAAATTTGAGAGCTTGACAAAGAAATTTTTTGTTGTCTGGCATGATTTTATGAACTTCTTCTATGAGGATGTGTGGGTCAAGTACACATTGAGAAAAATACATGAAAAATTCATGTGGTTAGATACGCTGCATATAATCAACAAGAAAGCTATCAAGGTGGTAACTAGTTTATGTTCTGAAGGACCTATTCTGATGATGAAGGCTATGAAGAATAAGATAGTTATGAAGCTCACTAGAGAAAAATTTTACAAGTGTGCCCTCACAATGAAAGATATAAATGATCTGGCGGTTAAATATGCATTCATGATGATTGGTTACAAGATATACTTCACTAACAGAGAGACATTTGTGTCATCAATGGCTATTCATACTACTCACTAGATGGTGAAGGAAGGTCTGAAAATAGATATATGCGAGCTCCTGAGACAAAAATTGATGGAAAATCTTCAAAAGACAAGAGTCTTGGTACAAATTCCGTTATGGTACACTTATAATATATTTTTGTTTATTTTATTAGAGAATCTCCTAGTGAAAAGAATGTGGTATGGTTGGATGGTATTCCTATTGGAATCGAGATTAGGGATCGTTTAAGAAGGTTTGATAGCATAGAAACATATAATAACATGCTTTGGGGTTTATTTAAGACTTTCCAAGAGAAGATGCAAGAAAGGGAAAGGATTCCTAAAAGTGTTGTTGAAAAATATAAGAAGGATATTACCTTTATGGTCACAAGAGATGAATTCAATATAGAAGATGTAGAACCTGAAATAGTCTAGATTCTTGAAATAGGCTATGAAGTGGCAAAATATATTATCACAAGTCTTGCTGATCTAATTTTGAGAAAACAAAGAGACCCTATAGTAGATAGGTTTAGAAGCTATGAGGAAATTTCTAGTGGAGTATATTTGAAGCACAAAGAAAAGAAAATCAAGAAGAATGTGGAGAAAATGAAGGTTGACTTGGAGGAGATTGTTGGTTCTTCCAAGAGGACTATAGAGAAAATATAAGCCCCATATAGGGATCCTCAAGTTACACCAAGCACTAGAAGGTCCATTAGGAATTCTACTCCCTCTCTAGTTGTTTCAAAAGCCTCTACAATAAAGTTTGTAGCTGGTACCAAGAATAAATGTATAACCAGTGCACCTGCAACACAAAAAAAGCCTCCACAAAAGAGAAGAAATGAAAAATATAGAAGAGAGAGGTATGTGGGTTTTGAGGATGAAAAAGGACTTAAGCTAGTTCAAAAGAAGATAATGTCACAAGTCTTCAAAGAAGAGACCTGCACAAAGAAAACCAATATTGATATTGTTGATATAGAGAGTAAAAAAGAAGTAGAGAAGCAAAAGAAGGCATCTGGTGAAGGATAAAATCCTTCTAAGGGTAAGGAAAAGAGAAAGAAGAAGGAAAAATCCCCTTTGATAAGGGAGCATAGCCCTTTGAAAATAGATGCATTATTTAATAGTATTGCAAAATTAAATCTTTTAGAAGAAACTACACAAATGTATCTTGATGAAAATAGTGAAAATAAGGCTACTATTGAGGAAGCTATTCTAAAATACATGGTCATATTCAATACCATTGTAAGTAAAATATAAATTCAACTTCCAGATGATCTAAAAGGTGTTTTATGTGCAAGAAGACAAGAGGCATTTGACGAGGATGTAAAGATCAAGACATTTTCTTTGGATAATTAGATCTTCTCTCACCGATGATGACATGGCTAAATTGGCACGGGTTTACTACAAATAATTCAGAACTAACCAAAGAGTCAACACCCCAATGAACAGGGATAAGGATGACATAGAATGGTTGAAGAATGAAACACTACATAAGGTTGTAGATCTGGCTAAGGGTTTAGGCTTGTTTTAGAATGATTAGATAGAAATGGAACATGATGTACTTGCTCCAAAGATCAGTTTACCTGAAGATGAAAAACATGAGCTTGTGTTTGGACCTGAGGGTGATTAGGAAGCAATGATATTAGATAGTGCCCATCCAATTGTAGAAAATATGGTTAAGGAGGAAGAAGAAAAGAACAATGATATTCCAGAGAAGGAAGAAGGTCAAGTAGAACAAGAATTGCCTCTCCCAGATGTGCAAAATAGTGCTGAACAAAAGATGGAAGAAATAAAATAAAACTTGGAGAACTCTGAGGTGTAGAAAGATTAAAATTTACCTCCTTTAGATGGTGAGAAGGTTTTAGAGGAAGATAATACTAAATATAGTGGAGAGTAGGAAAAAGACAAAGAAACAAGAGAAGAAGGAAGTACTAAAATGGTTGGAAAATCCTCTAGAACTTCTGGGGATTCCTTGAAGAATTTATTAGCTATGCAATTTAAGTTCCAACAAGTGGTGTCAACACATCTATACTACAACTTCTTATGTAGCAAGGACAAGTTGAAATGAACAAAATATCTCCCTTGCAGAAGCTATAACTTGGTGATGTGTTTCATGCCTCTACTAGAAAGGATATTTTATAGACCCACAAGAAGAGTCCAAAAATGATAGATGAATTTGTTAAAGTGTTGCAAAAATACATTCTTAGTGTCACCATTGATGAATCTCTATCCAGTATACAACAACTAAGGCTCCTGCTTGATTCCTTCAAGGAATATTCTACTGGTCTTGCAGAGAAATTGGAAAAGGAAGTAATTAAGAAGATGAATGATAAGAAACTAGTTGATGTCTCTAATAAATGTGCTATCTCACATGGTGAATTGTAGAACAACTTAAAGGATATTTAGAAATGTATTGAAGATGCAAAAGTTTTGTTCCAATTTTTTTTGAAATGTTCTATCTCCACTAAGAGAATAAAGGACCAAATGGAATCTATTGAGTCTCATATTTCTCAAGCCTTTGGAGTGTATGATCCTATGAGAGATGTAGACAAAACAACTAGGATTGCAATTAAAAATCTGCATGGTCAGTTTTTCTCGATATAGGATAAAAAAGAGAAGATAATAGTGTAGTATAGTTAGTACAAAGATCTGGTAAGTGCAAGGCTTACTTCTCTAACTCTAATATCAGTTGATGTAGAGAGAATGATACAATAGAATCTTGTACCTAGCTCTCTATAAGAAGGTGAATAGCTTCATATAAAGCTTGAGAAGCAGTGTGGAATAATTACCTTCACTAAGAAGGAATGAGAGACAATGAATAAGGATATAGAGGCACACCTTGCAAAGTTGAAGGTGTCTAATCATGGAAATTTTCCCTCCACAAGATAATTGCATATTTGTTGCTCTTTCAAATTTTAATGTACATATGTGGATGTCTTAGAGAGATTTTGTAGTATCTTTTTGGTTAATTTTATTGAAGAAGAGATGAATACAGGAGTGAAGTAGTAAGTGGGAGTTATTCACACACACATACAATTGTATATCTTCAAAGGGGGAGAATGGTAGAGAAGAATGGAGAAGTTTGATATTAAGGGCCCCTTCACCCTTGATGTCAAAGGGGGAGAAGATTGGAGAATTTTGAATAGTGTTTCCATCAATGGAAAATGGAGAGATTATTGGAAACCTAACTTATTGGGAGAGATTGTTGGTAGTTTTTCATTGATGATTGTGTGATGGAAACATCAGTTGAATGGAGAGATTGATGAGAATATGATGTTATATGGTGTTTTCATTGATGGAAACCCATTATGGATGGAAATTGGATTTCAATCCATGGCATATATGCAAAAGTGTTGGTCTGGTATTGATTAGGTGATTGGATATTTTACATAAGTCTGAAATGTAGTTATTATGTTTAGAGAACCAGTATTTTGGTCCGCATTAATTTTCCATGATGAATTTGGTTATGTGGTTATGAGGTAATGATGTTGTATGTTGGAAGACTAAATCTAAAGTTTCACGATTTGATGTCTTCTGTAGTCAAAGATGATAGTGGTAGAGTATAACTCTAGATATGCTTGTGTAACTATAGAAGAGCACCTTGTTGGAATGCTCCACATTCCACTGTGAATTAACATTTTGGTATGAAAATTTACATAAGTTTTTGAGGAAGACTGTAGTATGTTTTCTCCTAGTGGGAAGAGTTTTGGTTGTCTACGTGTCAAGTTGTGAGTGAACATATGGTTCATTCTATTGTTATTTCACCTATGGAGCCGACCTAAGTATTTTGGGTTGTGTGGAGTTGAGTAGATTTTGGAGTGGAATAATGGGAATAATTATAGGGAATTCCAACCTATCTTAATGTGTTATATGCTTTGGTTCTTTCTGCAAGGCATGTATGGTTGAGTGTTGAGTTGACAGGATGATGTGTTGCACGGTACATGTTTTGGGCTGACCTAATTGATGTTTTGGTTGGTTGTGGTATATATAAAAGGCTAATTCCTTATGTGGTGAAAAAAATTAGATGTGAGGTAAGTAAGTGCGTGCAAGATTTAGAGCATAGAAGAATAAATTAATTTTAAGGTGAAGAATGAAGTGTGTTACAGCTTTATGAGCTTCAATGGAATTGTATGTTTAACATAGGTCAGATGCAATTAGTAGTTCAAAATTAGTAGTGGGCCACACTTTCTTCTATCTCTTTCTATTTTGGGTAGTGAGCCATCGAAGGTGAGCCTTTCTTCTTTTAGACATTGAGTCCTTGGACAATGATTCCACCAATTGTATCAAACTTTGTAATCCATTATAATATCTATATTGTGAGCTAATCCTCACTATGGTTTTTCCCTTATTGGGTTTTCCACATAAATCTAGTGTTCCAATGTTCTTTCATGTGATGCATGATTTCTATGTTCCTTTCCATTGATACAAGTTTAATGTGATGAATTGAATGAATTTTTAAGTTAATAAGAATATAGATTCACCCCCTCTTATTATTCTAGGTGTTCAACATCTTTATCATCCACTTTTCGATTAACGAGGTGGAAACACCAACATAGGGTTTAACCGAGGCAAACCCCTATATGGTACAACCATTCCTCTCCTTTTGAATGTGTGGGTGAAAATTTGAAGAGGATTGAATGAATATTTGAAGAAAATTCCCTCATTCATGCATTCAAATCCTACAACTTGACAAGATATGAAAACTAGAATATCTCGGTAATAGATGAATATACGACAACGAGATTTGGATGGAAAAAGCTACAAACTAGGGACTTAAGGATTGAAAAATTAGATTTTGGTTTCAAACACCTAGACTAGGGTGTCCTTGCACCCTATTCTACCAAAAATTAACTTATTTTTGAATCACAAGTGCGCACATATCTTCTTTATCCATTTTTGGTATTTAAAATTGACTGTTAGTTTCCAATTTTGTTGCATTCATATAAAAATAGTGCATTCTCATAGTCATTTAGTTGCATTATTGTATTTTCATTTCAAATCGATTTCCAAATCCACAATAATCACACACCAAAGGATGATTAACTCAACTTTTAGGTTGCAAGTCAATCTCATACCCTTCCAACCCCTAGTTCCAAATGTTATATTAAGCAGGAAAGAAAAATCCTAATTAAAATATAAGGTTTCACTTTCACAACACAACATTTTTGGTGAATCCAACACATTAACATTATAAACCTTATGAAATATAAAGCATATAATCTTAGATCTAAGGTTAGCATTGTATTGTTTTGCATTCATCATTTAGGCATCCATTATTGCATAAAAAAAGTATAAAAAATTACATATCATGTTGCGTCATAAGTTGCAATAGGGCCAATTTCACTCATATTAGGTCATATCTACATATTAATTACATGTAGAAGTATATATTAGGTCATTTCAAAACTGAAATCAAATCTGAAAGTGTTCATTGCATTCATTTAGGCATTTTGTATATAGTCAAAAAGGTGAAAATTTGCATTGTCTTTGTTGCAAAAAGATATCAAGATCATTACTTTTTAGATTTTGCACATTAGAATCAGTCAATTATTAAATTTTAGATCTGAAAATTTCATTTATAATTGTATTTTATTGTACATAAACATTTTTATAATTACTTGCACTCTTGCATTTTGTATTGCATAATCATAAATCAGTCAAAATTTAAAAAAATTATTCACTGTTAGGCCTGTATTTTCATAAAACATAACACTTAGGTAGTATTATAGATATTATAAATTTAAATTAAATTAAAAACTTTGCTATAATAGGGAATCCTTGCATCCTTGTCTAAATATTTTTGGCTCAATTTTTCATTAGAAATTTGTTACTATGTTTCCTATGTGTTTTTGCTCTCTAATTTTGGATACTATATGTTTTATTGTGACTATCTTGAGCTTAGTATCCAAAGTGGGCATAACCAAGTTTTTTGAAACTCATATGAGCTTCACATCCTAGTGTCCTATTTCCAATACTCTAGTTAGAGGTAGTTGCAGACTTATGTCATCCCACATTTTTATTACATCCATTGTGGATCCTAAGTCCTTATGGAATCCCACATTTTTATCACATCCATTGTGGATCCTAAGTCCTCCAACTCTTTTGTGCAAGGTATTGTTAATAATCATCTAATTTGGACTCCATTCCTAATCCCACAATTCCCATGAAAACTTCATAATCAAGCACCTTTATGGACATTGAGAGGATCCTAAGTCCTCCAACTCTTTCATGAAAGGTATTGTTAATAACCATACCATTTTGGATTCCAATCCTAACCCTACAATTCCCATGAAAAATTCAAAATCAAGCACCTTTATGGACATTGAGACTATTGTGGCCCATATGCCTGATGAGAAATTAAAATAATTGGACAAAGATTTAGAGGGATTTCAAGACTACTTAAGCATTGAATCCTTATTAGTACAAATGGCACCCATAGTGGATACCTTAGGAATTTGATCAATGATGCTCAAGGAATGGAGGTTTTATGTACCTAGATCATATAATAGATGCTATCATCCCTATGATAGCTTGTTGTGCCCTATCCTTAGAAAATGCTAAAAACCAAGGAGGAAAAAAAGTTTCCCACCCCACTATACTTTCTATTCCTACATTTACACTGCCAATTGTAGCTTCAACAATACAACACACCAATGGCATAACTCCAAGCTTGGAGCTTCCTAGTGGGAATCCTTATAGGTTTGTGGAATCACATGTTACACATCAATATTAATCACCTCTCATAAACATGGAACAAACATTTACACAATCCCACCATATTCACCAAACTCTCAAAACATGTCAAACAATGACTTAGTCATAAACCAAATTTTACAAAATGTAACATTACTTCAACAACAAATGTCCACAATGAATCAAACTAAAAATGAAAAACCACCACAATGTCTCAAAAGGATCCCATTTTCAATTGAAATCTTGAAAAAACCCATGCCTCAAAACATAGAAATACTCTAATTTGAGAAATACAATGGAAAGGGAGATCTTAACAGTCATGTATTGACTTTCACTACATTATGTAGTGACTTCATTTTTTAAGATAATCTACTATCTAAACTCTTTCCTAGACCATTGAAAGATATGACCTTGGGACAGTTTTCTCATTGCCAAATAACTCTATAAATTCATTCAATGAACTTGTGGATGCATTTCTCAAACAATTTTAGGAAAATATTGGTCTTCAAGTAACATTAACTAATTTAGTGCATTACAAACAAGGACATAAAGAAATGATAACAAACTTTATAGGATGATACCAATTGCTTTATTCATAAATATCCTATAGTCTTCTTGATGTCGATGTTCAAAGGGTATTTATAGGAAATTTACAACTTGGCATTAGGGATAAGATATTGTTGATGAAGTATCCATCCTTTACACACTTGTGTATGACTCTTCATGACTATTAGATATTAGTTAGTCAATATGAAGGTACACCTCCATTGAATCCTATTGATAAGTGTAAATCCATGCCCCAAAACAATTATTAACCATTCAAGAACTAAAACAAGAACTTTATCAAGATAAATACACCTCAAAAAACTAATAACATTGAACCACAAGTTGCAGCCATAATTTCAACTCCTTATCAATTTAGGATGAGAGATAGAAAATTTACGTAATTGCTTAATTATCTTCATTTGATTATGTTATAATTATTAAGAGCTCCTAATCCAATTACCTAAAATTAGACCCATGGACATGACTAAACCTTTACCTACAAAATTTAACTCAAAAGCATCTCATTAATATCATTGTACACCTAGACACAATGCAGCGTGATGTATGCATCTTAAACACTAAGTGCAAGACCTCATCAATTCTAATCACATCTAGTTGGTTGATGTTAATGATAAAGGAAACAAGTATGTAGCTCCACCCAATTAAAAATTCAAAACTTTCATAAACCTAATGCCAAATCATACATCCAACTTTGTGCAAGCTTGTGATGACAAGAATGATGATGAGGATGGTCTACACAATATGACTAGTGAAATAGATGTCCAACCTTGTAAGGGAAAAACCACTTTTTTACTTGACATTTATTTCACACATATTGATGCATCTATACATGCACCAAATGGTCCTCTCTATATTTTTAGATGTATTAATGACAAACCTACACCGAGATACTCATTGATCCCATGTTTCTAGAGAACGTGATCACTGAGGAATTCTTATTTGTGCATGAAATTTATCAAGATTCTTATCAAAATTTGAAAGCATGGTTAAAAAATCATGATGTTTTCACTCACCCTATTATAGGTTCAATAAATCTTCCACTTAAATCTGGACCAAAAGAACTAGATGTATCTTTCACCATCATCTTGATGTTAGACCAATTCCATGTGAATCTAGGATATCCGTGGCTATGCTCCATGAATATTATCTTGTTAGTAACCCACAAGTGCATAAAGTTCCCATTTGAGAATCAAATAATATAGTTCATCATAGTGGGCTTAGACCTTTGGATTCTCATGTAAACTTTTCATTGGACTATTTTTGGGCTCAACCCATGAAACCTGTTAAGCCTTGTTAGGATTTATTTTTCAAGTCATATCAAACATTTAAGGAAAAGAACATTAAAAATGATCCCTTATCAATATCCCACCTGAGAATGATAGGTTTGTGGTTATTCCTCCCACCCCACAGGTCATGGATGGACCCATGTTCGAGGAAAATATCCTCCCAAATACACTAGCCATTTATGCTACAATTTCCCCATCGATATCATATAAGAGACCAATGGTAGAGAAACCCACTCTTACCCCTTCAAAAAATAAAAACTACACAAGAAGAAATCAAAATGCTAATGAGTAGGTGTAGACGTATTGTTCATTAGTTGACTGAAAAGATATTACTAGATGACCAAACAAAAATCCAAACAAATCATGATAAATTACCACCTTCACCAAAACATGACTTTGAACCTTACATGTCCCAACCAAAACAAAGAATGAAAAAAGAACATACAACTAATAAAATGTCATTAAACCACCCATTGTGATAAATTTGGATGATGAGAATGAAGATGCTAAGATTAATGAACAAGTTAATAATGAACTATATTTGTTGTTCTCAAGGTCCATGGATTTAGATGGGGGAAATCATGATGATCCTCCTGATGAGAGTGATACATCATGTGTTAACATGGTGATTCTCATTGTATGACACTTTATGTATTCCCTTTGGATATTGGTCCACCATACATATATGATGAGTAATATTGGGATGCAAATGATTTTCTTTAGATTGACTCGCATGTAAAGTAATCTTTGTGTTTTCTTTATGTTCCATTTATGTTTGCATGCACATGATGTGATACCCTGTGATGTGCTTCTTGATCTATCTTTATGTTTGTGAGTTTTCTTTGGAGGACCCTTGTTGCTCTATTGGCACACGGATACAAAGGAAATGAATCCATTATGACATTCATCTATTTGTATCTCCATTCTTCTTTATGTCATAAACATTGTTTTTCTTTTGGGGATGATGCAAGGTGTTGAGACATTTATGTCTATTCCATGTTGAACCAAAAGTTTTTCTATTCTCTCTATATTTCATTCTTCCATTATGTTTGTAGTTCCATGAGTACCCAAGGGAATGATGTCAATTTCGAGATGACTTATGTTATTATAGAAAATATGTCTACTAGGACCCCAAATCCATGAATCCCTTATGTGATCATATTTATGTTGTTTATGGCATTACATTGGGGGCAACCCCTCTTTATAAGATAGTTTTATTTAGAAACATATCATTTGAATAGGGCTTTCCAAATAAGATTTCATAACTTTGTCATATTGAATTTATCATTTTATTCTACCTTACAAAAATTTCTCACAACATGGTGTCTAGTAGTTACTTTAAGGTGAGGGCATACATTCCATTATGTGCTTCACCTCATTCACACACACTAGACTTATCAATGTGTTGGATTAAGAATTTTGATCATTAATGTAGCACCTTATCAGATTTTTTAGGACTATAGCTCTTGGTATGGTTGACATGGGTACACACCTAGTGAAACCAGTCCTCACTAGCCCTTATGTGTTTCTCATTTTTCTACTCTTTTTGAAAGGCTCATGTAGTGAATATCAAACTTCACTAGCCTATGGTGCATTTTTTTCATGGTTAGCCTAAACTATATCAGACTATCTTAGCTCATGACTCATGAACATATTGGGTATGGATCCTAGTAATATTTCTATAGAGCTTGCCAGCCCATGATTGTCATACTCTTATTTTGCATTTGCATTTGCATTTTGTTCTATATTATGTTTTGTGTCATGTTATGTTATTTATGTGTTGCATTTTTTCCATGTATGTTTTGTGTTATGTTGCATTATATTTAATACATGTGTGTTCATTTTCCCTTATATTGGCATGCCATAGGATCTTGAATCCTAGGTTCTTACACACTTACCCCAGATTTATTTTCATCATATCTCTTCAAAATTTGGAAAATTTAACCCCTCTTGACATATTTCTACTTTAGTGTGAGTTTGAGCATAAGTTCATACTCTCACTAAAGTGGGGGCTAAATATAGCATTGTAAATGATCACACTTGATAATTTTGATCCATTTTTTTCTCCCCCTAAGTGATTAGACATAATTGTACACCTAATTTCCTAAATTATGCATCCCATGGCTTATTTTAATATTTATCAATAAATGAAATATGAAAAACCTAAGTATACATTTAATATTTTTCTCCTAGCACTTTAGATCTCATAAAATGAGGGATCTAGACTAGGGAATCCTTGCACCCTAGTCCCCTTAATGTGTCCCCAAAATTCAAAGTGTTGGCAACAATAATTTGTTATTTGAAATTCAAATTCTGATTGTTGGCTATGAAGATTTAATTTTTGAGAAATTATATTAATTCCATATAAATACCTAGTCATTACATCATTTAAAAACTAACAAGAAATAAGTGGAAATAATTAAGAACATTTTTAGAAGCAAGAGCACTATCAATAAATCAAGATCATGTCAAGAGCATTTAAGAGAAAGATTATTCTAGCATTTTAGTATCAAAGCATCATGTCAAGTTTGATGTGATTTTTTTCATCTTTATGCATATATTTTGTTTGTGAGGACTAACTCTTGTAGGTATTCAAAGCATTCCAAGACAAATCACAATCAAGCTTTAAGAAGATGTGCATGAATTTAGTTCTTCAAGGATATTAGATATGAGTGGTGATTTGCATCCAACTGTTGATTCATTACTCATTTATCATTTAACCTCTACCCCTCAAAAGGATAAACTCTCTTTATCATCAACTTTTTCATTATGGAGGTGGAAACACCAACACAAGGTTTGACTAAGGCAAGCCCCTATATGACACAACTCTTCCTCTCCTTTTAAATGTATAGGTACAAATTTGAAGAGGATTTATGGAATATTCGAATAAAATTCACTTATTCATACATTCAAACCCTACAACTTGATAAGATAAAAAAATTACAATATTTTAGGAATAGATGAAGATTCAACAATGGGATACAAAAGGAAGAAGCTATAGATTGAGGACTTGAGGATTGTAAAATCAGATTTCAATTTCAAACACCTATACGAGGGCATCCTTGTTTCCTACTCCGGTAAAATCCAACTCACATTTGAATCACAGGTGCACACATGTCTGCTTTATCCATTTATACAACTTGATAAGATAAAAAAATTACAATATTTTAGCAATAGATAAAGATCAACAATGGGATACAAAAGGAAGAAGCTATAGATTGAGGGCTTGAGGATTGCAAAATCAGATTTCAATTTCAAACACCTATACTAGGGAATCCTTATGTCCTACTCTGGTAAAATCCAACTCACATTTGAATCATAGGTGCACACATGTGTGCTTTATCCATTTATGGTCTTTAAAACTGATTGTCAACTTCTAGTTTTACTGCATTCATATAAAAATAGTACATTATCAAATCCATTTCCAAATCCACAATAATCACACACCAGGGGTTGATTGATTCACCTTTCAAGTTGTAAGTCAATCTCATACCCTTGCAATCTCAAATTCTAAATGTTATATTAAGCAAGAAAGTGACAAATCCTAATTATACTCTAGGTTTTCACTTTCCCAACATAATAGGAAGATACAACACCACAAATGTGTGTAAGATGACTATAGACACCTAAAATATGACCTTACCCAACCACACCCAATTTAAGCCTATTCTAAGCCATTACTTAATTACATAGTTTTTATTTATTTTATTAATTTACCCATCACCTTTATCCCACCCTGCCCTAGAAAATGAATTAAATCAATATTCTTATTTATTTAATTAATTATCCATTACCCTTATACATCACCTTTAATTAAATAAATTTCACATTTATTTAATTAAGTCTAGCCTTATCCCAAGATCCTCTAGTTAAATTGATTAATTAATTCTCAATTAATTAACTAGTTTAGGCTATAATTAATTCCCATCACATTTTCCTCCATTATTTAGTTCAACTTTATCTCTCAATCCTTATCTATTTAATCCTATCCCTTTATCTTGTTCACATGGATCATAATCTAAAATTTTCATCACGTGACAAGTGTCCCCTTCACATGTCTAGCAAACTCCTTGTCTAGATTCATTGATCTAGACACTTACCAAAAAAATCTAACTTTCCATCTCATCCATTCATTTCATATCACACATCTCAATCATAGCCATCCACATAAGGATGTTGCCCTTGTGTGTAGTGAATTTTTGTTAACTAAAATACAAGGAAATCAAAGAAACCAAACAAAAGTAAAAGTCAAGAAAAAATTGAAGATAAGGGATAAATGAACTCAAACATGTACCAAATAACATGAAAAATGGACACAAGTATTAGCCTAATGTGATGATTTCCCCATTGATTCAATGTTATGTGTCCTCATGATCAATTTTAGCATTATAAAACCTTGATTCTTTCTCAATTTAGTCACTAGATTGCATGTTGGCTTGATGGAGTTTTGTTAGTTGCAAAAATTACTAAGTGTAGTCATTTAGCAAAGGGAGAGAGGAATGTGTTGGTGTTTTTTTAATACCCAAGCTGATCTCACATATAATCTATGTGTTTTCCATTTCTAATGGTTAATTATATGGAGGGATTGACCAACAAATGGGTGAAAGTTTACAAAACTTTCCCTCTACACTTTGGGCTCTGCAGAACCCATGAGGGTGATCCCTACAATATAACTTAAGATATTCTTGTGCCAATTACCTGATACATTGTAAAATAATAGATATATTCTCCTATGTCTTGCTTGATAGATGAAAGAGTTTAAATATCCAGCTAACCTTTATAAAATTTAGCATTCTAAAGCATGAGAATATGGTAGAACATCATTTCACAACACATTTTTGAAACATAAAGTAAAGATTTAATTGATTTGAATGTGTTGTGAAAGACCAAGAAGATGTAACATAGACACAACTTATGGTGATCAATGTCTTATCCTAGGGTATGGAGTTTCAACCAAAGCTATTGAAAACATATAACATCATTCCATTTATCATAATAGAGCTACTTAAAGATGCATTACATCGTTAAAATCATAAATCTAAACTAGTATTACTTAAATGATCCCTATATGAATTCACACAAACCTTGTTAAAGAAAATTTAACTCATTCTTTGAACAAGTGCATTAATAGTACAAATAAACATTCAAAGGAAAAAAAATAAAGATTAATTGAATTATCTTTAATTAATTTCATTCATGATTCATGTGAACTATACAATTAGAGAATATTAGCTTTGGAAATATGCCACTTTTATTCTAGAAATGATAGTACTGTTATACAACATTAACAATTATAAAGACTTAAAACTCAAAACCTAGAAAAGACTTAGGAAAAAAAGTATCTGCACTTTGTATTGCAAAATCTCTTCAAAAATAATCAACAACCCATGTAAATGGCCTTGAATTCCATTTTATAAATCAAACGAGCAACAAGCTTCGAGCCACTACATATGCCACATTTTTATTTGACATGCATTTACATTTCAAAATTTAGATGCAACTACAAGCTTGTGGAGGGTGTGAGGATATTGGGTCATCTTAGATAGAAAAATCTAAGAACAACAGTGCCTTCGGTGATTTTAATTCCTTCAAATTGCCTCAAAGACATAACTACTATGCCATAAAGTGGGAACATGCACAGTTGATTTCCCACATTAATCCTTTTGAGAAAAACACATGCTTAACCATTTTCAACAACACCATGAATAGATTCAAATTTATAGAATCAACCAAAATTAAAGAAAAACATAAATGAACAAATAGATATATGTGGGGAAAACCCTTTCGGGTAAAAAAACCCCACACTCCAAAATCCCAAATCATCATTGTATTATTCAATAACAAAATATAGTTACAATAAAATATCAGGCTCACGACCTTTACAGAGTTTACATCTTGTTCCATTCTAGAGAATATCCAATAGCATAACCCATCGTGACCACCTCCCTTAGCGAGAGATATCTTATTTGGCTACACAGCCTCACGAATTGACCACTAGCCTCTCAACCTATTTGTCATATGACTACTCAACCTTCACCTCCCACAAGATTCATCTCTCTCTTGGCTTCCCAGCCTTTCGACCAGTTTGAATCTCTCTCTAACCCTAACTATTTGCATTCCACTCTTACTTGTTCTAGGAAACCCTAACTGCAACATAGGAACAATCGCTAGCAACTTAATGGTCACAGGCATTCAACCAATCACTGCTTTCCAACTAATCATCAATCGGGGCCCACTGAGACATTCTACATAGGTCTCTGAGTCAGCCATCATCATATCATTGGGACACTAATTCATTTCCCACTGAAAATTATTTACAGCCATGCAAGTCATTGCTCCATTGAACTCACCAAGACTTCAGTTATCGGGTGTCGAAGAGACATAAAACAATCTCACACCGAACTCACATCATCACATCAATAAGCATCCAATTCACCAACCATTTAGTCATCAGAGTGTCACATAGACACTTAGCAATCTCTCCTTGAGTACCCGATGTTACATTGACAAGGTCTTGCAACTCACTATACCACCAAGGTCCGTCGAAGAGACATGCATGTTGAAGAAACTTTTCACCAACTCATAGTGACCTCCTGAAGTCTCATCGATAGGAATGAACAAGCCTTTAACCGTCATGCCAAAGAGACATCTCACAATGTCTCGACGATACCATTGAGTCACATTGATGTTCATCAAGCACATGGGTCCACGTGCCTCCTATCTTCCACATCATCACCACCTATCAGCCTTCGACATGATCCACCATCCAATCGGGTCCCACATCTATCAGCTTCCAAGTCCCTATATCGTTGAAAAACCAAAATTCAAAACTTCATGTTGAAGGTTATGAAGTTCCCAGAACCTGTAACTCACCAATAGCATAGGGATCACCCTATCACCAAAAACTTGAACTTTTGAACCTCATGTCAGAGGTTGCAAAGTTCACAAAACCTATGACACGCTGACAACAAAGGGATCACTCTATCACTTCACAATCTCTAAGTCAGAAGGTTATGAAACTTTAGAAACTCACAAATTCAATTAGAAAAACTTGAAAAACAACGACTTAACTCAAGACGATGAAGGAGGAAAACACAACTACTCCAGGAAGTCAATCAAGCTAATAAATTTGAGTCACATTTCTCAACATTCTCCCACTTGATGAAGAACTTATTGGCTCCTTCCAAAGAAAACTCAAGAATCTTAAACAATACTTCCACACTCCAACTAAGACACCTGGGACAACATCCAAGATGTCCACCAACTTGGGAAATAGTTCCAACCATCCACCATAGGAAAAAGGAAATATCCAAGGCATATATGCACCAGTCTCAAGAACACAAGCATCAAATCCTACAAATGGAAAGGGATTCAACACTGCCACCACTCCATTGTGCTCACAAGCTATACAAAAGCAACACAACATCAGCTTCAAAGCCCTCAATCATGAACACAACCATGAAGTCATTCTCTAGAAACAAGATAGAACGTCAACTATAACAACTAGAAAACTGACTGCTTCCATACAACTGATCAACCCACACAATTGAAAATAACACACATGCCAATTACTAATGGGTGAAATCACAATACTGTGTCTCACTTATTGGCCAAGATGGACATTTACATCAATATTTTTAACTGAAACTTCATCTTCTGAGACTTATAGTAGCTAAACTATTAAGAATTTGAAGATGATGTGAACTAGTAATTTGTGGTAATTTGTGTGTAGATTCTAAATATGTTTTTTAATTTTTTCTTTTGAAATAAATCACGAACCTTTCAACATCTCTTTTAATAACTAGTTTTAAACAAAAAAAAACATTTTCAGAAAGTAATGTTTGTGTCGTACAACATAAATTTTTTTAGACTATAAAGGATACAATTCTAATTTTTGGAATATAGGTTCTCAACATGAATATCTAGGGAATGGATATTTTTTCGTAATTTTTTGTTATAGATATATTTTTTAATTAACTTTGAAGTCATTGTAACTATAATTTGGACATGCGTCTACATCTTACAACCTAACTTGTTGTGTATGTATCAAAATCCAATTTTTATTTTTTTAGTGAAACAAGGACATCAATACCTAGGGAAAGGGTATTTTTTGAATTTTTTTAACAATTGTTTACTATTTTTCCACCTTTGTAGAACACAGAACTTGATGTTCGGAGAAAAACCTATGTTTAGTAAAGCTTGAAAATTAAATACAAGATAAAATGAAAAACATATCAAAACTATACTTGTTGGAAAGCTCATTTTGAGGGCTACAATCTTGCAAAATATCATTTCTAAATGACATTATTTAATCCCTCAAAAGGTAAAGTAAAGGTGTTTTTTTTTAGCATTTTGATAAGTGTGATGGAGATTCAATTGTGGATATGATTTAATAATAGAGGTATTCTATCCAAGGGGGTTTTATCTAAGGGGGTCTTATCTATAATTATTCAATTAAAACCCTTTAGATGGAACCTATCAAGGCTAAAATCATTAGTTTTTCTAAAAAAAGTGATTTTAGGTGAAAATCAGCATGTCGCAAAAGTGAGACACACTTTTGTGGTAGCACCCTAATCCATCCAATCACACATACCTCTAAGGTATCCACATCAAAAAACTCATTCCACTTACATAGACAGCCCATCAACAACAAATACAAGCTCCAATTGCCAACCAATCGAAGAAGACCAAACACAACTAGGAACTCCCACTGCATGGGTAATGACAAATCAAGGCATAACGAGTCTACCAACAACATGACATAGAAAGTGTAAACATTTAGTTTCAAGGAACCATCCACAATAATATGCACAACTTGTACAACCCTCACCACAAGTCTCCATAACCAAGACCACAAAGAGAAAAGTTTGCACATCACATACCTGTAGAAAATCCTTCTACATACACCTCTAAATGCCAACTATGTAAAGTGTGATATCCTTCACAACACCCCAAAAGAAATTCCTTAGCAACATCCAACCGTTCAATCACCAAGATCAACCACAACATATATTTCATGTGATTATATGGATTTAAGATTCTCCAAGAAGATCAAACTATTTCATTTCCCATCTCAGGAAATATGCCCAATGCATCTCCTAAACTCAACATTAATGAATGTAAACACAATGCATAAGGAGATAACCATGGTATCTATCTCTCACAATGAATCCTTCAGAATCATCTAACAATAGCTCAAGATCCATATCCATGAAATAAAGCATAAAAAACTTGAGAGAAACAATGGTCAATACCTCTCAAGTGATAAACCATAGAGTAGACCAAGAGTGGGGAATGAGAATGCTGCTCCAAGATATGCAAGCCATCATGACTTCTCCAAGAGAAATCTCCTCATTGGTCTTTGTTGAACTCCCATCCAATCAAGGTGTAGGCTCCTCAGACTTTCTGCTGAAAACTCCATCAAGAGTAACCATCAACAACCTCACCTTATTCTCCATGTATCCATGAGAACCTACAACCGATCATCTCATGCTAAAATATAAATGCATCACTGCACCATCATGAAGTTCTCGAGCATATGACCAATGCACCCAATACACAAAGAATTACCTGACTATTTTCAAATCTCAAATCATTTGAACCAGGAACTTGTCATGGCATCATGATCGAAACATCCCCCTTAGGAGATCTCATGATCTAGGTGAACATACCATGGTCTCAAGAGCAATGCATCATTCCAAAACTCTAATGTGCAATCAAGAGTATATCATGACATTAAGCAAACAAACTGTAAACCAACATCACTTGTCAAGCACCACCAACACCTCAACCAAAAAATCCAAGAGTCCTCCATGGATACAAGATGTTGCACATCTTCAAATAGTGTCCATGCAAATGCAAAATAACCCTTCTACAACAACAGGATCTAAGAGCTCCTCATAGTAATATCCGCAACACTAGAGAAGACCATCCATCAGAAAGTGACAAATCCACAGTCATTTCTAAAGCTCCCACTGAACTATGATATCGAGCTTTCCAAGCATCATGACCAAACATCTGCTAAACTGGAAATCCTTTAGGTCCACACAACAACATGTCTTTCTAAAAACAATACCAAGTGACACCAAGATCTCCAAACCAAGCAGACAACACCATCATTGCCAAATGCTTGTAACAAAAAGTAGTGTATCCAAGCTATCCATGACATCATGATACACATGCTATAGGTCCCCATAATTGACTATCCAAGTACTCAACACCATCCTTCCTCTCATCTAGAAGCAACCACACCAATACACAAGTGACCACAGACAAGGCTAGCTAACAAGTCTACACCACCATAGAAATAGATCTTGTGGATATGGAAAGTCCACTTTCGAGTTGTCTCACAACAAACATGTAGGTAAAGATATCCCACAACATTGTACAACCTGTGGATCCATTCAACAGAAACATGCAAACCCATCATCGCATTGGAAATTGCAAAACTAAGATCTCAAAGAGAATAACCACATATACAACTTGACTCAAATACCAAATCAAGCGAGCAGATACAATTTTCCAATCATGTCCACAACTTGAGCACCATATTCTAGGAACCCAACAAGCAACACCACAAGAATATTGAGTGGAAAATCACATACCAACATTCTCATGTAGAGAAGACATCACACCTCCTCAAACCATGCCGACTTGTAACTATCTCATCGAGTCACACCCCAAAAGCAAGGGTCTAGAAAATAGGTTAACAATAAATCCACATAACCACAAGTTTTGCTTGACCATGAAAAACTTGAAAAACCATAGAGCCACACAAGTACAAACCATCATTAAAAGGAAACAACAGTTCAAGAACTCTAGGCCCATTTCAAGCCAACTCCAAAACCACCAACATGCACATGCATTCGAGAGAGACATGCTATTTTAGAAGCTTCCAGATCATCCAATGATTAACTCCATAGCTTACTTGCAATCAGGGTACTATAAGACTGTGCTTTCCAATACCAGGAAAAGCACCCAACACAAGCCCAATACTCCATGGTTGAATAACAACCCAAGCATCTCCATACCATTAGGGAGCCTCTCACACAGATACCTAGTATGAACCACACTCTATTACAACACAACCATAAACATAAACTCACACCCCTTGCATTAGAATCATTTGCTTCCAACCAGGAGCCTCAGACCACATCATTACAATATGATCAAATCTAGTTTCTCTATCTTCAATGTCTTTCACACTACGTGTTGTCTCAAAAGAGCAAGGAATTTTACTCACCAAAGGATCAATACATCAATCGACTCCTTGAGATCTCCTCAAGCTTTCTAAACTAAGAAATCTTTATAGAAGGAATCCATAGAATCTACAACACACTAGGAAGAAACACATCCCAAAAGAAGGCTCTGATACCACTTGTGAGGATAGTGGGTCATCTCAGATAGAAATATATAACAATAGTGCCTTCGGTGATTTTAATTCCTTCAAATTGCCTCAAGGACACAAGTACTATGCCATAAAGTGAAAATAGGCACAACTGATTTCCCACATTAATTCTTTTGATAAAAGTACATGCTTAACCAATTTCAACAACACCATGTATAGATTCAAATTTGTAGAATCAACCAACATGAAAGACAAACATAAATGGACACACATATATATGTGGGGAAAACCCTTTCAGGTAAAAAAACACCACACTCCAAAGGCCTAGATCATCATTGTATTATTTAGCAACAAAATATAGTTACAATACAATATTAGGCTCGTGACCTTAACAAAGTTTACATCATGTTCCATTCTAGAGAATATCTGATAGCATAACCCATCACGATAAGTTCCCTCAACAAGAGACATATCATTCGGCTACAGAGCCTCATGGCTTGACCATTGGCCTCTTGGCCTCTCTATCATACAACCGCTCAACCTTCACCTCCTACAAGATTCATCTCTCTCTCTCTCATCTTCTCAGCCTCTCGACCAATTCGAATCTCTCTCTAACCAAGGCATTTGTGTTCTACTCTTGTTCTAGGAAACCCTAACCATAACAGATGAACAACCATGAGCAACTTAACCATCAAAAACATACAACCAATCACTACTTTCCAGATAATCATCAATTGGGTCCCATAAAGACATTCTACATAGGTCACTGAGTCAGCCATCATCATATCATGCAGACACTAATTCATCTCCCACTAAAAAATCTTTACTGCCATGCAAGTCACTGCTCCATTGAACTCACCAAGATTTTAGTTACCAGTTGTTGAAGAGGTCCATCAGACAATCTCACACTGAAATCACATCATCACATCGACAAGCATCCAGTTCACCAACCATTTAGTCATCAGAGTGTCAAAGAGACACTTGGCCATCTCTCCTCGAGCACCCGATGTCACATTGACAAGGTCTTGTAGGTCACTATACTACTGGTCCATCGAAGAGACATACATTTCAAAGAGACTTTTCACCAACTCACAGTGACCTCCCAAAGTCTCATCGATAGTAATGAACACGCCTTCAACTAGCATGTCAAAGAGACATCTCACAATGTCTCGGTGATACCACTAAGTCACATCGATGTTCACCATGGGCCCACATGCCACGTTTCCTCCATGTCATCGGCACCTATCGGCCTTCGACACGATCCACCATCCTATTGGGTGCCACATCCATTGGCTTCCAAGTCACTATATCATTGAAAAACCAAACTTCAAAACCTCATGTCAAAGGTTGTGAAGTTCCTAGAACTCGTGACTTGTCGACAACACATGGATTGTCCTGTCGCCCAAAACTCAAACTTTCAAACCTCATGTCAGAAGTTGCAAAGTTCACAAAACTTGCGACATGTCGACAACAAAGGGATTGCTATGTCGCTTCACAATTTCTAAGTTGAGAGGTTATGAAACTTTAGAACCCCACAACTTCAGTTAGAAAAACTTGAAAAACAATGACTTAACTTAGGTCGATGAAGGAGGAAAACACAACTACTCTAGGAAGTTGATCAAGCTAGTAAATTTGAGTCACATTTCTCAACAGAGGGAATATTCAGAGTGTAAAATAGTTAGAAAATTTGTTACATCGATCATGCCTTACCAAAATATCTGAAACATATAGTTGATTCCTTTTTCACTTCCTTTCCTTATTCTTCTTATTATGGACCTGGGAAAGCTGAGTTGGCAGGTGAGGGTAAAATCATGTTGTGCAAGATGATAAAACACATTTGTTGATGACCATGAAGACCTCTAAGATCATTGAATATAAAAAATAGACCAAAATTGTTGCCACATCACCATTGAAGAAGACTACAAATCAATAATATTATTGTACTTATTGTCCCAATCAATATAATCCTCATCTAAAGTCCAATTGAAGGCCATGCATTCATCCAAATTTTTTCTATAAGGACCATACCTTGTCATTATCTAATTTGCATATTTGTAGAAATCCTCTAGGATTGTGCTAGTGACAAATAATTTATTTATGCTATCCTTCAACATATCTATGTTGACATCCCCATGCTCACAAATTAAAGTAGCTTCTGCAACAATTGTAGCATCAAAATGAGCTCTCCATTGTTCACAGGTCTTGACAACTCCATTATTATCAAGAGTGTTTGGCAATAAGCCAAGATCATTCTCATCAAATTTCCTAAGAAATTCTTTAATCCTTTTCTCTAATGGATCTACTAACCCTCAACAATCAATAATCTCTTTCACCATCTTGTAAGTTGGAGAAATTTGTAGTGGATTATTCTGATCATGTGTTGACCCTATAACAATACTCTTCAATGCATCCAACCTTGAAACCCATGTTTGCATTAGTGAAATAGAAATTGATCTATCCCTTTAAAACATATTTATTGAATTGAATATTAAATATTAATTTTAGTGAACACTATTCACTCTTTTTATTTCTTTTTTGTAAACAATGTTCTAAAACATTAGAAAAAGTAAAAATGTTGTTATCATTATATAATGAAAATAATTCCTCATATGTCTCCAACTTCTCAATTAATTCCTTTTTTTTTCACTTTTCTTCCTACTGGGGGAGGTGTTGCTGAAGTACTTGGGGCAAGAAATGTAAGTGGTACATTTTCTTCATTGTACACCACCATTTCTAGAGATGGTGGAGGAGGTGCATGGGAAAGAGGGGGTGAATGGATAGGAGGTGGTGGTGGAGAAGATGGAACATCATCCTAGACTTATGGCATTGATTTCTCTGATTGCAATTATTGTAGATCTTGGTTTAGCATCTCATTTTGTAGTCCGAGTTCTTTAATTCTCTGCTCATCCTTATTGTAAGAGATTACTAAATCATTATACATTTTATTTTTAGCCTAATACTTCTCTTGTAAGGATTTAACAATGGCCTTCATGAATTAAGCCACATTCATTGCCATAGTAGCTGCTTCTACTGTTGTAGTTTCCAAAACTC
Source organism: Sequoia sempervirens (assembly GCA_007258455.2). Classification (NCBI taxonomy): domain Eukaryota; kingdom Viridiplantae; phylum Streptophyta; class Pinopsida; order Cupressales; family Cupressaceae; genus Sequoia; species Sequoia sempervirens. The sequence goes on along the minus strand of VDFB02379711.1, from coordinate 209,059,116 downwards.
TCTTTATTATCAACTCTCCTCTCAAATTTGTAGCAGGCTCTACAACTTTAGGCTTGCTAGTGTTTGGAGCTAGTGCCAAAATTTCTAATGTTTCCCAATTAGGACTAAAGTTTGACCACTGCAATGCACATATTGCCTCTTCCTCTATTGCAAAATCTCTTGAACCCTGTCTTCTCATAGTGTTAAATGCTATGGAAAATGCCATAATATCCCATTCTGATACTTAGAAGCACTCCAATTTTTCTTACAAGTTCCCTACCTTCAAAAGGTTTCATCTTCTTCTAATTTTCTTTCATCTTAGAAAGGACTCTTGATGCAATGACATCTCTTGGAAATTTAGGATAATTAATCATCTATTCCTTCAATTTGTCATCATATTCATCTCTTCTTGTTCTCCACACAAAGTTTTCAAAAACCTTTGACTTTACAAATGAATCATCATCCATGAATTCATTGCAAGCCTTCTCCCTTACATCATCATAATTTTAAATTCCAATTAGAGTATCCTTACTCAATCTAAGTTGTTGAATTGGAAAGTTCACCTCCCTTGGGAGTGATGGCATGTTCTATGATACCTCATCTATTGTGAAAACTATCTCTTCATCAAAATCCAAGGAATAATCAACCAATCTTGTTGATTCAAATTTTCTTTAGTGAGGGATCTCTTGGTTGGGAATACAAGTCAATAACCTTTTGAATATGGGATGGAGGTGACATTGGAGGTGGAGATGGTGGAAATTGTTGCACACAGGAAGGTGCTCTAGACTTCTCTTAATGACTAGGAGTAGCAATAGTTTCTTCTTTTCTCACAACCTCCTTTTGTCTTCTTCTTGAGAAGGCATATAGATTCTTAGGAGGTTGCTAAGTTTGTATTTTTTCAACCATGGGATAATTTACCTTATTAGAAACTTTCCTTTTCTATTTAAAATGTCCTACCACCTTACCGAAACTCTGTAAAATTGTCTCCACTCTAAATATTTAATCATCAATATCCATATAAATACCCTTAAAATTGGGATCCTTGTCCTTTTTTCTTGCTCCAATATGGTGAATTCCAACCATTTCACCTTTCTATCCTCCACCTTTATCAAGTCAACTTCATTCCTAACTATGTCCTTAGGGAAGAAAAAGTTGTGCCAAAACTCCCCTCCTTTGATCCTTACTTTTAGTGCTACATTAATGAACCCTTCAGGATCATGATTCCTTAGTATGTAGTTCTTCATACCAAAAGGTGCAATAATTTTAAGGATTCTTTTGCACCCATCCTTTATCATGATGAAATCATAGAATGCAATGTAGTAGGGAAAATAGTCCCTTTTTTCTATTCTACTAATTGTGAGTCTTCCACTTTCCCTAGCTGCCACATAACTTCTAGAAAACCAAGCCTTAATGGCACATCCCTTGGGAAAACATGTGGGGGAATATTTGTGCCATATACCTTGATAATAGTGCAGTCTGTGTTGCAAGAATGGAAGAGGAATGAAGTGTTTTCATTGATGTCAACCATTTTTCAGTTGGTTATCTAGTAGTTGCTATTGATTGTACATGTCGAGGGTATTGAGAAAATTGTATTAAAAGAAGGTTGTTGGCTTCAGTCCTTGTGAACTATGTTTTACTATGTGTTGATTGAGGTTTGGGAGAATTGTTGCTGGTACATATTTCTCTTTGTTGAAATCTTATGGTGTATGGTTCAAGATTTGTGGTACCTTGGCTCTATTGATGTTGGTTTTGGAATTTTGCAAGTATCAAGCTTAATTGATCTATGTGTTTTACATTGGTGTGGCCAACCATGTTTCAAGCACTAATTTCAAAGCTAATGAAGCGTGTTGGATCTATTATGGGTCCCAACGAAGCATGTGTTCTGGTTGACCTCATTCTAATTCCACCCTAAGATGTTTGGCACTAACCTAATTTGAATTTGAAGTTTGATGGCTGACTTTGTATCTTTTCAAAGTTGGAGATAGTATAAATATAGAATGTGCTAGCGATGAAAATTGTAGATAAGAAAAGAAGGAAGATAAGAAAAAGAGTAGATACGAATTTGATGCTATTCTTAATATGTGTAAGTTAAGTGTGTGGTTGTTCAGTGCGAAGCTTAATGTTGATTTTCTAGATGCAGTGAATAGAAGGATAACTCTATCATTCAGGCGAGTTGATCAGTGATTATAGTGGAATCTTCATTGCATTGGGATTGTTGCCTCTTTGTCACAAGTATTTTTTGTCTTCTTTGTATCTCTATGGCACTGAGACCTCTGGCTTGTAGCCCTATGGACAATGATTCTAGACAGTGAGTCCTTATTTTAGGTAGTGAGCCTTATCTCAGGCAGTGAGCCTTTTTGTAATTGGTTTCTATATTCTCTAGAGTGTGAGCTAATCCTCATCATGGTTTTTCCCTCATTGGGTTTCCCACGTAAATCTAGTGTTATTGTGTTTGTGCATTTGCATTTGATGGTTATTCACTTAATTAGTTTATGTGTTAGTTCCGGTAATTAAATTTAAGGTTATAATATGTGACAACTAATTCACCCCCTTAATGTGCAAGGTCATTGATGTCACTTATTGCATCATTTAATATTTCAATTATCGAACCGGGTGTGTCTTAGAGCTATATGTGATAAGGATGTTTCCACAAATTGGGGGGTTTTGCACTGTAAATAGTGACTTTTGGTTTCAGTTTAGCTCTTTCAGGAGCTTTCAAGAGCTTTCAAGAGATTTCAAGAGCTCTCAAGAGTGGATCTTAACAACTAATTTCTAGCTAATTCTAAGGACTTAATCCTAACTTATTTTTTAACTAATGATTATTCAGACTCCAATAACTTAGTTCAGACTTCACTTAACTTAATTGTAATTCATTCATGGAAGGATTAAGCTAAAAACTAAATTTACTCTTTATCTAAAATTTAGAATTGAAATTTACTTGAAAAGAGAATCTATTTACATTTGCAGAAAATAAATATAAACCTAGAAAACAGTAACACTAAATTCCATGAATAAATTCCAAACAAGCTTCATTTTTGTCTTCCCGTAAGTCATCATTATCTTTCCCATTAAAAACCACATGTAATTGAAAATAACTATTGAACCTGATTCTTATGAAAAACAATTGAATCTATAGTAAATGGATGAATATTAATCTACAGTAAAGCTTAATGAACTATCTTGAGAATAAAATGAAATTAATCTAAGAGTGTGAATAATTGCAGTCACTAATGATTGAACAGATATCAACATTCTTAACTTTCCAATCAACAAAAATTAAATAGAAATCAACTGAATCGAAGAACATAACACAAGGTCACCTCCTTTGGTTGAGCAGGCCCTGCTCTTCCTCTATTGGGACCTTAAACATTGAGATTCAAATCATCTCCTTATTTTCATTCCAATTGGCTAAAATAGGAAAATAGAACAAAAGTGTGTATTACAAACATTACAATGCTTAAGTGAAAGATTAACTAACTCTAGACTAAATCTAAGGATGGATATTTATAGGAATATCTACTTATTTGAATACAAAATTTGGCACTTCCCTCCTAGAAACAAAGTGGGAAAACTAAAACTAAATAGAACTGAAAGTATCATAAATAAATCCACCACATAATTATAGCTGAACAAGAAGTTCCCAAACTGACTAAAGAAGTCAATTCAGAATTGACAAATTATAATCTAACTAGAGCAATCAGGAGCATGGTAGATTTCAAGTTTGATAAATAGAGATTTTAACATGCCCACCTCATGAATTCAATATTTAATCAACCAAACAAAATCCTCAAAGATAGGATGCTATTATGACAACAAAGATCTCAAATTTCATAACCATTTCATCATTAATCATCATTAAAAACAACACATTTAATGCAAAATATCATTTCTAATATATCCAAAAATTAGTTAAATATACGATAAAACAAGCAAACATATAAGTGTATAATCTACCACTAGTATAGTTAATTAACATCATAATAAAGTTTTTGCAAACATAAAATGATCAATTAAAGTGTCATTCTGAGCACTAATCATTTCTCCCCCTCTTGTTGTCAACCATGTCCTCATGGTTGAGGGTCTTACAAATATCTATTTCTGCCTATCAACTAGATAACCAGACCACCACATTGTTGCATATATTCTAGGAATGTTCTACAATGAGAAAACCCATTTAGTTCTTCAATTCTTCTGAACCAATCTCTCAAATTTTCTCCTACAAACTATGGAGGTGCATTCAATGCAGGTGCAGGTGCTATGAGTAAGGGTGGTCTGAATCTCATTCCAACCCAATTGGTATTCTGCTCTTCTATGACCTCAATCAAAGATCTCATTCTTGTGAGACTCCAAGTAATGTTTCATGGAGAGATTGGTTCTCTCCTTTTTAATGATGCTAGAATATTGTAGTATCTACCTCTTAATGCAGCTGAAGCTCTATGTGGAAGGTGATCCTAAATATTTTTGAAAACTTGAATGATTTCAGACAAATTTCACCTATAAATAGGAGCTACATTCTATCCTAGTGCAAAGTACCTAAATGTGGCTTTGAAAGTCATTGACCATGGAGTTTCATCCCTCATAAGCATGCTCAATTTCCTCTGTGCATCATTGTATTGATCCATCTAATTTTCCCACTAAACTTGGTTCTACAATAATGAAACAAAAGATCTAATTTTCAATTCTCCAACAAAAACATTTAAAAATGGCTATGGAAAATTCCCAAGAAGAATACCATGTTGGAGGTATTCACACATTTGGTTCTAAATTATGGGATGACTACTATAAAAATATCTTAGAAAATCAATGTCATCATCATAATAAATTTTCCTTTTTAGAACCAATTGGTTGATTTTCCATTGCAAAACATTTTCTCTCAAAAATAATGCATATAACTTTAAAGGTTTTCTCATTGACAACATCGTTGAGGACAGTTCTTCCACCTGCTGAAATCTCTCATTTGATTCATCTCTTTCCCTCTCTAACTATTGATTTTGGATTCTCAACTAATTATTCTCATGTTTAAGCTTTATTGTCATTAGAGAGAGGTATCTCCTTCGAGTAGATGAGGTGGAAGCCTCATGGGAATGTAATCTACTCGATTGTTGTTTCAACTATTCCTCTCTCTGTTATAATTCTGCCTTTAGTCTTCTTATTTCCACTACACTGAACCTTGTTGTCTCTTTTGCTTGGGCTAATGCTTGTGCATTAGCCTATTGTAAGGATTTTTCTATTTGGTTCAATTGTCCTTTCAAAAAAATTTCTTTTTCTGTCATTTCTTTCTCCATTTGCTCTACTTTATTTATGGATTGTTGTAATTCCTCTTCTTTTAATTTTAGATTCTCTTCAAGAAATTGAATTCTTCTTTTCTCCTCTTCTAATTCTACTTGTATTCTAGACATTTCCATGACCTTAGCTATCTCTTATTCTTCCTCCATTTCCTCTCCTTCCTACATTTGAAGAGATTTTTCTTGTTTGGCCACTGTATCTTTACCCTTTCTCCTTTTAAAAACCAAGAAAAGTGGAGAAGAAGACTCGACCTCTTCATCTTCAAATTTTTCAGGAGTTTCCTTTTCCTTTGTTTGGTGATCAAATTTTTCAACAAAGCTATCCCTTATTGAAACATGAGGAGACTATACAACATAAGGTGAGCCATGGGCTTCAAATATAGGGATTCTTTCAGGATTCGAAAGGGGAGCTTCATGCAGACTTACGACATGTTTTGGGGACTAAACAGGGGTCTAGACTCTTTCATGACCTCCTAAGGTATGCTTAGGGGATTTAGTTGATTTCTCAAGTAAAATTTTAGGACTTGAGACATGGGTATCAGAATCATTGGGATTTTCTTCTCTTGACTCATGCCTTTTCTTTTTCCTATGGGTTTCCCTTTTGGATTCCTGTAGCTTCTGCTTTTCTGTTTCGACCCTTTTTTAAAAGATTCCCCCTTTTCCATTTTTATTCTTTTTGTTGCGGGACCCTTTTTGGATTTTCTTCCATGCTTAGTGGGAGCCGAAAAAAATTTCAACCATTCTTCCTTATTGGAATCCTTTCTCATAAAATGGTTCTTGATAATTAAATGTATCAAACTATGAAACCTAATGGATGATACATCCTTGGATTTTACCCTAGATGTCATGGAAGATATTTGAGAGAATAAAAAGGTAGGTAGGTTAATTTTTGCAGAGGGTTTGGCATTTCCATACATCAAATGCATTAGCATTCACATTTTTGGCCCTAAGATTGTGCCATATTGCCCCTAACAAGTGAAGAATTTCATCAACCACATAACAACTATTTTCTAAGGCTCCTCCAGGTTGTTACGAGAAATCCCTATCTGACTCCGTTTATGCCATTGAATCTCGGGTCTTCTTTTAGGTTCTTCATGAAATGCTGCAACCAATTCCTCAAACTTAACATGCCCTTTATTGATAGGTTCTCCTTCAGCTAGAATGCTAGACAGTTCACTTATGATAGTAGGGCTAACTTCAATCACTTCACCTCTAACCCTTGTGACATTGAAATGGAAATTCATGACAAATTCCTCAACTAATTCAAGCTCAAAAACTTCATACATTTGGATAAAATCAAGCCACCCTGCTTCTTTGAGTAGTCTCTCTGTCTTAGGATCCAAACTAAAATTTTGAGGCTCTAAATTTCTCTTATTCCCTATTTTTTTCAGCTCTACAACTTCAGTAGAAAAAATGGTGGACGTAGATTGTTTAAATGAAATGCAGTGTGAGTGTTTCTTTCACTAGGTACACAATTTTCAAAAATGCACGTCGTGTTAAAACGTTGGGTACTAACTTCTCCTCATTTCCTACGAACGTTCACATGCATCACCTTATACTTTTCATTATGGCTCACAAGGTTGGTGACGATGCTAACATAAGTAGATTCATTTTGAATTGATATGAAATCCCCAGCTTTACTTGTATTTATTGCAGTAATCCCTTCAATGTGAAATCCTTATTACTCCACCAGTTTTAAAATAATTAACTTAAATTTATTACGATATTAATAACTAATTGGCAGAAATTTCTATACTTAAAACATTTACTCAATTTCAAATAATAATAACTAAGTTAGAAAATAATACTTCGACAATCATACTCACAATACATGTGTACCTTTTATTTAATGCAAGAGTCAATCAGAGCATACAAATTAACTCAGTTGGAAAAAATTCCCAATGAGTCAATCAAAGAGAGCTTAAAATTAACAAGAAAATTTATTACAGAAAACATTGGGAACATTAAAAGTCATCAGAAGTCGCCAAGAGCCATCAAGAGTCATCAAGAAGACTACCATTTCTGCTTTTCAACCATTCCTCTCTTTTTTTCTCTCTTTTATTTTTTAAATTTTATTTTAGTTCTCATTTTTTTTTTCTGGGAGATAAACCTCCATTTTTGGATTTCAATCTATCTCCTTTATTCAGAAGGTAAACCACCATTTTTGGTTTTCAATCTACCTTCTTTATTCATACCTTTTCAAAAGATTATCTAGGAGCGCATTCTCTTTTGGAAGAAATATCTACCATCAGAAAATGTTCAATTCTATTTTGCAATTCTAACATAAATTCTTCTTTTGATGTAGGTTTGTGATACATCTTCAAACGATGATTGTTAACCAACATACTCCTTTCTCCATCTATTGGTATCAGTTGAACAACTCCATTTTGAAAAACTTGATCAATTTCATAGGTTCCTAGCCATTTTGTAGGAAATTTCCCTCAGAACTCTTGGAATCTAGAGTCAAACAATAGTGCCCAATATCCTTTCTTGAATTTTCTAGTCACAATATTTTTATCATGCCATTCTTTCCTCTGATTTTGGATTATTTCTGTGTGTTGCTCATTTCATCCAATCTTTTCAGCCATAGAATCCTATTTTTCTTTGCCTCAGGTAAATTAATACCAACTTCCAATACTGTCTTTAATGTCCGCAACTCAAACTCAATATGAATAACTAGAGTTTTCCCACATACTAACTCATATGGAGAGAATCTAGTGGTTGTTTTCTAGGTTGTATTGTAAGCCCAGACTGCTTCATCTAACTTTTCTATCCAGTCAGTTTTCCTTAATGAGTCAATCTTTGTCAAAATATTTTCTAATTCTCGATTAGTAACTTCTACTTGTCCATTTTCTTGTGGATGATATGGTGTAGAATTTTTGTGTGTCATCTTATATCTCTGCATAAAATCTTCCATCATAGTAGACACAAACTGAGTTCCTTGATCTGATACAATCTCCCATGATGCACTGAATATCTGAAGAATATGCTTGTATAGAAAATCAGCTACTTTATCTTCCCTTGCTGCTGGCAAAGCTTTCACTTTGGCCAACTTTGTGACATAGTCTATGCAAACTAGAATATTGTGTTATCCTCTTGAAGGTGGATCAACAGGTCCTGCAAAATCAATTCCCCATTTCTTGAATGGTTCCAAATCTATTTGAGGTTGTAACAACATCTCCATTATTGGTGTAGGTCTTCCCATGCACTGACATTCATCACAATGCTTAACAAAGAATGAAACATCCTTTGTCATAGATGGCCAAAAATAACCAATCCCTAAGATCTTATGAATTGTTCTGATCACTGAATAATGTCCTCCTTCTGGCTCATAATGGCAAGCATGTTCGACATCATAAACATCTATTTCTGCAATACACCTATGAAGAACATGACCAGGACACATTTTAAATAAAATTCCATTTATCCATTGGAACCTAAAACTCTCATGAAATAATCTCTTTTTCTACTTAGGATTGAAATGATTTGGACACTTCCCTATTAAAAGATAATTTGTAAGATCAACAAACCACGGTGGATGAATTGATATTGCAAACAAGTTATCATCTGGAAATGTGTCATCTACTAGCTCTTGATCACCCTGCAAACTAATTCTAGAAAGGAAATAAAAAACAACATTATCATTACCAGGCTTATCTATAATGGTCACATAAAATTCTTGCAACAATAATAACCATCTTATAATTCTTCCACCCACTAGAACTTTATTCATCAGATATTTAATAGCAGCATGGTCTATGTGAATAAATACCTTGTAACCAGTAATATAATGCCTAAATTTATTGATTGCATATATTACTAGTAAGAACTCTTTTTCAGTTGTTATGTAATTCCTTTCAACATGATTCAAATTTTTACTGATATAGTAGATAGCATGCATTGCTTCATTCTCATCTTTTTGTCCTAAGACTACACTAATAGAAAAGTTAGACACATCAACATGTATATGAAACAGAACTCCCCAAATAGGTCCTTTGATAATTGGAGTAGTAGTTACAACATGTTTAATTATTTCAAACAATTTTTGAAAATCACTTGTCCAAACAAACTCCACATCTTTCTTCAGCAATGTAAACAAAGGTTCAACAATTTTACCAAAGCCTTCAATCAATCTTCTATAGTAACCAACATGCCCAAGAAAACTATGAACTTCAGTTTGAATTTTAGGGATCTTAATCTTTTGAATGATTTATATTTTCTTGGGATCAACTTTTATCCCCTCTTTTGAAATGTGATGTCCTAGAACAATCCCTTCTTCCATCATGAGGGAACTCTTTTCATGATTGAAAGATAACGTAAGATCTTTACATATTTTTAAAATCTTATTCAAACTCTCCAATGCTTCTTCAAATGTTTGTGCATGAACTATAAAGTCATCCTTATATACTTCCACACATGGGGTAGTTAAATATGCAAAAATTTCTAGGATGACTCTTTGAAAAGTGGTTGGTGCATTGCACAATCCAAATAGTAAATTCGTATAAGAATATGTCCCCAAAGGACATGTAAAAGTAGTTTTATCTTGGTCTTCAAGAGCCACTTGGATCTGATTGTAACCACTAAAGCCATCTAGGAAAGAGAAATAACTACTGTCAGCTAGGTTATCCAGTACTTGATCAATAAATGGCAAAGGAAAATGTTCTTTTTTAGTGGTTTTGTTTAATTCTTTATAGTCCACACATACACGCCATTTTCCATTTTTCTTGGGAACAATAACCAATGGAGAAACCCATTGAAGTCCTATCAGATATTCGATAATAAACCCCACTTTCAACAATTTTTCTATTTCTTGTTTTATAATATCTCGAAGAGCAGGATTGATCCTTCTTTGACCTTGCATTATAGGTTTAACATCTTTAGTATAAATGTGATGAGTACAAATAGAAGGGTGAATTCCTCTCATGTCTTTGTATTCCCAAGCAAATGCTTCAGAATGATTCTCCAAGATCTGCTTCAATTCCTTTTCCTGTGAAGAGGACAAGGATGAATTAATAAAAAGAGGCTTATCCCCTGCTACCGTTATTTCCTTGGTCTTATTCTTAGAATAAAGTGGATCTCCAACAAGTTTGTTTAAGGAACATATGTGTGAATTTTTCTAATGTAACATTCCTTGAAAATTCTTCTCTTTTTCTTGATTGATCTCTTCATAATTAAGATCTTGTTCTTCATATTCCTCAATATGTTCTACCAAAGTAACCATAGCTAATTCTACAATTCCATCTCCTTCTGAATTGATATCCTCATCAACCAAAAGTTGAGTGTTAGGTTGAAATGATGGTTGGGCTAGTGGAAAAAGTGACAATTCCTTCTATTTCTAACCATTAGAAATGATCATACTTCCTGATCTGCAATCTATCAATGTTGCTGTAGTAGCCAACCATGGTCTACCTAAGATAATTGGATAACCAAAATTATTCTTTCTAGCTTTAAGGACTAAAAATTCAACTAGATAATCCCATGTATCAATAGTAACCATGATATCTTCAATAACACCCTTAGGTTTAGCATTAGATTGATCTGCCAATTGTAAAATAATTGTTGTGAGCTAAACAGTTGTCATACCCAAAAATTCAACAATGTCTAATGTGATATCATTGATAGCTGCTCCTAAATCAATTATTACATTGGTTATCCCAATTCCTCCAATACTCAAAGTTATCACAGGACTACCAGGATCATTATATTTTTGAGTTAGTAATCTTCCTGACAAAACAATAGTGAGTTTACTCCCTATCGGTATTGTAGGAAGTAACTTCTTCTTCCTACCTAGATTTTTCATACAAAGAGATTTAACCAACTGATTTATTTTTGGCATGTCTTTAATGGCTTGTAACAATGGCATCTCAATATTGATCTTTTTAGTTCATGGAGAAGTTGAGAATCTACCACATTCATATAATTTGGTTGAGATTTTTTGGGAGCTACTTGTTTTTTTTTTAAACATTAAGGATAAGGTGCTTGCCTAACCTTTTGTTCATCATCCGAGTTTTGATTTTCATTCGAATACTCTTTTTATTTCTCACTTTCCTAACCTTTAATGTTTGGTATAGTTGGAACATTTCGGTTCCTCAACTAAATATCACTGGCATCTATCACATTCAAAGTAGGAGGATTGGCATCATTACGATTATTTTTCGGATTTGAAATAGGTTGTGTTAGCAACTAAGGTTGGTTTACTTGTTCATTAGCCAGATTAGGACCAATGATTAATGGAGGTGACTGTCCCCAAGGATTCCTTCGTCCCTAATTTTTACATGGTTGAAATTGTGTTTGATTTTTCTACCACTGTGGTTGGTTCGGCTACCACTATGATCAATTTGATTGCCACTATGGTTGATTCCACTAAGGATTCATCCATTCGGGTTGACCCCAAAGTGTAGGTGGTGGTTGTGCTTGGTAAGGAGGAGTCCATTGGTTTGTATTTGGCAAAGTATTTTGATTCCAATTAGCTCTAGAACCATATTTCCCTTGATTAGCATTATATCCTGTATTCTGGGGTCTTTATCCAACATAGTTAAGTTCATCCTCTACTTCAGGTTGTTTCTTCAAATGATTCTTAATTCCAAGGAAGAGGCTACAACAACTTGTTGCATGATGTTTCTCATAGATTTCACAGAGATCAATTTGATTTAATGGAAATTCTCTTAAAAGATGTTTACCTCTACATTTGGAACAATAAATGGCTAAAGGCTCAGTATTCTTCTTATCTCCCTGCATGTTGAGATGAAGGAGTAAATTAGTTTTTAAATTTGCAATTTCTTCCATTACTGGAGATACATTAGGAGTGAGAACGTTGTTTCTTTGAGTTTCTAGTCCCTACTCTAGTCCTAGGGTAGTTTCTACATATCTTAATAATTTATTCTAAAGAAAGCTTATTAATATCTCCTTTCCCCATAAGATTCAAAGATTCTCTAGATTCATCATCAATTCCTTTCAAAAAAATTATCTTACTAATCTCATTATCCAAACCATTACCACATTTGTTATGCACAAACTGAAATCTATCAACATAATCTTACAGGCTTCCATCTTCCAATTGTATTATTCAAAACAACTCCTCTTTCCTATCTCTTACTCGACAACTTAATCTTGATATTTATCCAAAAACTCAATTTCCATTTCTTGCCAAGTTGAGATTATTCCTACAGGTCAAAACCCATGAACCAACGTAAACCTCACTCTTTCAATGCAGAAGGAAATAGTTTTAACTTCTGGTTATTAGCTATATAATCATAGGTTTGACATAAAACCTTAAACTCAAAGAGAAATTGGCTAGGATCCTCAAATTTTTTCCCCCTAAAGGTAGGTAATATGGAAGGTGAAATGTTTTTCATAAGAGGCTCATCATTTCGTATATTTAGATTAATAAGATAGGAAAAGGTCCTATTATTTGGTGGAGGATCATTTCCTGGTTGGTCACCCATTTCTTCTTGATGTTGTTCCTGATTCACTTGTTTATTTTCAATCTGATGTTGCTAAATTTCTTATTCTTGATCAAATTCAATATTCCGTGGAAGAAATATTCCTAGAGGGACTCTAGCTTGTCTCATCCACAATCTAAACTATTCTTCCTTATCAACACTAAGGCTTCAAACTTAAATAGCCATATATTTTAATTCCCTGACAACAACACCAAAAATGATGTGCAAGGTCATTGATGTCACTTCTTGCATCATTTAATATTTCAATTTTCGAACCAGGTGTGTCTTAGAGCTATATGTGATAAGGATTTTTCAACAAATTGGGGGGTTTTCCACTATAAACAATGTATTTTGGTTTCAATTTATCTCTTTTAGGAGCTTTCAGGAGCTCTCAAGAGTGCATCTTAACAACTAATTTCTAGCTAATTCTAAGGAATTAATCCTAACTTATTTCTTAACTATTGATTATTTAGACTCCAATAACATAGTTCAAACTTTGCTTGAATTAATTGCAATTAATTCATGGAAGGATTAAGCTAAAAACTGAATTTACTCTTAATCTAAAATTCAGAATTGAAATTTACTTGAAAAGAGAATCTATTTACATTTGCAGAAAATAAATGTTAACCTAGAAAACAGTAACACTAAATTCCATGAATGAATTCCAAACAAGCTTCAGTTTTGTCTTCTCGTAAGTCATCATTATCTTTTCCATTAAAACCCACATGTAATTGAAAATAACTATTGAATCTAATTCTTATGAACAACAATTAAATCTATAGTAAATGAATGAATATTAATCTACAAAGAGTGTGAATAATAGTGGTCACTAATGATTAAATAAAGATCAACATTCTTAACTTTTCAATTAACACAAATTACATAGAAATCAACTGAATCAAAGAACATAACACAAGGCCACCTCCAGTTGAGTAGGCCCTTCTCTTCCTCTGGTGGGACCTTAAACACTGAGATTCAAATCAACTCATTATTTTCATTCCAATTGGCCAAAATAGGCAAGTAGAACAAAAGTGTATTACAAACATTACAATGCTTAAGCAAAAGATTAACTAACTCCAAACTAAATCTAAGGATGGATATTTATAGGAATATCCACTTATTTGAATACAAAATCTAGCACTGCCTGCCAAGATACAAAGCAAAATAACTAAAACTAAACAGAATTGAAAGTATCATAAAGAAATCCACCACATAATAATAGCTGGATAGGAATTTCCCAAACTGACTGAAGAAGTCAATTCAGAATTGACAAATTAGGATCCAGCTAGAGCGATCAAGAACACAACATATTTTAAGTTTGTTAAACAAAGAGTTTAACATGTCCACCTCATGAAGTCACTATTTAATCAAACAAATAGAATCCCCAAAGATAGGATACTATTATGACAACAAAGATCTCAAATTGCATAATCATCTCATAATTAATCATCATTAAAAAGCAACACATTTAATGCAAAATTTCATTTCTAATATATGATCCCCAAATTAGTTAAATATAAGATAAAACAAGCAAATATATAAGTATATAATCTATCACCAATATAGTTAATTAATAGCATAATAAAGTCTTTGCAAACATAAAATGACCAATTAAAGTGTCATTCTGAGCAGTCATCACCCCCTCTTAGTTGTCCTATCCAACAATTGGTATCAGAGCTTGGTTCCTTGGTGAAGAACTTAACTGCTTAAGGAAGGTCTGGGATGACTAACAAAATGATCTTTGATTATCCAAGGTTTGATGGAACTAATTATGGTATATGGAAAGTATTGATGGAAGAATATTTAGAGTATTGTGGATTTGATGTAGAGAAAGCTTATAAGAATCCCTACACTCCTGCAAATGGTCCAAGTACACCTAAACAAATTAAAGCACATGAAGCGAATAACAAGACAAAGTTCATCTTGAAGAACAATTTGGTACATTATGAGTTGATTAAGGATTAAAATTTAAAGAATGCTAAGGAATTCTTGGATGTTTTAGAAAGAGCGCACGATGGTGATGAAAGGTAAAAGAGGAAAAATTATAGAATTTGGAAATATAGTTTGATCTTTTACGTATGATCAAAGATGATAATGTTAAAGCATATGTACAAAGATTGGATGAGGTAGTGGCTGAAATGCGATCCCTTGGCTCCACTGTAGATGAAACCAGAATTGTAAAGAAGATTATAGTGAAAAGGTGAGTGCTATTGAGAAGACTATAGATTACAAGACTTGTAAGTAAGGATCTATTTTTAGGATTTTTGACATATTATGAAATGAGGAAGCCAAATCTAAGAACTGGAGGAAAAATAGAAATTGATTTTAAAGCTACAAAAATTGAAGATTCAGATGAAGATAACTTTGAATAAATCAAGGCTAACTTTGTAAGAAGATTGAGAAAAGGCTCTGGTAAGTATGAAGGAAAATTTCCCTTTAAATGTTTTAGTTGTGGAGAAATTGGTCACTATGATGTAAAGTGTTCGGAAAGAGCTAAAAAGAATAAACAAAGATATGAGAAAGAAAGGAAAGGAAAGAAGATTAACATAGCTTACTATGTTAATGAGAATGATAGTATTTCAAATGAAGATTCAAAATATGAAGATCCAAATGACAATGAATGCTTGTTCTTGGCGATTAAAGATGAACCTACTACTAATTCAGAAAGACAGTCAAAGGAAAGTCTTCTAGAGAAGGATAAGGAGAAGGAGAAGGAGAAAAATGAAGGTACAATTATCTCTTCCCTACATGCTAAACAAGGAGTATGCGCAAGATCATCATGGAAAAAAAAACCCTTAAGTCGCAAAATTTTTAGAAAAATTAGAGTTAGACAATTTGACATAAAAATTTGAATGAGTTATCTATATTATTTCAAAAATATGTAAGAATAGAATATGTAGAAAATTGAATGTAGTTTCTAAACTACTAGGTTTATTTAAAAAAAAATCAATTTGGTGAAAATTTGAAATTTCAATGCAGAGTACTTAAATTTTAGGGAAAAAAATAAGAAGTAGATGTCTGTTTCACCACCCTAACCACAATAAAATGATAATTTTTTTATTATAAGATTTTAGATATAAGTAGAGGACTCATGTCTTGATGTGATGCGTATTTTTTTGTAATTTTTTCCAAGTAAATAATTAATTATGAATTTTTTATTAAATTTTTTAAAAATATAAAAACTCATATGTCTAACCACCTTAACTTGGTCAAAACTTCATGAAATTCAATTTTTATTTTTTACTCCTATAGTATGTGAAGCATAGAATGTGATGCATGTTTTGGATTCAAACAATGTGGTACCATTTGAAAGCTATAGATGTTTTTCAATCAGCCTATCAATCAGGACTTTAGTTGTAACTCAAATAGAAAATGAATAATAATAATTTATTAAATTCAAAGTAAAGCATAATTCATATTGGTGGAAATTTGAGAATCTCCTTTAAAAACCGTTTTTGTTTCATCAATTTTGGGTAAAAAAAAAATCGTTGGCCACATACCTTACACATACCCATCATATCGTCACTTTTTGGCCCATCATGATCCTGCACATACCCTAGGAAAATAATTTTTTGGTAGTTGATAGTGGTTGTTCACATCACATGACTAGTGACAAGAGTAAGTTTGTGAAGCTTGAAAAATATGATGGAGGCCTGGTTATGTTTGGAGATGATATTGGTGCTAAAATTAGTGGAATAGGTTTAGTAAGTTTTGATGGCAAGCATCATACTCACGATGTCTACTATGTTAAGGGTTTAAGGAATAATCTATTGAGTGTTGGTCAAATGTGTAGAAAGGGATATGATCTTGTGTTTAAGGATGCGAAGGATGAGATCCATAATGGATCCGAAACATTGATTGCTATAGGAAAGAAATATGAAGGGAATATTTATCAACTTAAAGGTGTTGATGGATGATGTTTTATAACTCAGATGAATGACAGCTAGTTATGGTACAGGAGAATGTGTCACATGAATTTTGATAACTTGGCAAGGATTAGTACTATTCAAGCCATGAGAGATCTACCGAGAATTACAAAGCCTGTAAATGCTATCTGCAAGAATTGCCAGTTCGGGAAGCAGACAAGAAATCATTACAGATTAAGAGAAAAATCTACTACTAGATTGCTGGATCTGGTTCATACAGATATTTGTGGTCCCATGTGAGAGTGCGAAGTATACTTGGTGAAAGTTACTTTATGCTTTTAATTGATGATTATTCTAGATATACTTGAGTTACATTTTTAAGAGAAAAATAAGAAACATTAGATAGATTCAAAACGTTCAAGGCTATGGTTGAAAATGAAGTGAATTTGAAGATAAAATTCTTGAGATCTGATAGAGGTGGTGAATTCACCTCCCATGAGTTCAATATGCTTTGTGAAGTGCATGGAATAAAGATACAATTATCTGCTCCGAGAACTTCTTAGAAAAATGGAGTTGTTGAAAGGAAAAACAAAATAGTTCAAGAAGCTGATAGGTCAATGAGTTTTGAAGCTAGATTACTAGAAGTTTACTAGAAAGAGGCTATTCACACTGCTATGTATGTATTCAATCAAGTTCAGGCAAGAGAAAATAGTACAAAGACTCCCTATGAGCTATGGCATGGGAGAATTCTGACAGTTAAATATTTCAAAGTATTCAAAAGCAAATACTATATTAGAAGAGATGAGGAAACGCTAGAAAAGTTTGATGCAAGAAGTGATGAAGGAATATTTCTTTGTTATTCTACTAAAAGCAAGGCATACAGATGTTTCAACAAAATATTGAGGAAGTTTGTGGAGAGCTTGAATGTGAAGGTTAATGAAACAATGAAGAATTCTATTGACATTGATGGATATGTGTCTGATGAACATGACTGTGCAAGAATAGAAGAAATTTGTGCTTATTATCTAAAATTGAGCCAAAGTTAGTAAGTGAAGCCTGTGAGGATGAACACTGGAAGAAAGAAATGAAAGAAGAACTTTTGCATATTGAAAAGAATCAAAGTTGGGAATTGGTCCCAAGACTGGAAGACAAAAATATCATTGGATCAAAATGGGTATTCAGTAACAAGCAGAATGAGAACATGAAAGTTGTGAGAAACAAATCAAGGATTGTGTGTAAAGGCTACCCACAAGTGGAAGATATATATTTTCAAGAGAATTTTATCCCAGTAGTAAGAATGGAAGCTATAAGGATGTTCTTGGCATTAGCTACTTATAAATATTTCGAGGTCTATCAGATGGATGTTGAGTCAACATTTTTGAATCATGAACTAGATGAAGAGGTTTACATGGAACAAGTGGAAGGATTTCAATTAACAGATCAACCAGATATGGTGTGCAGATTGAATTTTTTTTTATATGGACTGAAGAAAGCTCCTAGAGCCTGGTATACAAGATTAGATAATTATTTGAATCAGAAAGGATTTAACAAAGGTATGATAGACAATAATTTGTATTTCAAGACTAAAAATGAAAAAATCTTGATTGTAGTTGAATATGTTGATGATATTATTATTGGAGGAAATGAAAAGATGCGCAAGATGTTTGTGGAAGAAATGTAGAAAGAATTTGAAATGTCTATGTTTGAAAGATGAATTTCTTTCTTGGGCTACAAATTAATCAAACAGAGAAAGGAATTTTCATTTCACAATGTAAGTATGTGAGAGAAATGTTGAGAAAATTTGGGATGGACGGTTCCAAACCAGTAAGTACTCCTATAGTGATTGGATGCAAGTTGGGAAAAGATGATGATTCACCTAAGATTGATCAAAGCAAGTATAGATCTATGATTGGTGGACTACTCTACTTGACTGCTACTAGACCAAATTTGTCTTGTAGCTATATTTCAAGAAGATCCAAAGGAAACACATGTTATTGCAATTAAAAGAATATTTAGATATTTGAAAGGCACTCACAATTATGGATTATGGTATCCTAAAGATATTGATTTTACACTCAGTGCTTTTACAGATGTAGATTGGATTTGAAGTATAGATGGCAGAAAGAGTACAAGTGGTGGTGCATTATTTCTTCGATGTAGATTGGTGGCATGGTTGAGCAAAAATAAAGATTCAGTCTCTTTGTCTATTGCTGAAGCTGGGTATATTGCTACTGCATCATGTTGTACACAAGTTTTATGGATGAAATAGACATTGAAAGATATCATAGTGCTATGTACAACGATCTTATTCCTATCTTCTATGATAACACAAGTGCAATTAACATTTTGAAGAATCCTGTGATGCACTCGAGAACGAATCATATATCTATCAAATATCATTTCTTAAGAGAGAAGGTCATGGAGAATGAAGTCAAGCTTGAGTATGTTTCGACAAAAGATCAGATTGTGGATATATTTACAAAGGCTCTTCCTAAAGATGCTTTTGAGTATCTCTGGGATAAGCTAGGGGTTATTTCCCCTCCTTTTACAAACTAAGATGAATTTGGAGATGCATTAGTCAGATGAATTCATGATTCTATCTTTTGGACTGATGTTTGTTGGTGGCTTCCCTTAGGAGGAGCAAGCATATTTTCTAAGTGTTGTCATTATGAGTATTTTGTTTTCATGTCAAAGGAAGTTTCAATGGACATATATTTTTCCTTTTCCATTGGTAAAAGGGGGAGAGAGATCATGTAAAAAAGAAAAAAAAAAGGATAGAGCATGTAAAAAAAAGAAAGAGAGAAAGTACATATGAGGATGATGATCTTCTAAAAGGGGAGAAGTAGAAAGAAAAATCTTGAGAAGTATTTTCAAAATATGTATGGTGTCTTTGATGGTTTTTCACATCATGTGTTGCCATAAATGATAAAGTGGGAGATTTTTGCAAGAATGGAAGATGAATGAAGTGTTGTCATTAATTTCAACCGATCAATTGGTTATCTACTAGTTGTTGATTGTACATGTTGAGGATATTGAGAAAATTGTATTAAAAGAAGGTTGCTAGTTCTAGTGCTTGTGAACTATGTTTTGCTATGTGTTGATTGAGGTCCAAGAGAATTGTTGTTGGTATGGATTTCTCTTTGTTGAAATCTTATGGTGTATGGTTTAAGAGTTGTGCTGCCCTAGTTCTGTTGAAGTTGGTTTTGGAATTTGGAAGTATTGAGCTTAATTGATCTATGTGTTTTATGCTGGTGTGGCCAACCGTGTGTCAAGCACTAATTTCAAAGTTGATGAAGCATGTTGGATCTATTATGGGTCTCAGTGAAGTATGTGTTTTGGTTTCCCTACTTATAATTCCACCCTAGGATATTTGGCGCTAACCTAATTTTAATTTGAAGTTGGATGGCCAACTTTGTATCTTTTCAAAATTTGAGATAGTATAAATATAGAATGTGCTAGAAATGAAAATTGTACATAAGAAAAGGAGGAAGATAAGTGAAAGAGAAAATGTGACTTGGATGCTATTCTTAATGTGTGTGAGTTAAGTGTGTGGTTGTTCAATGTGAAGCGTAATGCCGAGTTTCTAGATGTAGTGAGCAGAAGGCTAACTCTATCATTCATGAAAATTGATCAATGATTGTGGTGGAATATTCATTGCATTGGGATTGTTGTCTCTTTGTAACAAGTCTTATTTGTCTTATTTGTATCTTTGTGGCAGCTATCCCTTTAGGTTGTAGCCCTATGGATAGTGAGTCCGAACAACAAGTCCTTATTTTAGGCAGTGAGCCTTATCTCAGGAAGTGAGCCTTTTTGTTATCGGTTTTGATATTATCTATAGTGTGAGTTAATCTTCACCGTGGTTTTTCCCTCATTGGATTTTCCATGTAAATATAGTGTTATTATGTTTTTGCATTTGCATTTGATGGTTAATCACTTAATCAGTTTATGTGTTAGTTTTGGTAATTGAATTTAAGGTTACAATATGTGACAACTGATTCACCCCCCCTCTTAGTTGTCCTATCCAACAGTTTGCATAAGGTATGATATCACCCCAATTATGGTCAATTCCCAACTTAGGCCTTCTCTCCTTGGGCCTCAAAAAATCATGTAATTCTTTAGGAATCTTAGGTGGATTCCTCACCAAAAATCCTCTAAACTTGGAACCAATTTTTTTTATAAAGGTAACAAAACTAGAGCTTTCATTATGCATATCTAGGTGGTGAGTCCATGTTTGGATATGGAGGAGTTTATTTCTTTCACCTCTCATCTTCAATTTCATATCCTATCCAAATTAATTTTCTCCTTTGAAAAAAAACATGTGCAGTACCAAGGAATACCACCAAAACCTTACTCTTATCTCACAAGACTTGAGAGCCACCAATGCTTTGTGAATTTCATTAGACAAATAGGTGGAAATGTTATATAGTTTGTTCACCATCTTATGTTGAATAGTTTTTTCCATGTACATGAAGGCCATAGGCATCCTCTTAGGAGGGTAAAACCATATGATCTAGCATAAAGTGTAGTAAAAACTCTCAAAGTAAATTTCAAGCATGTTTGATGAGAAGGGCTCTTGATCAGATAGTGTAAGTCTTATCTTGCTCCTCCCCTTTCCTTTTCCCATGAAATTAGGCATGATTGTGACCCTAAAAATTGTCTTGTTATTTTCATAATCTTCCTTCAGTGCCTTAAAGTCAATTGACTCATTGGCATTAGGGTTCAAATTGAAAACATCAATAATTCCTTCATAGGTGAGGTCAATCATCTTGACACCAATGTGTGACCTCACGACTTAGATATTAGGGTAATACTTTGTAGCTATAGCTTTCAAGAGGTCAACATCAAGATACACATTTGGGACAACAAGCTTTCCCATGTCAAGCCTCCAACCATTACATGTGGGGACACTAGAAAACCTCTTCCCAAACCAATAATTAAACATATCCCACCCAATGACTAGAATCTCAAAATCCTTGATGGCATTCTATTAGTCCACAATACCCTTATCTGTTCTAGGGTCTTGAAACATGATCTTACCCTAAATTTT
This sequence comes from Sequoia sempervirens, assembly GCA_007258455.2. Taxonomy (NCBI): domain Eukaryota; kingdom Viridiplantae; phylum Streptophyta; class Pinopsida; order Cupressales; family Cupressaceae; genus Sequoia; species Sequoia sempervirens. The sequence goes on along the minus strand of VDFB02379711.1, from coordinate 209,037,497 downwards.
ATCCATGGTCGCAAGTGAATCCTTCAATTGGTCTAGTATGTCCTCATGAAGGCCTCTCTTAGGGGTAGAACTAGAAGCTTGGGCCTTTGTGGGTGTCATTCTTAATACTTTCACAACTTAGGGTTTTCTATGATGCAATTTAGGGTTTTTGGTAAGGTGTTTCAAGTGTACTTAAAAGGCACACCCAAACTAGGGAAAAATTTAAGGAAATTTGTTAGTAATTAATGAATGTCAAATATTAAAAGAAATGTAGCAAGAAGTTCTAAGCATGAAACTTGAAAATGCATACAAATTTGAAGGAAATTGGGTACAAAGGATGTAAAATTCACTTACTGGTGTTTGCAATTATGAAAACCCTAATTCTGAATGCAAGAAATCTTGAAAAAGCTGCAATCGATCTTGAGATATCATAGAAAGCTCTAGTGATATCAAATTATGCTTTGACTCCTACTTTTAGGGTGATAAAGCCCTTCAATTCGATGGGAAAATATCGTGTCCGCCATCACTGCTCGCTTGTGTGAACCAAAATGACTTTATCAACCTAGTTTCATAATTTTAAAACATAGTCGTCAATCTCGAGATGATTTAGATCATCAAACAACTCACATGGAGTCAACTATGTTTGAAAAACATGACTTAGATTGACTTAAACATTAGACAAACAAGAAAATTCCATCTGGAGAAGCCTTGCACCATCACCATGGGCTCCACCATCCTTTGGAAGCTTTAGAAATGCATACATGTCACTTGCATGCTATCCTAAATGAGTTTTCTAGGACACAAATCAAGGGCTACGGGTTGAAGGGAAATGACTCAGATTGAATTCGTACGCTCCAACTTGTGCACCCTTTAACCTCCCAAGCTCATGCCCACACTTAAAAAATTTTCAGCACATGCCTTAAATCTCTACAAATCGAATGACTAAGATTATATCACCTTGGCTACCTTTTAACCATAAGGCTTCAAGTCCATTTAGTAGCACAATCTTTAACCATCCATAAGTTACCTTTAACTATTTGATGAAATATTTCATTTTTTCAATAGTTCTTTTAACACCTAGGATGATGCCATGTGCTAGTTGCCCATTGTCCTGCAAACACCTTAGAGCTTCATCAAAACCTCTTGTGAGATGGAGGGGAACAGTCCAAAATCTAGTATCTTTCACCTCAGCCATTAGATGAAGGGTCCAACATTGAACACCCTTTACAAGCTGTTCATGCCTATTATGAAGATGAAACATGGGGCATGCTTTCTATCCCACACTACTTTTTCCTTGAATATTTTATTGATGTGAGCTGGTGGGGAACCAATGAGAGTTGAGCTGTGGGGCCAGGCTAAGTCCTTAAGAGCCTTTTAGTGCATGCACTTTAAGTTTGTAACATAAAGCTAGGCCATCCCTAGTATTTTTGACTTGGACATAGATGTAAAATATTTCAAACCTATGTATAAAGTGCAAATATAGAACATGAAAATTTTAGCCTGCTAGAATTAGGACAATAGGCAAATATTTTAGAATGAATGTGACTAGTATTGCTAGGACAAAATGGTTAGTTTTTTGACAAAACAAATTGCTCAAGTTGTGACTTAAGTAATTGGGAACGAGAAAACATAGGTCAATGAATGATTAGAATAAAAAATTATGGATTTTACGTTATTTAAGGTTTTAGGAGGGTTTTAGCCCTAGGGATGAACCCTAGCAAATGGAGAATGAAACGCTAACCCTCAAATGACCAGTGAAAGAACAAAATTTTGAAATGTAATCATGGAACCACTAAGTTTTTTCAAAGTCCTATCATAATGCAAAAACATGATTAAGAGGAGGATGAGATCAATGGTTGAAATGTTTTGAGGCATCTCAACTCCTATGGTGATGCCACTTGCCATCATGAGAATGCATGAGACATGAGGGAGTACTTGTAGGTACCATAGGGATTTGGAAAAGATCTCCTCATAAAGGAGTTTCTTGTCCAATCATTCCAAATCATTAGGAACATGGGACAAGTGGAATGAAAATTTCCCATTTAATCCTCATAGGGGAGAGAAAAGGAATTAAAAATTCCTTCAGGGATGTTGGATGAATAAAATGGAATTAAAAATTCCAATGGGGTAGAGTAGCATTTATTAAGGGGTTGACCAAGGGATAGATTAGGCTAGTTAATCAGGGGATTAGGTTGTGCAAGTGAGGGGTTGTTTCAAGGTGTGTGCCCTTGGTCTCCTTGTGTTGTGCAACATAGCACTTGGGTTTGTGACATGGCTTAACCATCTCCTGTGGATTCATTAACTCTGATGGTTGTATTGGGCATTAAAAGGTTGATGTTTTGGTGCAATGGTAACCATCTTTGCAACAATTGGTATCAAAGCCTGGGTCACAGGTTCGAACCCCTCACTTGCGTTGGGGGGATTGTTGGAAGATATGTGCCTTTTGTCTCCTGGTGCTATGCAGCGTAGTGCTCGAGTTCGTGACATTAGTTTAACCACCTCTCGTGGATTCATTAAATCTGATTATTGTATCGAGAATTAATAGGTCGATCTTTTGGTTCAATGACAATTGTCTCTACAATAGAGGTTAGGGGAAGGATTAGGCTAATGGAGAAATGTTAGGGACCACTTGCCAATATTGGAGGATCTGAGACCTCCTAATCATGGATTAGAAAATTTGTGCACCCTTAATTAAGGAATAAGCAAGTTAATTAGGATTATGGAGGATGTGACATTTAGAGAGAGAAAGAGGATGAATCAAAAATGAATTTTAATTCATGTGAGCTAATGAATAAATTAAATAAATTGGTCTATTTATTTAATTTAGAGAGGAAATGTAAATGAAATAAAATTTTCAATTATTTAAATAAATTCTTTAGGGGACTTTAGGGATAATCTATATTAATTAAATAATGATAATATTATTTAATTAATGCAGATAAGAAGGTTGGATAGATGAAATAAAGGGTAAACTTGACCAAATGTGAATGGTCAAGTTTAGGTGACCACAACCCTAATCCTAATCCTAAACCTAGCCCTTATCCCTCATGTGACACTTGTCACATGACTACAACCTTGAGCCAAACCCTAATCCTCATTCAATTGTAGCAATCCATTAACCTATGCATCTTGGCCCTTGATTTCTCTCATAGAAATTCTATAAATCAGAGGCCTTCCATCACATTTTAATTATCCAGTCTTATGCTACTACTATGCTACCCAAATTTTTATTGAATCATCTTGATCATACCATCATGTTGTTGGAATCATGAGCAATCACATCCAAGCTATTAATCTATCAACATACTATACTTTATATTTTGAGGTTTGCATGTATTTGGTTTGATTTATGATATATAATGTGTATTTTGGTTATATCATTTGTATGCAATATATTTTTGTTAACTTGACATGAATCATTACATATAAAATTAACCTTGTGAGTTTTGTGAGTTTTATCGTATAAGTAATGCCTTTTGAAAGGAGGTTTGAAAATAATTTTTTATAGGAGTCCTGAATCACAAAAATAACCTCACGGTTGTACTCAACAGGGCCGAGAAATGAATTTTGATATTAATTTTGTTATATTTTTATTATTGTCAATATTTTATTTTTTTAAGGCTCCTAGGGCTCACCATATGGAAATCTGTATGGTCATATGAAAATACATACCATATTGTAATCTTTAGAGGTATACAAGTAGTTTATTTGATAATATATACACATAATATATCTATCATTTGTAAGGATGTATTCAAGTGATTGATTTTTTTGTTCGCGCATTGAAATATATATACTCATAGTATGTATCATCTATATATACCTACAGTGCATTTTTTATTTATGTTGGTGTATATGCCCTATGTATACACCATGAGTATACACCCACAATGTATACGTAGGTCTATGTGTTCAAAGACTCATAGGATCATATATTTATGGCCCCTATTGCTCAAAAATCCTTTTATAAAAGTATTTTAACAAATAAATATAAGTGAACACTAAAATATTGAAAATCTCTTTCTATTTTCAAATTCTCTTCACATCTGCCTATACCCTTATACTTGTATATCTTTATGCCTATAAGTTGTTAAACTCATGCCCTAGGTTGCATAGCGTGCATGCACATGGGGGCCTTAAGTTGGGCCCTATGTGACTTTTATTTTTCTCGCCACCCTATCTCTAGTCACATGGAGGACTAGGGGCTCCACTAGAAGCCAACCCCTCAGTCACTGGCTGTGCAACTCTTGATTGTAGGGGTTTAAACATGAGCCCCTTCTTTTTTAAAACTTCCCCCATGCCCTTGGTCATATGGAGGATTAAGAGATCCACCCATAAGCACTTGATCACACTTCTGCATAACCCACAATCTTATGAGGGGACTAAACTAAGTAGCTGATGCCTATTGCTAGCCCCTGGTCACATAGATGACTAAGCACTAAGCACCTAGGGGCTAGGAAAATATTCTCCACTTACATTTTTTCCCCTATAATAGTAGTATTACAAAATTGGGCATAAATTAAATTGTGTAATAGGTCATATTTTCAAAATTCAAAAGGCATTGGAAATTTGAATCAAAGCTCTTCACTATGGTGTATGTATATTTTTCATATTATGATCCAAAAATTAGATGAACTTAGTCGTAATCAACCCTTCTTTTCAATATTCAAATGCTCATTACTTCATCATACGAAATTTGAATAAGAGCTCTTCACTATGGTGTAAGTATATTTTTCATATTGTGATCCAAAAATTGGATGAACTTAGTCATAATCAACCCTTCTTTTCAATATTCAAATGCTCATTACTTCATCATACGAAATCATTTTCAACAATTTTTTTATATTTATTAGAAAATCATAAGGAATCCATTATTTATATCTATTTTTTATTTAAACAATCATGTTTGGCATGTTTTCCTCACATTCAAAATTGGGTTTAAAATTAACCATTGACATTTGAATTTGGGATTTAAACTAAACAATTGTCTTTTAATCCTCAAGACACACTTACATATGCTCTCCTCTTGCACCCTAGTGTGATCTCGAGGAATAAAAAATAAATGATGTTGTTTTCTTTTTTTAGGAGGCCTTCCTAGGGATTTCATGACCTTAGGGGATGAAATCAACTCCCATGATTGGATAGAGTATAAAAAGAAGGGGGTGAATCAAAAGACACACCTCTTGGATCAAAAGAGAGTTTAAATTTTTTCCAAAGTAGTGAGCATAGAGTAGGACGAGTGGTGTCTTCATACAAAGTATCATTATTGGCCTCTAGCCATTAGGGTTTGATTCCTTCCCAATTTGTGCTCTCTTTTCCCCTTGGTTTATGTTCCTCTTTGCATTTATTTGTTTTGGTTTATTTCACATGTGTATTTAGTTTGAGATGTTTGGTGGCTATCCTTTTTTCCTCCCACTAGCATTGTTTCCTTACCCTCTAAATTAATGTTATACAATAATAGATGTGGATGCCCTGATTCTAGATGTCCCACCAAACAAAGAAATTAAGGAGAATAAAGTTAGTGTAGAAAACTAAAATAAATATGTTAATTCGCCTCTCTCATTCAAAGAAATTGTGGTAGGGAAATGACTTCTCCCCCCTTCATCTAAAAAAATAATTAATTGAAAGGATGGAGGTAAGGGGGAAAAATAAAGATAATAGTAGAACTACAATGATAAATGGTGAAAAACTACAAAAGAATATAAGAAAAAGGAGCCATAGGGTGCAAATGGGAGTGAAAGAAGAAATTAGGGTTTCAAGGGAAATTAGGGGGACCTATAAATAGTAATTGAAATAAATAACTATTGATTTTTACCCTAAGAATTTGAAAGAAAATAGAGAGCAGTGAGAGAAAAATGCCACGGAGATGAATCATCCCCCATTAGTTGGATGCGGTTCAAACACATGTAGAGAGGAGAGCCTCCCGCCTAGGTATGACATTTAACTTTCCTTTATAATTTTGGGCACAGGTGGATCCGCCCGTCACGATAGGGTAGATTCACCCATCAAGGGGCACAGGTGGATGCGTTCTAGAAGGGTGGATCCATCGAGGTTGGGTGAACATGCCAAAAGGCGACTGTGCTCAGGGATGGGTAGATACGCTTGCAAACGGGTGGATCTACTAGAGGAAAGGCGATTCTATGAAAGGAAAAATTGCTTCAAGATTGGTGGATACAGAGCAAGGGCAGATTTGATTGAAAGGAAAGTTCACGCATAGAGAGGTAGAGGTATGATAGCCCATAGGGGCAGATGTGCTAGTAGAAGGGAAAATGCACTCCTAGATCTTCAGGGGTAGATATGATGATGAAAAGGCAGATACGTATTGCCTATAGGAGTGGATGCAAAGAAGGAAGGGCGGACCCGCTGGATAGGCAGATCCACATATAGATGGGAGATTGCACAAAAAACTCATAGGGGTAGACATACATGAGAAGAGACAGATATGTCAAAAGGAAAACCTACTATGGGAATGGGTAGATGCGCTAAAAAGGAAAATTTGCGAAAAGGAAGAAAAATGAAAGAGAGGAAAACTAGATGAAAGACCTAACATAATGATCTTATTTGATGAATGAAGAGAATAGGGAGTCTAAACACATGAGAGAGATGGTCAGCAGTCCTACGACTGATTAGAGGATTCGATGTGGAGGAGTGGGTGGTACTAGAGTTGATAGGGCTAGCATATGTAGCGATGAGTTGATCGTGAGGGCACACAAACCCATGTTGATGATTTTGGTAGAGCGATGGAGCTCTATGACTTGCACTTTCCTCCCCACTAGGGAGATGATGATTACATTAGAGAATGCATGGCGAAACATCCATTTTTTGATCCGTGAAGAGATGGTGGAGGGATCGATAGCTCAGATGATCTCTCAGCTATTTAAGAATTATTCGGGAGGACCAACCTTCCATGCAAGGGTTGAGCGCTAGATGTGAATGGATGCTTAGAAATGGTACAAGGTTTAGTACTGTATCAATCCAGTTTGGTTAATAGAGTGCTATTCCCAGACATGAGCGGTAGATTTTTTAGCTTGACCAGATAGAGGTAGTATTAGATATTGTTGGGAGGTCTATGAGGCTTCTGTGGCACAACTATATAGGGATATACGCGTGATCATCTATGATGAGGGGCTCAACTAGATACATATCACACTCCTCTAGGTGTGGGCCTGGAAGCACATCTGAGTTACCAAGTCAGTGATACAAGAGAGGGTAGAGAGGCATGTAGATGGGCCTCTTGTATTTTCATGGGGAGATATACTATATTATGAGGAGATTAGAAGCATGGATCAATGGTGGAGGAGGATGGATGATATCTAGGATGGGGACATTGTGTGGAGGCATTACAAAGAGATTTAGGGCTAGGACAAAGAGGAAATGATGTATTGCCAATTTATGTTCAGCTGATGTTATGTTATTAGGAGATAGCAGTACTTCATTGAGATGCATAGGCTAAATAGGGTGAACCAATAGTTCAAGGTGAGGAAGGATATACTGGATTCTAAGGAGAGGTTCACTTGGGTGACCAAGGAGATAGAATCGTGGGGTCCATAGGTGGCATAGAGGGTGGCAATAGAATCATGGGAGTTGTTGGGAGAGGTAGGATAGGATTAGAGGGGAGGATTAGATGACCTCGGTGTCACACTAAGATACACTAAGTGGTTGTATAGTAGGAGGCCGAAGGCAGTCATTTCTCCATGAGGAGAGGTAGTGAGTGTAAGGGTACCATGACATGTGGTAGCAAGAGGACAATGAGAGGCCATGGGAGGGAATAAACAAAGAGTTAGGAGGAGGGTCATGCATCAAAAGGAGAGGTAGGAGGTGGTGGAGGAGGGAGAGGGGGATAACGAGGAGGAGATGAAGGAGAGCAATGGAGATGAGGAGAGGAGAAAAGATGAGGAGGATGAGGATGAGGGAGAGAGAGATCAGGTAGCTATGGAGGTAAACCCAGTGAGGCCCCAACTAGAGGTAGTGCCTCATGGACTATAGTAGGAGAGGAGGAGGGGGGATGAGGATGATTTATCAAGACTACTAGCGATGATTGATAGTCATATTATATAGTTTCAGAGACTCATGAGACATGTCAAGGATGACATATGTAATAGGAATACAAGTCAAGATAAACTACAAACATAGATTGTCATATAATAGGGGGATGTGGCCACTATCACCGTAGAGTTGGACAACTTATGGATAGAGGTGAGGAGGCTATAGGATGCGTTAGCAACTGTGAAAACAAATAGGGAAAACCTCATAACACAAATAGATATATTGAAAGGAGATCTAGTGACAGTCATGATAGAGAGGGACAACCTCAAAGCATAGATAGATACAGTGCAGGGAGATCTAGCAATTGTCATGATAGAGAAGAACAACCTTAGAGCATAGATAGATATAGTGCATGAAGATCTAGAGACTGTAACGATAAAGAGGGATATTTTGAGGCTAGCGTGGGATGTCTAGGTGGTTAAGAGGGTGCATATACAGGTAGATAGAGATCAATACTATGGAGAGAGGGACACTGTAAGGGAAGATTTGGAGACCTTGATGTGAGTGATGAGGGAAGTTGAGTACTATTGATTACTATACCATATATCAGTTCCAATGGTTGAGAGACAACCCTCATTCTCATAAGCGATGAGCAGAAGGAAAAGTAGGCCCAAGAGGTCAACTAGGAGAAAGTCCATTGGATTTCCATGACACAGAGGGGGATGAGGAGGGTTGAGTGGGTCAAGATCACCCACACATTAAGATATAGGGAGTAGTGGTTAGAGGGGATGTATATGGATGTAGGTTTTAGTTTTGAAAAGCATACATGTTTTTGTTGTAGAGGGTATACCATGTATAGGTGTTATTGATTCATTGAATAGGACATAAGTCTCGGTGATATTGTTTAGCCATTGTTTGTAGTCATATTGACTCAAGACAAATAATGTATCATATGTATATGGACTATGATTTTTTGATATACCTATACATGGAATTTTTTATTATTTTGATGGCACTATGGATGTGTATATAAGGATATTCACTACCCTTAAGACTCTTAGGTCATGGAAGAGCCTAAGGGAGTGAACTACCCTAAACTACCTCAAACTACCTAATAAGTTGAATAAGATGAAAGAGGTTGCAAGTAATAGATTAGAAGAAGAGTTTCAGGAGTAATAATAGATAGAAAATTTTGGGGACCGAAAGAGAAAATCATTGAGATTCATGTGAAAAAAGGAGAAGCTCTTGGCCAAAGGAAAATAATATGGCATTGGGACATCAATGTGGCATGTTGAAGTCTTGAAGGCACACTAGCATCCTATATAGACAAAGAACTAAACCCTCAGAAAGGAATTCAAATGACCTGCTAACTGTTCTAGATCCAAGGTTTGCTTAACCTACTAAATTAGCAAAAAACAAGAAATTTTGATGAATGATAAAGAAGGTAGAGAACCAACTCACAAGAGGTCCTATGCTTTGAATCCTCCCACAAAGCTCCATATGAGAAACTTGCACATAAGATGAATGAAGAAAAATGTTGGGGCTATTTTGGGCTTGCCGTAGTCAAACCCCTATTTTGGTGTTCCCATCTCCACGAAAAACTAGATAGATAGAGAGAATAATAGAAACAAAGTAAAGTAGACATGAGAGTGATAAAAAAAAACCTTGCTCGAGAGGAGAACCCATATCATGAAATAAAGAAACAAAGTGATAAAATAAAACCATGATACAAAGGAGAACCCATATCATGAAATAGAGACACAATTTAGATCATATGCTTGCAAATAAACAAGAAATAAGAGTGTTACCAATAGTTCATGGCTCCCTCTTGGCTTGATCAACTTGGCATTGACAACTTGCAAGAAAGCTTTGGATGTTGGTGAGACTCTAGTCTGGTAGAGCTTCACTGTAGAAATGTGATAGATAAGGGAAGATAAAGAAGAGAAAATTAGAATGAGAAAGTGATAGAATGAATGCAAATGAGAGTAAAATAATGAGTTTTTTGTAGTTGCATGGGTGGGAAGAGACGTTACACTCGAAATCCTGCTACATGGACATATGTTACAGGTTAAGAATTCCAAGATTCCTCATTTGAAATCATGAAAGTATGGGGACACTAGCACACCACACAGGCATCCAACTCATTGGGTTTATGAGAAACAAGGTGGCAGACTAATGCCACTTCATCATTGGTCCTTATGGAGTTGAAGTCACAAAATTCTGACTCATAAGGTTCTTGTCATAAATATAGCTAGGCACCATAAATGTAGGGGGTGGCAAATGCACAAATGTGAAATTTCCATGAGGAGCAATTTTACGACATTACATTTTCCCCCTTTATGGAGCTGGTTTTTGAGAGAAAAATAAAAATATTGGAAATTTTTTATGGATTTGCATGCCAAAAAAGGATACTATAGAGGCCGTAGGGGTCAAGTAGGAAGGTACTGACGATGCAACCAATTATCAAGCTCAACAAGAAATTACAACATTTGACATGAAGTTTCATTCTACAAAACTCAAATTTAGGTTAGCTTAAAAATGAGAAGAAGCTACCAAGGTGAGAAGAATGCTCAAGAAAAATCCAATGGTTTAGAAGAAAAATAATATGATGAAGAGGTGAGTATATGCCCCCTCCTATTTTTTCCCTGAGCTTGGTGGGGTAAAAGTAGGAAAAATGATGAGACCATGATAATCGAGAAAAATGGGCCTTAGGGAGCTTGTATATACCCAGGTGGGCCCCTAGAAGGACCATTTTCACTATTCACCACTAGCAATTTGTTGACTTTTGTGAGAGAAAAGTCATGAAAATGCCTCGCAGATGAGAGTTTGAGGAGCCCAAGATCAAGCGGCTACGTTGAGTAGTCGCCGAGGGAGGTGAGGTCGATGAGGTGAGTCTGAAGCACCCTATTTTGTGCATTTTGTGGCATTTTTAAAGTATTTTTTACAATTTTCACAACTTAGGCATCTTGATGGCATGCAGGTGTCCATCCGGTGTATTGGCATCCCACTAGTGCATTGGTAGTCTTCAGCCATGCTTGTGTCCACTAGACATGCCACCGTCTAAGCAACTTTGACGATAGACCTCAAACAACAACATGATGCATAGACATCTGTGTGGCACACTTGTATCCCAAAGGCCGTACTTAGAAATTTTTAATATAGATGGATCTAACTTGAACCTTTTTTCCTTTTCTAGGATTACCTAAAGATAAAGGAGCATGGTGATAGATGCATTTTGAGGATGCTCTGCAATCAGAAAACACACATGTCCCTTGATAAGGAGGGGCATCTCTAATGGGTAGGATTGTGGTGGGCCTTTACTATTCTCGAGATGTATCATGACCACATGCCGATGTTATTGATGGAGCATTGGAACTCAATCACCTCCACTTTCAACCTCCCAACGATTGAGATGACTGTCACACTAAAGGACATCTACATGATCACTGACCTACCCATTCACAGATGGTGGGTGGTACATGATGGTGCATTCTCAACACGAGAGTGACTCGAAGGCCTGCAATACTACACATGGTGTATAGTCCTTGGATATGACATCAACCATATTTACATTCGTTGGTTCGAGCACGGTCGGGTGGCAGTCCCTCTAGTGCAAAGAGTGATGGTGGTTATAGTTTCCATGCAAATGACTATGGATAAATGGTGCTCTCACCTACACGGGGGCCTCATCCATACAATCAAAGTGATGGAGGAGCAACAAATCATTTTTGCATGGGGTTGCAACATGCTCGCACACTTGTACCAAGAGTTGGGAAGGTTCGTACATTATGAGTACGTGAGCCTTACTGCTTACATGCTTTTAGAGGTAAGGGTGTTCACTCATATCACTTGTACCTAGCCAATCAGGTATCCTTGGGGGACAACCCCTGGTACACTGACAACACATGTATGAGCTAGTACACTAGAGGAGGTACATAGACCTCCAATTTTGGATATTATAGTTTGATACCTTTTAGTCAAACTAGGTTAGATGGGGGATATATAAAGGAATCCAGTGGGTGTCAAATTGAGAGCAGCTATGAAACATATAGTGTGATCAATTTCTGGTTGGCTACATTAATTTTTGTATCATGCCCTATTATTGGCATTGGGTTATGTGGCAATTTGACATTATATAGATGATTCCCATGATGCCATCATCATATGCACAAGTAATCAAAAAGCGGTGAGGTCGGGTGATCAACTCCTTCCTACCAAAGTAGACATCTTTTTGAGTGATGATAAAGCAGAAAATATAGATCAACCCTCGATGCTTCCCATGCCTGACATGGGCATCACTATCAACTTTAGGACCTAGTGGTTGTGGCATGACCTTGCTCTAATTTTCCCAGAGGATGCCTTTAGAGGTGATGTTGGTGTTCAGGTGAAGGCACCACTAGTAGGAGGAGGAGGAGATGGAGGCAACAACAATGAGTAATAGGGTGAGGTAGTGGATGTAGTAGCATAGAGGCTAAGGTGACAACAAAGGCTCTCATCTCCTTTGACTTCCATCCTAGTCTCAACGAAACCACCATTAGGAGTCATCGGTCCCATCATAGTAGTAGTAGGCATAGGAGGCATAGGTCATAGCGTTGCTCCTCCCCTAACCCACGCTGGTAGGGGAGGGACCTAGATACAAGAGTTATTTATGGTTTTTACTTTTTAGTACTTCAGTTTCATCTCATATATATATATGTTTATCCTTTCATATGTTCATGTGGTATTGATGATTCTGCCACTTTTTGGTTGTAGTGGGCACACATGAGTGAACTACATTCATCATGTAGTGCATTTCAAAGGTGGCCCTAGCCATCCTAGTCCAAGGGAGCATCCTAGATGCATACAATCCAGTTTCAACTGGGTGACATGCCCACTTATTTGAGCCTATTGCATGCCTTAGGAAATCCTACAAGGAGGCACAAGTGGAGGTGGTGCAAGGGACTATAGATGTCGCTAGCTTGGCAAAACATAGGGATTGGCGATCAGTGGAGTTTTAGACTATGCTCATAGAGAGAGATGAGGCGAGGATGAGTGCAGAGAGTACTGATAGGGCATGTGACGCTTTTTAGAGCTAACTGGATAACCTCAATGGATAGGAGGTAGTTGTGAGGTTGACGATAGATCCGCAACTATAGCCGGACCTAATGCAGGCACAGTTGGAGATAGTCTTGAGTTGCACGACAAGATCTGAGGACTATGAGTGAGCATGTTAACCTTACAATCGCATAGATCCTACTCCATCACTTTTGTCAGACCATAGTCACCACTAGGACCGGAGGGCTTGGGGAGCCAAGTACCGAGGGGTTAGATGCCCATTTTGTTATGTGCCATTTTTTATTGATGATATATACATTATACACCATTATTTTTGATGTATAGACATAAACATATATATATCCATCACTATTTTTTTTAATCACAATGGTGTGATACATATAAATGATATACATTTGACATATATGTAAGATTCTGATTATGATATTATGGTGTTCATCTTGTATGTGTATGCTTTTACTTTTATGTATGATGATGGATGTTATACTTATGGATGTATGTTAATTAAATACAATGATGATCTAATTTCCCAACCAAAAGATGTAATTAAGTGTAATGCACAGACACATAGCATAATAGAACATGTATTTATGTAATTCCTAATTAAACAAATTAACCACATACGCACATGTTTACATCGTAACACAAAATATAATAATGTGTTAATGAAGAGATTCCATCTTATGATACACTGCATTCCACGAGGGATGTGTGTTACTACACATGTGACATATAGACACTATGCATAACTTACCGAGAAAGATGCATCACATTGATAGGTTATTTTGGAGGTGTTTCATCCATAGATGAAAATCCATAACCACCAACCATACATAGAGATGCTAATAGTGGTGCTGCTTTTGGCTTTAAAACCACCTATTGCATTTGCTTGAGAGTTTCTAAAGCCTTTTCAACAAACATTTCTTCCGCCTAACTTGCAATCATGGCACCCGACGAGACCACTTCTCTTCGAGACATTATGTCAAACATTTCACTTTCCTTGTCTATGCTTCCACATTTCCATGTATATCTAGCAGGGAACTTGACAAACATTCCCTACTGTATGCTCAAGGGATGGCCCTTTGTTATTACTGGATATCTGATCCAGTGCGTATTATTATAGTGCAAGCTTATTTTTTAGATTGTTACACTTAGTACATCCAACATTCTCCAGGCGACCGCCCTCTCGAGGCATATTTCCAATTGGTTTATATGCCTTGACTATGTTTCTGCATTTTACATGCATGCATATCAAGTTTCTCAAGCCTTTTTCTGTAAATTGATTTACGCATAAAATTGTCCTCCTTATTTGTATCTAAGTAGATCCCATCCATACAGTCTAGGCCGCGGATGAAGGAGGTAACCTTCATGTGTTTGCCTGAAACCTCTTCTTGTTTACAATGAAATTAAAGCCATCTCATTCTATAAATCTTTCTATATGAAGTTGAGTTTGTTAGCTATGTTTTTGTTTTCGAAACCTCTCCAAGAATTCTGTATACAGGAAGGTGTATCCCGTTTCTTACATCAATTCTTTAATCCGTGGTGCATAGTCAAGATTGATAAACAATGACACACATTTTATATAGATTTATATTTTAGCTGCTTTGTAATTTACTGAGAGGTAAATAGTTAATTACTCTTATTGGTGTATACTTATATTCTTTTTATAGTTTGTACGGGATTCATCTGGCTCTCGAATTCGACACCGCCACCTTTGTATTATCCTTAAAATGCATTCATTTGTGTTTCTCCGAATAGAACCACCTTTTCGGACTAAGGGAAGCCATTTTCTAACAAACCTGTCAAAACCAATTTCTCCAACCATGACCTCTTCGTCTTCCTCCTGACTCATCCAGACTCTTCAAATCATTAGAGTTTGTACATTCTTGATTTTTACTACACCTTCTTTCGCATGCAATTTTTGACTCATTAAGATACTACAAGTTTGGTGCCCTCTATGCAAAGATTCTATTAAGATGTCCACTTATCGCCTCTGGCATTTCAACAATTTTCATTAGTTTTATCTTCTCTTTTTGAGAAGATTGTGTATGTTTCTCAATTAGCATGTAAACACCCTGTAACATAGTGTATAATAAGTCTATAATATAATAGGATTAATATTCAATCCTTTAAATGAAGGCTTCTTGACAAGATTAGTGATTAGTAGGTTTCATATGCTATAGCTTCCAAGTCTCTTCAAAATTTTAATGAAGGGGATAATTTGATCGATACCCTTACCAAAGCATTGTGATAGATGTCTGCACGATTTAAGGCTCTAAGTATCATTGGATTCCTGATGTAAGAGCACTAAGTAATTTAGACATTATTATATATAAAAGGAAACTAGTCTTTTGCTACCTTATATTGTTAATATTACTAATATCTTTTCTTTATGAAAATTAATTATTTAATGATATTGTATTTTATTGGGTATAATGATCCATGTGTCCTAGCCAACAATTTAGCCATGTCAATATGGTAATGTAATCGTTTTAGTTGAGCACATAGTTTATTACAATTTCTTACTTTTGCTAATGTAGTATGTATAGGTGAGGAGTGGAGTCAACTTCATTTCACCTTCCAAGGCCTTAAGCATTTGGTATTAAGTAATGCTTCCCAAGTCTCTAAAAATCATCTTACCCTTACCATGTTATAAATCATTTCCCTTTGGTTAAATCTTCTTGATTTAAATTACCAAGTATTGCACGTAGAATCAAAAATATCTTGAAATCAAATGCACATTGGAAACTTGTACAAAAAGAGATGTACGAAAGCCATTATATACAATTGCTTAACATATGGGTTGGTTGTTTTCCAAAAGGAAATGATGTTTTATACTATATTTTATTTGACTTATCTAGGGCATATTGGCATTATTCAAGAAAGTGTCCCTTCTGAAATATTGAAATGTAGATTTTCATGAACAAAAGAAAATGTAGGAACCTTCTTAGCAAATATTTTGTAATAAATGCTTAAGAATGCATACTCATAATTAAGTAAAAACACATGCTTAAATATGTAAGTATTCACATACATGCATGATCTATAACTTCTAAATTTAATACTTGCATATTCTTATGATGAAACCATTGCATTCCTATTTATGAACCCAATGATTATCGAATTATATACATTTTGAAAAGATTGATTAATGAAAGTTCTTACTCCATCTATTGATTTTCTTGTATGCATATAGACAAATTATCATGATGCATACTTTCACTTGTAAAGATTGTACCTCCTTGCTTATAAGTAATTATGAACCAAGAAACGTTAAAGATGAACTGATATGTTGTCTACATGAGTGATTATGTATATACACAAGCGCCAATGCATGATGGTGTTTCTATTATTTTCCTTGTGTTTGGAAAATCATGATGTGATTAGATGTATATATGTCTTGATTCACAAATTTCTTTACTCCTATCAAATTTGCATTGCTAGTTTTCCTCTTGTTGGGTTAGGTATTCTTCCTTCAAGAAGAATTCTAGGGAAGTGAATTACTTTGTGGTAGGGTGGAAACATGATCCAATAATGTTCTTGCCCTTGAAGTGTTTGAAGGAGTCAAATTTTGGAAGAATCCTGCCAGGAAGTTTCTTGTTATGGTTCATTGTATAACCTTGTAATTGACTATGTGGTCTAATGTAAGGAATGTATTCCTTTATGTTCGCCATAATATTGACGTTTGTCCTCCAAATTTTTTATTTGATATAATTTCTTTTCTCCATTCATTAATATTAAATACTTGTTATTTTCCTATGCAAATGTACCAATTTGAATAAGGTAAGCTTAAATATTGCTAGTCCTTAATAATTAGGACTTGAAATAGATAATATTGATAGGTTTAAATTTGAATGGTAGAAACCTCTATTGTGCTAGATTAGAAATGCATGCTAGAGAATATATTTGCATCGCTGAATATTGACCTAAACCTATGAAATCAAATTAGAACCATTGACAATCTTGCACAAAGTTCTGGATATTGAGAACAATAAAAAATCTAATTTCCTTTACCGAAATGAATATAAACATATCTTCCATCAAACTTATCTTCATTATGTTCAACAAACTAAACATCTACTTCAATCAAATTTAGTTTTCTTATTTAAAACGTAATATTTAATAAATAACTCTCATCGTTGATGACCTAAATTAATTTGTATTTTGTAACTTAATTAATTGACTAGATAACGCTGTAGGAAAGTCATAATTTTCCTTTAGAGTACTATTGAAAGATTTCATTATTATAACTATTTTGAGTTTTTTTTCAAACTCATTATTAGATGTTGCCTCATTCTATGAGAATTCGTGTCTGTTCATTCTCAACTCTTCATTTATTGATATGATATGTATATAAAGGAGCGTGAGATCAATGCCTTCCATTATTACTCAACCGTTGAAGTTTCAGTCCATAAATCAGCCAAGAAAATGGCACAGGAAGGAGCAGCAGATCAGATCGTTAATGAGAACGCTAGGGAGGGTGATAATATCAGAGATGCTCTCAGGAGGTGTTTTGCCGACCTAAACACTCGTGCTTGTGCACTGAAAAATGATTTGATTAGACATAAAATGGGCTACGAAGCAGATCCCGATAATCAAGCTGATAACTTTGCATTTCATCTTAACATGTATCACAGTGCTCTCGATTCATTACAGCAGGAGTTTCACTCTTACGAACTGGAAGTGGACATCTGTATATGCGACACTCCCAGGCCTGAATGCAGAAGATACTGTGATCCAGTGCAAATGGTCAATCTTACTTTCTACGAAGTAATAGATTTGATTTGGGAAAGCTGGTTAAGCGATCTGAAGGAAAGAGTAGAGAGAAAGATGGAGAGAGAGTTAATACGAGTGGTAGAAGGCCTACCTACAGTTAATTTTTCAGAGAATCATCTTGATGAAATTGTTGTGTGTGGGATTTGTTTATCTGATTTTGAAGCAGCAGAAGAGGCATGCCATTTGCGTTGCCATGAACGCCACATATTTCATAGGAAATGCATTCAACAATGGTTGAAGAGGCAAAATCAGTGTCCCATGTGCAGAAGGCAAGCATATTGGACTGCACATTCTTTTTATCCTTCAGTGATCGAAAGACAAGTGGATGGGGAGATCAGTTGGCTTAGATTTGTTGATTTAAATTAGTAAGTGTGTTTGGATTGAAACTAAGAGAAATATTTAAGTTGTGAAATTTTTGACATAGTGGATATGACAATATGTTTATTGTTTATATGATTACGTTTTCTTAATTCTTTGGATAATTAAACAAAAATATCTTTAGATGATTTTCATATATATATATATATATATATATATATATATATATATATATATATTATATTTTTTCATTTCTAATGTTTTTTTAATGATGATTTATGAAAATTAAATTGGAATTTTTTTATTGTGCAAGAGGAATAAACACACTTTTATAATCGTAAAATTGTATTGCAGGATAAGATCATATGTTGGCATTTGTTACAAATCCTAAGTCTAGATTTTAAAGATTGAACATCTCACAATGAGATGGGCTCATGGCTTTATAATAATAGATTTGCTTGAGCTTAAACCTCATTGCTATAGATTCTTTTTTCGGAATTCATTACTAAAAAATAGTCATGACAATGATTTATGATAATTAAATTGGAGATATTTTATTGTGCAAGAGTAATACACACTTTTATAATGATAAAATTATAATGCGGGATAAAAGTATATGTCTACCACTCTTACGAATCTTAGGACTAGATTTCCAACATTGAAGTACTCACAATAAGGCAAGTTGATGGCTTTGTAAAAGACATTCTTGATCTTTAACCTCATTGCCATATCTTTCCTTTCAAAATCCATTACTAAAAAATAGACACACAACAAAATTTGTTAAAGCCACATAAGATGTAGGTAGCTAGCAAGGTAGTCTATTGCGAATAAATCTTTAGTGTTAGGAAAAAATCACTTTTGAGGGAATCATAAAATGAGAATAGTCCATTTAGCAACTAGAAGTGGTTACAATAGGCTTTATTCTTGTTTATTAAAAGAGAGGAGTTGAGGAAATTAAAATTTCTAGTATAGGAGAGATTTTTTTCATAATCACTTTCTATTTTAATAATTTAAATACTATCTAAATCAGTAAATTAAGTAAAGATGTATCTTAATCCAATCTAAGAGTGATTGTTAGTAGTAATTTGATTTCTCTATCATCATTTTTTGCTTGACCAAAGGATAGAACTCAACTTTAATTAGAGTATAATGTATTTGGTTTAACAAATATTCAACCATGTGCCCTATGAGAATTCAATGCTTGATCTTGGTTTAATAAGATTTTAAAATTGTTAAATATCTTTTGTTAGTTTAGTCCTAAGCCCATACATGTAGTCTTCATATTAAAATTGGTGAAAAGTTTTTATATTGATGAATCCATACTTACAAAAATTTAGAAAATTATTTTTCAAATGAATTGGTCAACACTCTGCTATGAACATGGTGGCCTAGATGTGCATGGTTGGGTTATTTATAAGGTCAACGTAGAGCTCTCCTCATTACAACCATTTTTAAAAGAAATTTTCTTCAAGTTCAATGAAACATTCATAATAATTATATTTAATTACCTTGGCATTTGGAGTGCTTAAATATTTTGAATTTTTTGTTTATTCTTAGAATAAACTTAATTTATTTATTATCCCTTTCTAATCCTTTTTTTTTTATTTCATCTTGTATTTAACCAAGTCCTTATAGAATGGTAGAACATAGTTTAAACAGTCCAAAAATGTTTGAATATCTATTTTATTGAAGAAAATCTCTAGAAATTATTATCTCCTTTGTAACACATGTGGTCATAGTCAAATTAAATTCCATGATCTAGGTTAAGATATACTTCAATTTCATCACTTTGTTCAAAAATATAATATTTTAATTATATTTTAGGAAAGTATTAATATTTTGAACTTTTATCTTGTTCGACAAAGACTAGTTTGGATATTATTCTATAATTTATATTTTGTCAAGTCAATATTTATTTCCAATAACAAAAATTATCTTAAAGTGTTCTTTGTTAGGTTTGAATTTTTCTTTGGGATCATCAAATCATCTTTTTCTTATTTGAATGATCAATCTTGGTATAGGTTAGATAGGTACAAGTAGAGAGGGAAGGTGGGTAGGAGGAAGGAGAGAGAGAGAGAGAGAGAGAGAGAGAGAGAGAGAGAGAGAGAGAGAGAGAGAGAGAGAGAGAGAGAGAGAGAGAGAGAGAGAGAGATAGTGTGTAATTATGAAGGGAGAAGTAGGGATGGAGAGTGAGGTGAGATAAATAGAATTAGAGAGAGGTGGGAGGGAGAGGTAGGGATGGAGGGAGGTGATACATATATATATAAGTAGAGAGGTAGGGATATAGAGAGCGGGAGGGAAGATAATTATGGAGGGAGAAGCAGGGACAGAGATAAAGGTGAGATAAATAGAATTAGAGAGAGAGAGGAGGGAGGGAGGGAGAGGTAGGGATAGAGAGGTGAATAGCGAGAGTATAGAGGGTGGGAAAAAGAGAGTTTATATAAAGATAAGTAGAGAGAGAGAACAATGGATATGTAGAGAAGTATTTCTTGAGCTCAAGGGAGAGCAAGTAACATAAAGGGATAGAGATTATGAGAGAGTGATCTTGAGCATAAGGGATAAACAATGAGTGAGATATAAAGAGAGAGAGAGAGAAATATGGTACAACTTATTGATTACTAAAATTTCACCTCTTGATTATTAAATTTTGGCTAAGTATAAAAGTTATAAGAACTTCCAAAATCTAGAATTTGCATTATAACTCCAAGAGATCTTAAACCAATCTCAAACATCCTTAATTATGCCATATATTTCTACACTTACTCGCTAATGATATGTTCCCAATAAAGTTTACTCTTGACAAGGGGTTGTACCTAAGATAACAACACATAATAAGACAAAAATAACACATAAGGCTTTGATATATCAGTGGTTAGTATAGAACAAAGATAATATATAATATGATCTAGCTCAGAATCAACACCATTCCTAACTACTTGTGTAACTATGAAAATGATGGAGGAATGATGCATGATGAAAATTTAAAATATTTTGGGGCAACATGGAAGAGACCTAAATATCTCAACACTTTGCATTATTCTTAAAAGAAAACACAAGATAAAAAATTATAACATAAATATGAATGGAGATACAAATAGATGAATATCACTATAAACTCATTTTATTTATATCCTTATGTGAACAATAACAAACGAGGTTTATCCAAAGAAAAAAATAACAAGCATAAAGAGCTTCCAATAAATACATCATGAGAGATGATAGTACATTCAAGAAAACACACAAAGACACACAAAAGCACATGTGAGAAAATCCAAGTAAATTTTTTGCATCCCAATCTTGGTCATCATAATTGTAAGGTGGAATATACACTAGAGGAACTACAAAAAGTTTGGTAAAAGGAGAAAAAATTGATTCAAAACATGGTGAGTAACTTTTATTGGGAGGATAATCATGGCTGCCCCCCATCTAAGCTCATTGATTTAAGAAAAATATGATCTAATTCATTATGAATTTTTTTTCCCTCTATTTTATCTTGTTTGTCACTATTTTAATGTCGCAATAGGCTAAGTATTATTTCTATCAACTTGATTTAACACTATCATTTGTATGATACTATTTCATTCTTTTCTTACATTTAGATAGGTAAGATTCAACTTCATGGTTTGGTGAGGGTGGTAAGGTGGAGAAAAACGATGACGAGGATGAGTGGATGGGAGGTATTTAATTGAAATTGAGTTGGATGGATGGATGGATGGTCATTAGACAAGGTTTTACGTTGACCAACAAGTTGGCAATCCATAGCATGGCATATTCATTTATTCACTTTTTCACTTTTATTTATTCTCACATGAGTTTCAACTTGTGAAGGGGTAATTGAGGTGTTCCCCAACATTTCTCTCTTTTCTTCTTTTGGAGGAGGAATTGAAGGGATGACCACTAATTTGAGAGACCACCAGATTCTTAAGTTTTGGCATAAAGACTTATTTTTATTTCAAAGGAACAAATTTAATTAAACGGTTATCTATTGGTCTTTCATAGGAAGGTGAAGATGAAACTACATAATACATGCCAAGTTGTTGGTGGAGGATACTCAATTTAGATTGAGGTTCATCCACTACATGTAGGGTTAGGAAGAATAATCATCAAAGTCATTGGAGTTTGAGAAGCCTTAGGAGGAATATTACTAAGGGATAATGAAAAAATATACATTTAGCTTTAAACTTTTTATATTACATGAATAAAAATTCCTCACAAGCTTTAATAGCTTCAAATTGTTGAGGCAAAAAGTAATCTAGTGAAAAATTTCCATGGGAGGCCAAAGGCTTAAATCTACTATGGTAAATAGTATGTATGTGTTCTTTAAATGGAAATTTAAAACATTTATGAATAAATGACATGATTATATTCATGGATCTTAGCCATGGATGACCAAATTTCACATAAAAAATGGCATGACATCAGAATTATGGTAAATATAACATCCACCTATATAGGTCCAACCTTTACAAGAAGAGTTAGGGTATGTGCAAGATCATCATGGAAAAAATAGGCCCTTAAGTGGCAAAAAATTCAGAAAAATCAGAGTTAGGCAACTTGACGTAAAAATTTGAATAAGTTACCTATATTATTTCAAAAATATGTAAGAATATAATTTGTAAATTTAATGTAGTTTCTAAACTACTAGGTTTGTTTCATTTATTTTTAAATCTATTTGGTGAAAATTTGAAATTTCAATGCAGTAGTACTTAAATTTTCAGGGGAAAAATAAGAAGTAGGTGTATGTCTAACCACACTAACCACAATAAAATGATAATATTTTTTTATAAGATTTTAGATATAAGTATAGGACTCATGTCTCGATGTGATGCATATTTTTTTGTAATTTTTTTCCAAATAAATAATTAATTATGATTTTTTTATTGCAACTTTTGAAAAATATAAAAACTCATATGTCTGACCACCTTAACTTGGTCAAAACTTTGTGAAATTCAATTCCTTTTTTTTAATATTATAGTATGCAAAGCATAGAATGTAACACATGTTTTGGATTCAAAAAATGTGATACCGTTTGAAAGATATAGATGTTTTTCATTCACCAATCAATGAGGACTTTTAGTAATTCAAATAGAAAATAAATAATAATTATTTATTAAATTCAAAGTAAAGAATAACTTTATATTGGTGGAAAGTTGAGAATCTCCTTTAAAACCCTTTTCATTTCATCAATTTTGGGTAAAACAAAATTCATCAAACACATACCCTACAAATACCCATCATATCGTCACTTTTTGGCCCATCATGATCCTGTACATACTGTATTAAACCAATTGTTGGGTAAAAAAACCATTATGAACCTTTAGCCATACTTTCAATTGTTCATAATCATCTTTATAAAGTTTGTGCACAAATAAGAAATCTTGTGTGATCACATTCACTACACACTTGAGATCAATGATTATTCCCTTATGGGTTTACCATTAATTCTAGTAGTGATATAAAGAGGACCCTTTTGTGTGGTTATAGAAGCATTAGTATGTGGGAAACAATTTTTAGGAACATTATTGATTTGACCCTTACAAGGTTGAGCTTAAATCATGTTTAGAACCTTTGATAGATCATTATCACCTTCTCCATTATCACTATATTAGAATTTTTCTTTTGAATGACTTGAAAATGGGTTTGTAAATATTAGTAAGTTTTTATTAGGTGGTGAAACGAATTTTTTCCCTTTTTCATTAGCACCATCTAGCTAGAGTTGATTAGAATTGATGTAATCTTACACGTGGTTCTTAAGATGCATACATCTTTCTATTTCATGTCTAGGTATGCGATAATATTTTCTTAAGATGCATACATCTTTCTATTTTAGTTGTAAAGGTTTAGTTGTGTTAATATTCCTAATAGGAGGAAGTTGAATCATAGTCTTATTTAACAATTGCAACATGATCACATGGAGAGAATTGGGCTATTGTGAAAATTACCTATCTCTTTGCCTAAATTTATATGGTCTTATGTTGATGGAAATAAATTGTGTCTTGATGTTATCAATAGTTTGAGGATTATTTATATTAAGGAAAATTTTCTTTTTCATTTTAAATGATTGGTAGTTGTTTTGAGACATGGCTTTGGATTGACTAGTAGGAGTAGATGAAGGTGTATTGTCATATCAACTAACTGATATTTGATAAGTTTGGAGGGTCATACACAAATGTGTAAGGGATGGATATGCCATCAATAATATCTTATCTCCAATATTAGGTTGTAAGTTTCACATGAACAATCTCTAAATATCAATGTCTAGAATACTATAGCTTGAGATTTGTGAATAGATAAATTGGTATTCTCCTATAAAGTATCATATCTTCACTTTAGGCCATTTTTACAATGAACTAAATATATTAATGTATCTTGAAGTCCAATATTTTTTTGGAAGTGTTGGAGGAACATACTAATGAGTCAATATTAAAAGAGTCTTCAAATAATTTTACGTTACCTTAGAGCATTCCTTCTATTATCATGGTAATATGGTGGGAGATGGTTTTTCCCTTGATAATCATGGTTATGTGGATTCAAAATAGGTAAGTGATGTTGATAGTAGAAGATCCACTAGTTTTATGTGCATATTTTATTTGGTGGTGCAATTAGTTGGATCAATAAAATATAAGTTGTGGTTAATTTTTACACTACTAAAGTTGAGTATATGAAAGCTACAAAATATTTTAAATAATAATTTTTTCTTAAGATATTATGTTTAAGTATTACAATTAAAAAAGGTATAGAGACAATTATATATTATGATAGCCAAAGTGAAATCTACCTAGCTAAGAACCCAACATTTCATGCTAGAACCAAGCATATTAATAAATAGTATCATCTTGTTAGATATATCGTTGAGGATGAGAGGGTGAAGTGGGTTAAGTTAGATAATTTGATGAATGTTGTAGTTTTTATTAACCAATATTGTTAGCACAAAGAAGTTCAGATGGTGTTGATTGGGTGAAAAATAGGTAAACACAAATGCATGAGCAAGAAGATTTACCACTAAGATTTTTCACACTAAATCAATACAATTATGTGTATGATAAGATGCAAATAACAATTAGAATAGATATTGAACCATTTGGGAAATATATGGGGGAAGAGCCCCACTATTCTCCTTAGGTATTCAATCATTTCCTAGGATCCCTAAATTGGATTGACTATCAACCACAAAAGGTGAGTCAATTCTCAACAAGGAAGACCTAGGAGGGGTTGTTATGAAATAACTTGCACAATAGAAGAATATGATATGAAAGATGCTGCAAATACTTGATAATAACTGAGAATAACAAGCCACTTCGAGGGGGAAAACCTCCAAATATCTCTAATGAGAACACACTTCACAACTTGATGATGAAATAAGACTCACAACCTCCTATATATATGCCAAGGATATCACCTAGGCCGACTTAGACACACCTATATAAGACTTAGGCCGACCTAAACAACTAAATAACAATAGACTAATAATAATATGACTTAATAGAGAGTTAAGATAGCCACAAGCCTGACTATTCATAACCGATGTACAATAATATTAAGGGCGTAGCATGCCCCCCTTTTCAAAGAAGCATTGTCCTCAATGCTAATCAAGTTTGGAAACTTTTGAATGAACTCCTCATCTTCCCATGTGGCATCTTCAACTGGTAAATTCTTCCATTGGATGAGATACTCAGTGATAGTTCTATTCCTTAGCTTCTTTGTGCATGTTTGACGAATGCACTCTTGGTTCCAAAATAATTCTCCCTTCTTCATCCAACTCAGGAAGTGTTGTTTGAGTGGGAATATTATGCCCAATTACCTTCTTCAAACAGGAAACATGAAAAACTGGATGTATCCTTGTTGTTGGTGGCAACTCAAGCTTGTAAGCAACACTACCGATCTTCTGCATGATTTAGTATGGACCATAATACTTTGGAGACAACTTATTATTCTTTCTTTGTTGCTTTAGTGAGATTTTCTTATAAGGCTGCAATCTCAAGAAGACCCAATCCCCAACTTCAAAACTTCTTTCACTACGATGTTGGTCTGCCTGTTGTTTCATTCGATTTTGTGCCATGGCTAAATTCTCCTTAAGTCCTAAAAGTACTTGTTGTTGATGAAGCACGTGGTCTTCCACTGCCTGAACTCTTGGGGACACTTTAATTGATGATGTGATGGAAGGAGGATGATATCCATAAAGTGCCAAAATGGAGACATTTTGATGAGCTATGAAAAGTGTTATACCACCATTACTGAAGTGGTAGCCAATCTACCTTTAGAACATCAAGAAGTGAAACAATGTAGATATCCTTCAAACCTTATTAACAACCTCTGTTTGCCCATCGATTAAGGAATTGGTGGAGAGCTGGAACAATTAGGTACTAAACAGGGAATAAATCTTTCCAAAAGTGACTAGTGAAAGATAGGATCATGATCACCTAATAACTGGGTGTACCATGCTTAGCTTTTGGATATTCTCAAAAGCTTTGTGCTTGCACTTACATGAAAAGAAAAGGATGCCAAATGCAATCAAGAATGTATATTTAATTGGTAGATCAACTACCACCATGATGACATTATGACCTTTAGATTTGGGAAGCCCTATGATGGGGGTCTTGGATATCTCTTTGTATTTGGCTAGAATAGATAAGGGTTGCAAGAGACTGGTGTCATAATTGTCTCCCCTTTAATGCCTTTGACACACCAAACATTCAGCCTGGAATTTTGAACATCACCCTTTAGCCCTTCCCAAAAAGAAATCTTGCTTGACTCAATGATGTAATATATTTAAAATCTGAATGACCACCCAGCGGAGACTCATGCAACTCTGTGAGAATCTTGATTTTAAGGTTGGAATTCTTGCAGAGATACAAATGCTCTTTATACCAAAGAGTATCTCCCTTCCAACAAAGCTTATCTGAACTACTAGGACCACTTTTTAATTGCTTGATGAGATTACTTGTCACAACATCATTTTGCCACTCTGCTTTGGCTTCCTCCACCCAATTTGCTTGTAATATTGAAAGGGCACACAATAAGGCTTCATCTTTCTCATCCTTCCTTGATAGTGCATCTGTGACAATATTTTCTTTCCCTTTCTTATATACAATCTCAAAGTCATATCCTAACATCTTAGTGACCCATTTTTGTTGCTCTTCAGAAGATAGTCGTTGTTCAAAAAAATATTTTAGGCTATCATGATCTGTCTTAACCTTGAAATGTCTACCCAATAGATAAGGCCGCCATTGTTTCATTGCATGGAGTATTGCTAGCATTTCCTTCTCATAAATAGGTTTTAGTTGATTCTTACCTTTTAATTGGTGACTCTCAAAAGCAATTGGTGGAGCCAACTCTTGCATGAGGCACTACTCCTATCCATTTCAGAAGCATCACATTCCACAATGAATTCCTTGGTGAAGTCAGGAGTGGCAAGTACTGGAGTTGTACACATAGCCTCCTTCAATCTCTCAAATGTTGTATTGGCAGACTCGTTCCAATGAAAAGAATCCTTCTTCAATAGAGTGGTGAGAGGTGTTGCTATACTACCATAATTCTTCAAAAATCTTCTATAGTACCCTATCAATCCCAAGAATCCTCTTAGTTTCTTAATGGTTTTTGGAATAGGCCATTCCATGATAGCCTTAATTTATTTAGGGTCCACCTTTACTCATTCATGTGAAACTATGTGTCCCAAATACTCCACCTCTGTAAGACCAAAAGCACACTTGGATGGCTTAGCATAGAGCTTATGATCTTCAAGTATTTGTAATGCTTGGTCCACATGTTGCAAATGTTCTTCCCAAGTCTTGCTGTAAATCAATATATCATCAAAGAATACTAACACAAACTTTCTCAAGAACTTCTTAGAAATGGAATTCATCAAACTTTGGAATGTAGATGGTGCATTGGTAAGACCAAATGGCATCACCAAAAATTCATAATGATCCTCATGAGTCCGAAATGTTGTCTTACAAATTTCTTCCTCCTTAATCCGAATTTGGTGATAACCAGATCTAAGATCTAACTTGGTAAAAAACATAGCTCCATTTAATTCATCTAGCAAATCATCAATGACTGGAATTGGAAACTTATCTTTAATAGTGTACATGTTGAGCACTCTATAATCTGGACACATGCACCAAGTATCATCCTTCTTATGTACCATCACCACCGGCGAGGAGTAAGCACTTTGGCTATGCCTGATGATTCTTGCCTCTAGCATCTCTTCAACATTTTTTTCTATCTCACTCTTTTGTATGTGTGGATACTTGTAAGGCCTGATGTTCGGTGGTTGGCTCCCTGGGACTAACTTGATGGCATGATCATGATCCCTCTTAGGAGGAATTCCTTTAGGCATATCTCCAAGAACAACTGAGTGACGATCAATTATAGCTTGCAAATTTGGATGAGTAGGAGTAATAGATTGAGAGACTTCTAATGAACATAGTTGGGCCACAAATCCATCCACTCCTTTCTTAAGCAACTTTTGAATTTGATGAGAGCTTACCATTTGTGGAGATTTTTCCTTCAACCCCCTTAGCTCTACTAGCCTTCCTTCTGATTGAAATCTCATGAATAGTTCTTGGAAGTTCATCTCAATTGTTCCTAATGTAGTAAGCCATTGTACTCCCAAAACAATATCTGCTGCACCCATGGATATACATACATTAGGTATCAAGTTGATAATCTCCCATGGATAATTTAATGCTATGACACTTCCCTGAACAACTAACTATACCACCATCTACAATCAAAACTTGAAACTCTGGAGCTAGATATATGAAACAATTTAGATGAGTAGCTAACTTTTTGTTGATGAAATTATGAGTACTACCTGAGTCGATCAACACTGTTACCTTCTGCTTCTTTAGGAACCCCACCACCTTGAGAGTTTGTGGAGCACTGAAACCTGAGAGTGCATGACAAGAAATGATTGGTTGAGAATCATGTGATTCCTCATTTGACTCTCTTTCATCTTCTAGTATGGGTTCCTCCTCTTCTTCCTCATTGGGACCTTCAATATAAAACAATTTCTTTTCACTACATTTATGTCCTCGACTGTATTTGCTATCACAATTGAAACACAAGCCTTTTCTCTTTTCTCCTCAATTTGTTGTGGAGTCAACTTAGTAGGTTGTGTTGAATATCCTTTCTCTCTTGTCACATTAGCCCCTTGCTTCTTAGGAATCAAATATTTCTCCTCTACCCTGTGCTAAGATAAAAGACTCATTTATGGAACTAGGGCTAAACATGCGTACCTCATGTTGAATGTGATCCTTGAGACCACCCAATAATAAGTCATTCAAGTTTTCCTCCATAATTGTATCCACCCTTAAGGATAGATTTTGGAATTGCTGAATATAATCCTTAACTGATCCTGTTTGTTGAAGTTTAGCTAGCTGGCTGAAGAAGTTGTCTGTGACACTATTGCTATATTGTGCTTGGAGTTCCTCTATAAAAATTGACCATGAGACAATTTTTTCTTCGATGAGTGCAAAGCCAACGATACCAAATGAATTGATCTGGTTCTAGATAAGGAAGCCATCGTGACCTTTTGTCCATTTGGGATTTGGTGTACTTCAAAAAAATTCTCCATTTGGTTTATCCATGTTAGAGGATCCTTACCATCGAACTTGCGCATATCCACCTTTGGAAATAAATTCCTAGATCCCATAGGAGTACTAAAGCTTGTGTCAGTAGTAGCTGACCTAGAATTTTCACCTTGGCCACTTGAGAACTCCTTTCTTGATTCAGCTATGTAGGTGCTTAACATGTTTCGCATGTCCGACATATCCATCTTAATTGAGTAAATTTCTTCCTTGACCTTATTTATTTCTTCATTATGAGTAATATCCTCGATTGTTTCACCATCCTTATCAGGAGTCTTCCCCGGAGTGACAACATTCTTTTTACCCCTTATTGCAGGCCCTATCATGATGGAAACCACTAATATGAAATAAATCACACAAATGAAACTTAAATTATCTTAAATTTTTACTTTAATCTCCTTTATTATGTCTTCAAAAACCCAATAAAAATTAGACTCCAATTCAACAATATGTACGAGATATGTAGATTCCAAAAAAAATAGTGTAGAAACCCTAATTCTGTAATAATTCGCTTAATTCTACTCCAATTCTTCTGAAATATGGAATGTATCTTCTTCAATATGTTCTTCAAAAACCCTTTAAAAATCAGAAAAAAATTCACCAAAATCTGAAAGATATGCTCTTCCCAAAATCGCCTCCAAAATTGAGAAAAACCTTGCCTCTATGGTGCCAAGATCATGCTCTGATACCACTTGTTATGAAATAACTTGCACAATAGAAGAATATGATATGAAAGATGCTGCAAATACTTGATAATAACTGAGAATAACAAGCCACTTCGAGGGGGAAAACCTCCAAATATCTCTAATGAGAACACACTTCACAACTTGATGATGAAATAAGACTCACAACCTCCTATATATACCTATTTATGCCAAGGATATCACCTAGGCCGACTTAGACACACCTATATAAGACTTAGGCCGACCTAAACAACTAAATAACAATATACTAATGATAATATGACTTAATAGAGAGTTAAGATAGCCACAAGCCGACTATTCATAACCCGATGTACAATAATATTAAGGGCATAGCAGGGGTTCTTTTAGGCTTTGAAGGGTTCACCACTAAGGAAAATTTTGGAAAAGATAGCTTAACATTCAACTCAGAATTTACCTAATAATGCAAGCTAACTGATGAAATTAAACAACAAGAAGTTAGGGTATGTGTACCTCGGAAGTTTGGAAATGTAATGAGGAATTCAGAAATACAAAGAGGTTGTAAGAATGTGCTATGGAGGACTAAGACTCCCTTATTGTCTTATTAGTACCATTGCTATTTTTTGGGGTAGATGCAAAATATTTAGATGTTAGAATAGGATCCAAAAGAATCTCTAAAAAATTCCACTTAGAGGACTAAGATGCCCTTGCTACTGTCTTAGTCCTGATATGAATTTTTGAAATCTCTGAGTGTGATCCTGAGGCTTGATGTCTACACTTCCTTCTTCTCTGATCTTAGGTTTTGAAACTTCCATATTTGGCCTATAATTGAGTTTCTGTGAAGATGACAACTTTGCATCTTTGCAACTTTTCACTTTAAATGATCTTCAAGTCTTCAACCTAAATTTGAAAACACAAACATGCAAGAGAGGAAAAACTTGTTGATTGCTAGTAAATGGGGGTTTTCCTTGGTAAAACCCCTTGTTAGTAATTAAACCTTGGAATGAAATAGAATAATGAAGGGAAATGATGAATGAGGAAAAAACTACGTTGTAACTCACCAAACCCTTGTTATGAAATATGAAAACTTGTGTGAATTGGCTATCTTGAATGTAGATCATGAAATGCTTGAATGCTTGATAGATATTGGATTGAATTGCTTGCTTGAATCAAAACCCTGCATCACAAATTATGTTACCTTAAAAAAACACATAATGCAAGAAGATCTTTGGCATGATGCTTGAATCTTGATGATGGCTCCAAATTCTTGATGATTTTCTCTTGAATTCTCTTTTGAACTCAATTTTCTATAAGGAGTGAATACTTGAATGCTTAGATGTTAGGATGAGTGGAATAACCTTGTATTTATACATATCTAGGCTTAATATCTTGAAATCACACCACACCAAGCTAACATATGGATTCATTAATTAAAGGATGCTAAATCTTGCCAAGATTTGAAATTAAATCTTGAAAATACCTTAAGAGGGACTAAGATTCCCTAGGTGGCACCTTAGTCCTGAGGTATGAAACTCGGGGCATAGACTCCAAAAAGGGGCCCATTTAAGGCACACTTGAAATCAGGGTCCCAAGACCTTTGGGGGACAAATATTCCCTAGGTGGCATCTTAGTCCCAACCCAAAAATAAGGAAACACAACCAAAATCATTAAATTATCATTTATCCATTAATGTTTTTTGGGATTAGCCATAAGAAGATATAGTTCATTTGGGTTGTGGATGCAAAATAGGACCAATTAAGACACAAATAAGGATAAATAAAGCAAGGAGGTCCCAAACAAGTGTGAAAATGCATGGGTATGCATTTTTCTACACTACATTTAGCCCCCACTTTAGTGGGAGGATGAAATTGCTTCAAAATCACACTTAAGTAGCCAAAAACACAATCAAGAGGGGTTCAAATATATGAATTCTAGTAAGATAGGATGACAATAATCAAGAGGGTTTCCAAGCCCCTAGGATCAAGATCCTATGGAAAACCAACATAGGCACAAAGGAACATACTTGAAAATGATATATGAAGCCATAACCAAATCACAAACATATAGTATCAAAGATAGAAAAAGGAAAAAAGGAAAAAGAAAAATGCAATGGATCAATCTTCAATTGGCCATCCAATGCGTGATGTGGACCGAGTCTAGCCTATTTTTCCAAAAGGTTTACAAGTGGAATGCATTGTCCACTATGCAAACAAAACACATGCTCACAAGGGCTAGTGAGGCTAGTTGTCCAGTAGGTGAGCCCCAAGAGGTCCATATCAATGTCATACCCCCATGAATATGATAAGGAAAAAACAAAAATGCACACTCACAAGGGCTAGTGAAGCTAGTTGTTCACTAGGTGAGCCCCAGGGGACCATATCAAATCCATACCTCCATGACTTTAATAAAGTAAAAAATGCATGCTCACAAGGGCTAGTGAAGCTAGTTATCCACTAGGTGAGCCCCAAGGGACCATATCAAAGCCATACCTCCATGACTTTAATAAGGTACAAAAATGCATGCTCACAAGGGCTAGTGAAGCTAGTTGTTCACTAGGTGAGCCCTAGGGGACCATATCAAGGCCATACCTCCATGACTTTAATAAGGTACAACAATAAAATGCAACAAGAAAGAGGGATGTTTGAAGGGATTTTTCTTAGTTTGTGTAAAGTCTTAATCTTAGAGGACATCGTGCTTAACATCTCCAAAAGAGGATAATACAAGGTCTTATCCTAGGGAACATTGTACCTAATGTTTCCAAGAGAGGACAAGTGCAAAGGTCTCGTCTTAGGAAGCATTGTACCTAATGCTTCCAAGAGATGACAAGTAAATATCATGCTCTCAGAGGAAATCAAATCCAATGACAACACCAAGAAAAGGAAACATCGCAAGAAGAAAGGAAATAGCACAAGGAACATGAAAAAAAATGAAAATGAAATCATGCCAAAATAATTACAATGTATGCCTCCAATTTAAAGGAATTGCTAACACCATGCTGTGAGAAATTACTTTAAAGTAGACAAAAATGAAAAAGGAAAAGAGGGTTAACCCCCAGAAACAAATAAGGGATCTATGGATTTGAGGTCAGTATTTGTCTTTGTTGTAATGATATTAGAGAGATCAAAACTATCATCATTCCCTAAATACAAGAACTGAAAGAATGACACAAAGAGAGTGAAAACAAATAAAAACCTTTTGGGTCAACATGGAAGAAACATGAATGTCTCGATGCCTTTTGTCATCCTCAAAAGGAAAACACAAGAAAAAAGTGAAAGGAAAAGAAAAGATAATGAAAAATATTTTGGGTCAACATGGAAGAGACATAGGGGGTCTCGACAACTTGTGTCATCCCCAAAAGGAAAACACAAGAAAAAAATACAAATGAAAGGAAAAGAAAAGATAATGAAAAATATTTTGGGTCAACATGGAAGAGACATAGGGTGTCTCCACACCTTGCATCATTCCCAAAAGGAAAGTACAAGACAAAAATGAAAGGAAAAGAAAAGATAAAGACAATTAAAAATGCAAAAGCTTATGACATATAGAAGAATGAAGGTATAAATAGCTCAGAAACATGAAATGAGATGGGGGATCACATTACACATGCAATCACACAAAAAGAAACCAAAAAAGAAAAGAAAAAAGACTAGTAAAGTACATGCTAGTCAACCATTCAGTAGGTCATCAGCATCCTAGTCTTGTTCAGTATATGTGGAATGTAGATCACTAGCGAGAGGGACAATATCAAGTGTTGTATTAGAAGAATCACTAGGTTCAACATGTGCATCACTCAATTTAGGAGGATAATCACGGTTGTTATCTTTTAAGCTCATGGAAGAGGAAAATAAAAATTCAATTCCTTATGCATATGCTCATCAATATTAGTTGTTTCTTCATCGTCATCCAAGTTAATCACAATAGGAGGATGAATGATAATACCTATAGAAGGTGTTGGTCCTTGTTGTGTTGGAGACATATGATCTATTGGTTCTAGTAATGGAGGAGGCTTTTCATTTATTGCTTCTGTCAAGTTTGAATTTTCATTTTCAATGTTCTCTTTGTTAATCTTTTTAGTAATAGCATGGCGTCTATGCCTACAATCTCTAGCATTTCTATTTCTTTTGTGATAGTTTTCAAGTTGCGTTGTGTAGGAGCGGGTTTGCCAACCATAGGTTCCTTTTCTTCTTGTGAGGGAAGAATGGAAAAAACCATGGAAGGTTGTACAACCACTTTTTCTTTTGCTTTATAAATTCATTTAGGAGCAAAAATAGGACTTTTTTGGTTTTCTCTTGGCCTTTTATAGGAAATAGGCAAAGGATTTTTGATGGATAGGTCTTGGTTAGTCAGAAGAGATTTAAGTTGAACATTGTTTTCATCAAGGGGTGGAGGTTCAATCATAGGTGTAGGAAAATTTTGAGGGGATAGCTTGGCTATGCATTTTGATTTGAACCTTTGGTAGGATAGGAAAAGGAAGTCCTCACGAGGTCTTATGGGCTCCATGGGATTAGACCAAAAATAGTGGGTATGTGCAGGATCATGATGGGCCAAAAAGTGGTAATATGATGGGTATGTGGATGATGACTATTTTTTTACCCAAAATTGATGAAATGAAAAGGGTTTTTAAAGGATATTTTCAGCTTTCCACCAATATAAATTATGCTTTATTTTGAATTTAATAAGTAATTATTATTCATTTTCTATTCAAATTACAACTAAAGTCCTAATTGATAGGCTGATTGAAAAAAATCTATAGCTTTCAAATGTTATCATATTTTTTGAATCCAAAACATGTGTCACATTCTATGATTTGCATACTATAGGATTAAAAACAAAAAAAAAAATTCATGAAGTTTTGACCAAGTTAAGGTGGTCAGACATATGAGTTTTTATATTTTTTAAAAATTTGTAATAAAAAATTCATAATTAAGTATTTACTTGGAAAAAAATTACAAAAAAAAATGCATCACATCGGGGCATAAGTCCTCTACTTGTATCTAAAATCTTATAAAAAATTATTATAATTTTATTGTGGTTAGGGTGGTTAGACAGACACCTAATTCTTTTTTTTTCCCTGAAATTTAAGTACCACTACATTAAAATTTCAAAATTTCACCAAATAGATTTTTTTTTATAAAACAAACCTAGTATTTTAGAAACTACATTCAATTTTCTAGAGATTCTCTTCTTACATATTTTTGAAATAATATAGATAACTTATTCAAATTTTTACGTGAAGTTTCCTAACTTTGATTTTTCTGAATTTTTTGCCACTTAAGGGCCATTTTTTTCCATGATGATCCTGCACATACCCTAGTCTAAGGAGAAATTTCCATGGGAAGACGAAGGTCTAAATCCACTCTGATTGGCAGTGAATATTTCATTATTGACTGGAAACTTTAAACACTTATAGACAATGGATGGGACCATAGTCATGGACTGAAGCCATTTGTAGCCTAACTTCACACAAAATTTATCTGAATTAGAGATGATAGAGAATGATACATTTAATTTATTTGGTCCTACTTGTAAAAGGAGTATGATTGAGCCCATTATAGCATGAGAAAAACCATCATGCATTTTAATCCATCCTTTCGATTATCATATCTATCTTGAGTGAGTTCATGCACATATAAGAGTTCCTTTGTGATCACATTCTCCATAGACAAAATAAATTAAAATCCTAGGAGTGGGCCTGTTATTGGTTATATCAGTTATGTAAAGAGGACCATCAAGTGCATTTTCTATTATTTCTTTTGAAGAGAAAGTAATGTTAATGTGCATTATGGCTTGTTGTTTACGAGGATCGATGTCAATCACTCCTATCATTGTATTAATAGAACTTTGGTCATGAGTATCCATAGGATTTTTTTCATCATCATCCATAGGATTTTGTTCATTATTGTTCATGTTTTCATCATCTGTGACAACGCTCATCATGTCGAGCTTAGTTTCACTAGCCTTAATAAATGAAATATTATGGTTGGACATGGGATTGGTAAAGATTTGCAAGTTTCGGTTGGGAGGAGCTACACATTTATTTCCTTTGTCATTCACACCTTCAATTTGGATATGATTGGAATCAATGAGGTCTTGTACAAGATGTTTAAGACGCTTGCAATGTTTTGTATCATGTCATTTTTGTTGGTGATAAGCACAATAGGAATTGTGTCTAAAGCTCAAAGGTAACAACTTGCTA
Organism: Sequoia sempervirens; assembly: GCA_007258455.2. Taxonomy (NCBI): domain Eukaryota; kingdom Viridiplantae; phylum Streptophyta; class Pinopsida; order Cupressales; family Cupressaceae; genus Sequoia; species Sequoia sempervirens. Next base: position 209,000,934 of record VDFB02379711.1, on the reverse strand, counting down.
GGGTCAAGAGGTCGAACAAGAGGTAAGGTAAGCATGTTCTTATTTAATAGCTGAGTTAATATTTTTTTAAGTGTGTCAGGTAAGGGAGTAAATTATCTCTGTAGATCCCCAAAGATATAAGGATTTCTCTTCTTTATAGCAGCTACTTGGGTATCAACCTATTGGGTAGGTTGAGAGGTGGAATTTAGTTGAAGGAAACTTTTATTTTGTCTTCTAAAAGGTTCGTAGGTGTTTTGTTTTGAAGATTCGGACTTTTCAAGATGGGTAGAAGTGGATTTTGGTTCACAACTACCTACAAAATTCTGATAATCTCGAAGGGCAATGCATAAGTGCATGAAAGAAGGGAATTTCATCATGGTGATCTTGTATCATAAATTACTTTGTAAATTTTCTATGAACATCTTTTGAAGGTGAGAATTGGGAATCTTCACACTAATTTGGGAATAAAGTGATTGGTAATGTGAAATAAAGTTAGTGACTTTTTCACTCTCATTTTTCTTACATCTCATCAAATCAGCTAATGTCATTTTAGGAACCATGTAAACTTGGAAATGGTTAATAAAGGCTTCAAAAGTTAATTAAATGAATGAATTGAGTTATTCAGTAATGTAGAAAACTAGTCCAAGGCACTATCTTTCAAGGATTGGGGAAAGATCTTAGCCAAAATTTTGTCCTCAAGGATGAAATCACTACACAAAGAAGTAAAGGCATTAACATGATTAGCAAGATCTCCCTCCATATTTCTCAAATCTAGGGATCTCTATACCTTGTGGCACCAGAGTTCTTAATATCTCCAAAGATAGTGGGTTGCTTTTGGCATAGTATGAAGGTGGACCATTTTGATTTTATTTTATGGTGGAAACTTGAAGTTGAATGGATGAAAGGCTTTGTAAAAGATGATTAATGATAGGGTCATTGTGTGTGTTTTGAGATGGAGGTGAATATGGTGGTGGTGTGTGTGTATTGGAAGGATAAGTGAATGGATTGGTTACGAGAGGAGATATAAGGTTAGATGCCGCATAGGTATAAGGAGCACTAGTGGAAATGTTTGAGGTATGAGGGATATTACTAGTTGGTTTCATCATTATGGTCACTTGAGGATTGGTATAGGTGGGAATAGAGGTTATGGTGAAGAGGGAGGAGTTTGATTTCCTCCTTGGCTTTGCACATTGTTTGAAGTTTGAGCACCATTGGTGGTGGAAGGAAGATTTTTTCCAAATATGTGAGCTATATTGTGGACGACTTCTAGGACTTCATCACTTTCCATCATGCAGTGAATACTATCTATGGTAGGTATAACAGTTTTGGAAATGTTTTCAGTACTCATGCTATCTTGTAAATGGGCTAAGTCTTCATGCATTTTCATTATGTTTTCTTGAGGGATATGATCAACCATTGCTTGAACAATTGGCATAACACTTGTAGTTAAGTTAGGTATAGAGAAAGAGGTATCAAAGGTATAGTCCATACCCAGTGAACTAGTACCAACACTAGAAGTACAAGAGAGCTAGATAACCCAAGATTTGCAATGAGTGTTTTATCATGGGATTCCATGAGTCTCACACTTCGTCTAACCCTAGTATTGATAGTAGGACACCATGTAGTACAACTCATGCAAGGCATAAACCAACAAAAGTTTAATGAACACAATATCCTATACTTACAATTACACTTGAGATGAAATAAATTGAAATAACAGGAACTCTGCAAACTAGAACAAAAAACTAAAAGTAGCCAACAAAAGCATAGAAAAACAATTTCAAATCCTGGAAAATGAAAGTTAAAGTCAATAAGGACTAAGATGCCAGTATGGGTATCTTGGTACTACTAGTGATATTTCGAGGTTCCAGGGGCTAGAACAGACAAAAAACAACAAAGAAAAGATTTTGAGCCAGAAACCTTGAGAGAGACTAAGATGCTAGGAAGTGTGTTAAAGTCTTAGAAGAGGTTTTGTTTAGAAAAATAGAAAATTATGGATTGTTTATAGTGTTCCCAGGTTGCCTACCCATTGACTTGATGTTAAGAAATAGAAAAATGTGCAAATGAATGCAAGAAAAAGTAACTAGTGACAAACAATTAGATGCAAAGTTGAATGTTATTTTTTCAATTTTGAATGCAATAACAATGTTCCTAAATGTAGTTAAGATAATAGACAATGTAATTTTTAGTTTTTCAATTAGATAGGATGAAGCAAGAAAGCAAAAAATGTAACCTATATGCACATTCACTAATGCAACTATGAGAAACCCTAGATGCACTTTCACTAATGCAAGATGTAATGAAACAATGAATGCAACCTAGATCTAGGACTTTAATGAAATCCAAAATAGAAAATGAATCCTCTAAAATGAAGTCGGGCTCACCAAAATGAACTGTTGGGGAAATAGATGGGGGAAGAGCCCACAATTCTCCTTAGGTCAGTCAATTATGTCCTAGGATCCCTAGAATCTAGATTGACTATTAACCCCAAAAGGTGAGTCAACTCTCAACAAGGAAGACCTAGGAGGGGTTCTTTTAGGCTTTGAAGGGTTCACCAGCAAGCAAAATCTTGGAAAAGACAACTTAACATTCAACTCACAAAACCTAATAATGCAAGCTAAATGATGAATGCAAATGATGAAATTAAGCAATAAAAAGGTAGGTTATGTGTACCTAAGAAGTCTTGAAATGTAATTAGTATTTTGGAAATACAAAGAAGTTGTCAAAATGTGCTATGGAGGACTAAGATGCCCTTACTACCTTATTAGTCTCCCTATTATTTTTCGGGGCAAATGCAAAATCTTTAGATGCTGGAACAAGATCTGAAAGAATCTATGCAAAATTGCATTTGGAGGACTAAGATTCCCTTGCTACCATCTTAGTCCTGATCTAAATTTTTGAAATCTCCAAGTGTAATCCTGAGGCTTAATGTGTGAACTTCCTTCTCTAATCTTAGGTTTTGAAACTTCCTGATCTAGCTTGTAGGTGAGTTTTTGTGAAGATGATAACTTTGCAACTTTGCAAGTTTCAAATGATCTTCAAGTCTTCAACCTAAATTTGAAAACACAAACATGCAAGAGAGGAAAAACTTATTGATTGTTAGTAAATGAGGTTTTTCCTTGGTCAAACCCCTTATTTTTAATTTAAACTTGGAATGAAATAGAATAATGAAGGAAAATGGTGAATGAACAAAACACTATGTTGCAACTCACCAAACTCTTTTTATGAAATCTACAAACTTCTGTGAAATGGCTAGCTTGAATGTAGATCGTGAAATTATTGAATACTTGATAGATATTGGCTTGAATTGCTTGCTTGAATCAAAACCCTACATCACAAATATTAGCTCAAAAAGACACATGATGCAAGAAGATATTTGACATAATGCTTGAATCTTGATGATGGCTCCAAATTCTTGATGAAGTACTCTTGAATGCTCTTGCAAACTCAATTTTCTATGAGGAATGCATACTTGAATGCTTAGATGTTAGGATGAGTTAACGAACCTTGTATTTATACATATCTATGCTTAATATCCTGAAATTACACCACACCAAGCTGACATATGGATTCATTAATTAAAGGAGGCTTAATCATGTCAAGATTTGAAATTAAATCTTGATAATACCTTAAGGGGGACTAAGATCCCCTAGGTGGCATCTTAGTCCCGAGTCATGAAACTTGGGGCACAAACTCCAAAAAGGGGTCCATTTAAGGAACACTTGAAATTAGGGTTCCCAAGACCTTTGGGGGAAAAAGATGACCTAGGTGGCTTCTTAGTCCCAACCCAGAAATTAGGGACACACAACTAGAATCATTAAATTATCATTTATCCATTGATGTTTTTCAGGATTATCCATTAGAAGATATAGTTCATTGGACTCGTGGATACAAAATAGGACCTATTAAGACACTGTAAATAAGGATAAATAAAGCAAGGAGGGCCAAAACAAGTGTGAAAATGCAAGGGCATGCATTTTCCTACACTAAAAATACCTAACTATTATAGAAACTATGAGGGGATTTTTTAGAGCATAAAAAGTTGTGTACCTTGACACAAAATTGCTATTTTTAAGCTACAGAGGACTCATTCACCTTCAGTGGAGAATGGGTCCCTGTTAGTGTTTTTGAGACTGAGATTAGGGTTTTGTTCCTTGATATCTACACTCTCAACTTCTCTGTTATTAGCTTATGGAAGTTTGTAGGTAATTCTATAGCTTCAAATCTTTTATTTTTCACTTTAGATGACAACTTTTGCAACTTGACAATTTTGACAATTTTGCTTTGAATCTTTCTCCACTTGATCTTCAACCTATAAATCTGCAATTATGCATTCAAGAGGAAGAATTTTTTTTTTTTTGTTAGTGAATGGGGGTTTTCCTCAGTCAAACCCCTTGTAGGTAATTAAACCAAATGATGAAATAATCTAATTAAAGCATGAAATATGAAATGATGTAATTGATGTCACCTTGGATGTTGTCTTGTAAAACAAATATGGAATATAGCATTTACTCGCCATGAAGAATGTAGATCATGATCCTTGAATATGATGTGAGCAATGCTTGCAAGTAGATATTCAGTACTACATCCACTTATTTAGCTCAACAACACACATGAATGCATTAAACCCTTGTCATGATGAAATGATCATGAATTACTGCAATAGACTCTTGAAATCAGCCTCGAAATGTCTTATGAATGCTCCTGTAATGCTCTAATTTTATATAATGCTTGAGTGCTTGAAATTATAGGATGAAACTATGTGAATTAACCCCTTATTTATACTAAATTAGGAAATTAACCCCAAAATTCAAACAATTAAAACTGACACTAGATCTAGAAACAAAATTTATTAAATTCTTGCTAGAATTAAATTTGAAAAAGGGGTCCTCATTAAGAGAGGACCCATTTACCACCTAGGGCGAATGGGTCTTGGCCCAGTTTTCAAGGACCTAACCCTGAGGGATGGAAAGAGTGATTAAAAACCATTTCAAATCAACTCAAAAAGGGGTTTCCTATTAAGGGAGGACCCCTTAACCACCTAGGGCAAATGGGTCCTGGTACCATTTTCCAAGTCCTAATTTTTCCCAATTAGATGTTATATTATTTAAATCATGGGTGTTGGGATAGATCTTCAAGATGTGTCATAAATAAGGTTTAAATTTGAATTAAAGGGGTTAATTAACTCCAATTATCCACAATTAATTAAGACCACCCTAGATAAATGTGAAAGTGCTTTATAACACTTTACAACACCTACATAAGGTATGCATTTAAATGTATTTTATTACGAAGGGGCCCATTAAGCTTAATTAAGTAAATAAATCCTAGAAAAGTGTGGAAGTGTGTTACAAAACTTCACAACACCTTTGCAAAGGATCAATTAAAGCACATTTTAATCAAATAAAGGGTATAGAATGATGTGAATGTGTACAACACATTATAACACTACTTCAAGATGCCATCAATTCAATTTTAATGTCAATTATAAAATGAAGTAAGGGAAAAAAGCTTCCTTTTTCATTACTAAATTTTTCACCCACTTTAGTGAGAGGATGACCCCATATCAAACTCACACTAAAATTGACATCCAAGACAATTAAGTATGTAGCAATAACAAATATACATAATCATACCCTGTCAAAGGACAAATAAGGAAAAAGAAAGGATCAAGCACAACTGTTCCAACACAATGTGGAATGGGGATATTTATCCATAACATATGTTTCTCACTCAAGGGTAGTGAAACCTTAGTTTGTTGATTAGGTGAGTTGTCTCATCGATGTGGTTTAGTGAGAAATTCATGCTAGTGTGTCAACTTCTCACCGTATAATGAGAAAGTCATGTTAGTGTATTGGCTTCTCAACATACTAACCATACCAAAGTTATCCTACTGATAAATTCAATAAGGTACCACAATGTAAATGCTGAAAGCTTGCACCTCTTCGAAAGTCTTATGGGAAATTCATCAAGTGGGGGACAAATTGTGTTTCACTGAATACCTCTGGGATTTTTATAGGAAGCCAACTCTTCTTTGGGGTTTGGAGATAAGGGGAGAAGGAAATGTAAACATAAAATATAAAAGGTGATGCACCAAAGCTTTTACAACATTTCAAACCCAAATATTTCCTATGAGTGATATAAGTAGACATGAACGCCACAACTCTTCATTGTTGGAAAGAGAATGAACAACAAAGGATAACTTCAAGCATAGTGCAAACTTTCAAATCTTTCCATAGGTAGTGTTCATTAAGGTCCGATCAAACACAAAGATTTCTTATGAGTAATAGAACAATATCTCAAAAATCACATGAACTATTCCTCCTAATACAACATAGCATGACAAAACAACAACCTTTAGAAAAACAAAGAATTCTAATGACATAGTGCAGTTTTCTTAAGCTACTATTCTACCATACAAGCATACAACATGGAAATCCACTACTTAAATTATCCATATTTATCTTGCAAGACACAGTGTTTCATTCAAAATGATAATATAAATAAAGAAAGCTTGAAAAGGCCATACACGCATAGTCACAACAATTTCTCCTTAATAGTTCATGCTTTTAAATATCAAATGAAGTTTGAAATAGAAGTCGGATGAAAATTTGGCAATAGTTTAAACCTTAATAGATATAACATGCCAAAGAAAATTATTTCTACAACTTCTTGCTAAAAATATTTCTAAAAACCCTAAGAAAACTAAAGAAACATTTCTTAACAAAGAAACTGTAACTTGGAATCCAACCCCTTATTGTGTCATCACCCTCTTTATATAGCTGCAGAAAAGGAAACACACCGCCTTAGCATAAAAATTGATACTACCAGGTGTTGATAGTTTAATGAAACATGATCCAATCATAGATATTTGGTTAGGTTGCAATGATCTTTGCTCATCAATTCTCAGTTGTCGTATTGATGTTTTTTTAGATATTTAGCAAAGATAGAGGCCCATAAATGATCAAATTCTAGAAAAAATAACCTAGAAAAAGGTCAAGTTGATTGATCACATTACCATGAGGCACTGACTCAAAATTTTCATCCCAAAAACCCAAAAAAGGAAAAGGCCAACTAGCTCCAACAAACTCCCTGAACAAATCACTTCGTAGGAGACACAAACTGCCCACAACAAAGAGGTGACGTGTCATCAAGGCAGAAACTTCTGAGCTCATGAATATAGCTCCAAAGAAAATGTTCGACGATTCAACAAGTGTCCTGAACTATCTCCCGAAAGGAGGATGAAAGATGAAATCCATGCAGCCACCACGTGGTGTATTGTGTATCTTTCTGATAATTCTACTTGAGTGAGGGTGTACTCGAAACTAAAAACATTTATAAAAGCCAAAAATGAAAATGACTAAGGAAAAAAATGCTTCACAATTCTGGTGACTCACAAGGGTCTTCACTCTGCAAAGATATGAACTTAAGCCTTTCGTTGTTCGTGGAGTTTGATAAAAGTGACACATTGAGCCTCCTAATATACATCAGTTGGTAGGACAAGGGTCTAGATCTACTTGTATGCTTGTTTGAGATTGAAAATATCCTTAAAAGAGATGAACCCCCATCTAGAAGAAATCGTGCCCAGGTGATAATAGAGTCGAGAAAGAGGATCAATCTCGCACTCTATATCATCAACCATGGGCATGGTACTTGAAATTGGAAGTTCTGCTAAGGTCTGGATCTTGTGCTGGATTGCATCATTGACCTGCTCCATTATCAACACATCTTCATTTGGTGAAAGAAATGGGGCCAACCCAAAACTAACCAAGATGCCAAAGTCCTTGATCTCAATGACCTACTTATTGAGCACTATCTAGCACTCTTTACATTTTTTTGCAACCTTGTGATAGTTGATAATCTATTTGGCTTTGATGGAGGTGATCTGTCGATCAGGAATCTTTGCTCTTTCCAAGACCTGGTTGGTGGTGATACACAATTTGGAGATGAAACTTTGGGAATCTACCACTTGGGATGAAATTTTTTGCATTAATTGATTTGCCATCAGACCGACCTTGGCATTTAGTTCTTGAACATCCATTAGAAATTGTAAGGCGGGTCCCACGACAACAACACTAGCTATGATCTACTCCCAATGCATAGTTATTAGCTTCAAGATTAATTATAGGGAGAGGCCTAGATCTTCATACAACAGTCAAATCTTGGTTAAATCGAGCCTCTCTAGCCCTTGTGTTTTCTTCCATTTGACTTTTCTCCTGAAAAGCGTTCACCAATTCAAAGCTCAGTCTTCAAACTTCTTGCTTTGAATCTTCTACTTCTACCTGAATCCTCTAAAGGACATCAAAATGTCAGGATCAGGCATCATTTAGCTCTCTTGTTAAATTTTTAATTTTAGTACAAATTTGAACCTTTTCACTCCAAGCATCTGCAAGCAACCTAGACGCTTCTCCTTGTTGGCCTTGAATTTTCCTTACGTGGGTCACTTCAGCTTCTTTGGCTCAAAATTCAAGTTGTATTCTGCTTACTGTTTCTTTTATATTTGATAACTCCACCTCATGCTTGTTTAACTTCTTGTCCAACCTCTCATAGTTAGCATACACTATCTTCTATGTGGATTTGGCTAGGACCACTTTATCACATCAGTGAGTTTCGTTCAAGTCTAGGCCTACAACATGAATGTTATAATCTTCCATTTGCATTTTTGCTTCAGGTTTTGTAATGAGTGACTTCATGGTGGTAATAAGTAGAGAGTTTCTCTCTTCATTGAAATAGGCTTCATTCTTCTTTGTAGCATGATTCTTGACATTCTTCAACAATATTTTCTACTTCCCAGCCTTTCGGGCCTGTTTGGTAGCATTGAAATGGCCCTAAAGAGTATGAGGGACATTAATGCTCTGAGCTGCAATGTAAGCACCAAGGGGCAGCCTAAAAAAGGTGATAGTAGGGAAAAATTCGAATGTGTGAGCATGGGGGGACACAAAAGGTAACGTGATCATGGAAAAGGGCGGGACGCCAAATTGAGAAGGGGAAAAAATAGTAGGGGTAAACACATAAATGGGTTGACGGATAGGTGCCTTCCCATAAGTAGATGGTCTGGGATAATGGGAAAAGTGATGGTTTCGGCTGTTGGTTTTAGCCATTCCAATAGGGGCCTTGGAAATGGTGATTAATGACACAACAGTGGATGAAATGGATGCCACTCCTTCGGCGTGTGAGATGGTTTCAATAGATTCATTGAAAATGGCAGGGGGCACATTTAGAATTATTAGTTTAGGGGTCAAGGATAGAGGATTCCTTTTAGTGGGAGGAGGCAAGGGATTTACCAAAGATGTAAAAATAGGAAGAAGAGGGGGAGAAAATCTTACCTGAGCTGTAGTGGATGAAACAATTTGTAGAATGGACTCTACTTCCCCTTCTTGTCAGACCAGCACATCAGGAGCACCCAAACCTTAGATCCTTTTTCATTTTGTATGGTCAGGACCATCATGTCCCAATCCTCTGGCTGCAACGTCCTCTAAAACTTGACCTTCAACAACCACTAAGGATCCCCTTGGAGAGTGTCAAGCCCTTTTTCCTTTACTTTGGGGGCTAGAGATAGATGGAGCTTGTGAAGCCCTCTAACTTGAATCTCCCTAGCTATTGGATTCCCAAGGTCTAGAAAACTATGGTGGAACCCATCCCTCATTGATTTCATGGATCATTTTAGGATTAATTTTGTCAGAATCAACCTCCTTATCATATAAATCCTCAAATTCATCGTCAAGCTAAAAGTTACCGAATGGGGCATCTAGACATATAATCTCCTGTTAGAACCTCCAGAAGTTTTTCTTTTTCCTTTCTAACCATCGCTTATGCCTCAACTACGCATTGAGAGATTTTCCCATTGAAAGATTCCTTTGATACTATGCTTGCGGCTCATAAAAACTTAGCCACTTTGGTCGCTCTTCTGAAATGTGAGCCAGGTCAATGTATATCTTTGTGCTCTCCTAACCCAGGTTCCTCCTCCTTTGGAAATAATCCCTAAACTCATGTCTTAAACTAAAAGTCCCATTTGGGTTCTAATTCCATTTGTTACAAATGAGGACCAAACCCAAGGCTGCTAGTGAATTTTTGATCTCATCCTCTACCTTCCATTTAGTCAGTATCACCTGACTCTTGGAAATCATAAGGGTAAGATCGTAGAGCTTTGTTTTATTCCTCCCAAAATGATAAATCCTATCAATGGTGGATACTTGTCGACATGCCTCCTACGCAAAGACCCTGTTAGTAACAAATTTGGGGAGTCAGAAAACCTCCCCAGGAAAACCATGGAATCTGAAAAATATGAAATACTCACCCAAGAAATAATCCAATGGGATAGGTGGATCCTCTATCCATTATATAACCTCTTGAGAGAAATGGCCAATGGGGTGAGGCAACAAATCCTAGAATACCAACCTTAGAAAATTGTCTACAAACTGATAATAGTCTCCTATCCTTGAAAGCATAGGGGTCCATACAAAAATTGGATGGATACATCCCCTTTCATCTATCCTAGAAATCAGTACATTCCTCCCCAACTTCTCAAAATTTTGATGCAAAAGCAATTGAAGCAGAACAAAAGAATACCTGAATTTAGACTTAGTATGGTTGTTCTTCAACTACTCTTTTATGTTCCTAGCTATTGTCTCAGCAAAATCATAGTACCTCAAAATTTTTTCTCTTTTGAGTGTATGGCCTAGGGAAAACTGGAAAGGGTTTACCTCTTCATCATCATCAAATCCAAAAATCTAGGCCAACATTGAGAACATAGATTGTGTGTCATCGAAATTTTTGCGCAAAAGAGGCCAGTGAATCTGTCCTCTCTGCAACCTTTCCTTTGTCTCATCTTTTTAGAAATTTGTTTTCCTAAACATGTCTTCTCGTAGGGAATCCATCTGATCTTCGTCGAAAAGCTCAACACCCCAACTCATAGGGATACACATCATATCTTGTGTGGCTTTAGCAGAAATGGTAATCTTGATCCCATCGCTCTCAATGGCCTCTGCATTTTTGTTAAACCTCTTTGCACATGCCTCAAGCAATTCCAGGCATAGATGTACCATTGTTCAGAAGCCAAAACACAAAACCCTCTAACGGTTCATGCTCTAACATCCTCTAAAACACACCTTCCCTAATATTTTTAGGGTTGGGTGACAACTGAGGGTTGAAAACATTATTAGTGATGTATTGCACTGCCTCTATTTGAATGTGTTTATTAGGTTGGACTTTTCTACAATGCTCAAATGGTCATTCTTCTACTACTAGGGCATTGGAAAATGAGAAACGCCCAAAAACATCAGCATAACTAGGTCTTCTATTTGAAACTACAGCTTTCCTATCGAAGGTAGATGCTTTCACCATGACTATTTGAGAAAGTTGCAAAGAGCTTCTCAAGTGATAACAACCACTTTCCTTTTGCTTCTTTAGAAAAATCTACTTTTGAGTGCAATTAATTCTCCAAATCATGCATGTAGTTGTGAGTACGTTTTTATCATTGGTCCATTAAATGTTACCACCAAGGTAATATGTGTGAACATGAGATCTGTATCCCTCAGGAATGCTGAGAACAACATGAGAATAGAATTAGTACATTCTTCTCACCACCTCTTTTACAAATAAATTTATTGCATTGAAAAGTGTACTTTTTTTCATACAAAACGTATTGAGGTGATACAAGGTACTCTTGAAAAGACATGCCCATTAATTTGTCATAGTCTTAGCATGTTAATCCACATCTTTTCTTATTAGTAAGCTGGATGGCGCTAATGATGGTGAAGGACACATGTCAACAATTAGCATATGAGAGAATTTACTCTCAATGCCCAAATTTATTTCTCAGAGAATTCCATTTGATCCTCCATATGATTTATCTCCCTTAGTCCATTCCACCTCAAAACCTTTTGTTGTCGTCTGGCCAGAAATATACATTATGCTTGTTGAGTTTATCGGCTCACCTTTTCTATATATAACTACACCACCTTTTGCTACATTCATTTGAACATATAGTCTCTTAAGTTATCTGGCCTTCCACTTATTCTTGTTCCACCATAATTCGTTACTTTATTAGAATGTTTATTGGCTTAGGCACTCCCATTCAGCTCCTTCCACGAAGACTACAAAATTGCTTCATGGGGGAGGTCACTAGTGACTGAATCAAGTGACTAGTGAAGAAATGTGACCCCTTGGTCATGGTGGCATTCAAGTGGGTGGTCAGCATAGACTACATTACTGATGAGAACTAGCTTCAAAGAAACTCCAATGTGCTTTCCTGTTTTGTGGCCTCACTGCTGGACTTGAATGTGTCCAAGCCCATGATAATTGAACTGTGTTAGAAAATGTTCAACACTTCACTGATGGAAGGGCTTGGTGAGATAGTGTGAGTGGCCATCCTCGGCGTTGGTATTTCGAGCGCTATGGACCTCGATAGGAACATGGAATTTGGAATAAATGTATCCTGGTTACCCTTCCTCATTGATTTTTGCACCATGGACATTGAGACACATTGCTTCTCCTCTTAGCCAATGGCCACTTTTCTACTGTGGGAGTACAACATGGAGTGGGTTCCAGGAATTACCTGAAGGAAGCACTTCAACTTCTTGGTGAAAATTTGTGGTGAGTAGACCCTAGGTCTGTACTATGTGGCACACGTGTGTTGTGTGTTCAACCCCTATTTGCAACCCATTAGATGAAAAGAAGAAGAAGAGAAAAGGAGAAGAAGAAAAACCTTATAATGATCCCTTTTTGTTTCATTGTCCTTGGCTAGACCCTTAGCTTTACTTTTTTTTTCTTATGGCCTCCATTTTGCTTCTTCTACTTGCCACTTCTTTTAGGTTTTTCTTGAGAGAGCTTCATGTTCAATTCTAAGCCTTAGGCCATGCATTATATTGTAAATTTCCAATGAATATATTATAATACAACCTTTTGTTTCTTTAGTGTTCTTCTTGGGTTGGTTTATTCTCAAAATTTTGAAATATTTACAATTTTTTTTACATATGGTACATAACTGTTAAAAATTTCTAAAGAATTGTGCATTTTAATGGAAAATATTTAGATAAATACCATTCACCAATATATCCAAAGAATTTTCTTCCTTATCTTCAATCTCGTATGCATCCTTTTCTTTGCATGTGTTGATTTGGAAAGGCCCTTTCCACAGTGCTTCAAATTTCGTGCGTTGCCCTGGTTCTATAGTACGTTCATCATACTTTAGCACTAAGCTCCCTTCTTTGAATTCTAGGTCAGAAATCCTTTTGTCAAACCATCTCTTGACTGTTTGCTAGTGATTGATCATGGCTCCATTAGCCTTTTCTCTGTCTTCCTAAAGTTTGGGGAGTTCTTCCAACCATACTTCCATTCCACCATTTTCTTCAATTTCCAGGGATTTTAGTGGTTGTAGAGCAAGAATTTCTATGGAAGTGGGTATCACTACCACTTTCCCATATACCGACTTGTAAGGTGAGGTCTTCAGAATTTGCTTAGGGGTAATTCGGTCCACCCATAGAGTGGCTCATAGATGTTTATACCAATCCTTCTGTTGTTCTGACCCAAAACACTTAGCTAACCTAATTAGTTTTTTGTTGGATGCTTTCTTGAACTCATTCCCTTGTGAAAAATAATTTGATGAAGCCTCAAGGAAAATCTCTTATTTGATAGAAAAATTTGACACTCTTGATTCCACAAAAACTCAGGCATTGTGTCAAATATGACAATCTCAGGCGGGCCAAGCCTAGCCACCAGCTCTTCAAGAAAATTGAAAATTTTCCCTTATGTGATGTATCTCTGCATATTGGTCTCAAAGTCTTTCAGGGTCTTCAAATGGAATACAATAGGATTCTCTTCATTATCTTCGTCATATTTTTGAGTGAGCATGGAATCTATATTAAGTCATTCATTAAACCCGTAGAGTAGAAATCCTTTGAAAAAATTTGGGCTAACAAGTGTCAGGGCTTTAGAGAGGGACATCTTTAGTTGCTAGAAAGTTGTTGTGTCCTCGAAAGTCCACTTGAAAGGTAGGTTCTTCTTAAGCATCAGGGTGATTGGTCATGCAATGCTCATGGAATTTGATATGAATCTACTAACAAAATCAATCTTTCTTAGGAAAGATCACAACTCCCTTATCATTTACCCCCTTTCAGGATCTATTGCTATTCCCTCCTTCGATACTACAAAGCCAAGAAGCTTTCTTTGAGGCACTCCGAAGACATACTTTTCCATATTGAAAGAAATCCCAAATCATTGGTATTTCTAGAAAACCCTTTTTAGATTATCAAAATGATCATCTTTTGATCTAGAAAAGACTGTTAAGTTAGCCAGATTTATGAAGATAACCTAGGTGATCAATTCTTCTAAAAAAATGTTCATCATCCATTGAAAAGTTACACCAACATCAAAGAGTTCAAATGATGTTTCTGAATATGAAAACGTTCCCCACTTAGTGGTAAAATTCATCTCACATTGGTCAGATTCCTTCACACAGACTTGATTGCATCTTGAGGAACCTTCTATCAAGGAGATCATCCTTGATCTGGTTGTACAGTCTGCAAAATTTTCTCCATCAGTGGTGAGGGGTTATGGTCCTTTAGTGAAGTCTTTTTTAAGTCTTGAAAATTGACACAAAGTCAAATACCACCATTCCTTTTCCAAACTGGGACCAGATTCGACATCTAGGTGGAATGTTTGATAGGGCATATGATCTTTGATTCAACTTGTTTGGTGAGATCTAGCATCATTAGGGCTTCAACCTTAGGGTTGACTAACCTTTGTTTCTATCAGACATGCTTGGATCCTTCCGCCAAGTCAATTGTATGTCAAATTATGCCTGGGTCAACCCCTCTAAGATCATACATGAAGCATAGATCCTTCAGCCTTCTTTTGTCCTCATGAGGGACTTCCCTTTCGACTCTCATTTTTTTGTTTCCTCTAACTTTGGGATGTTCACAATCCCTTGAATCTACAAAAAATATTTGCTTTCCATTCCTTGAGTCTTCGGGGAGATCCATCCCTGGTGGTGTATAGTTTGAAGCTATCCCTAAATTCTGTATGGAAGAAAAAAATTGAATTTCGTCACCCAAAACCTGCCAATTTTGTAAATTGTTGGGAATCAAGGGTTGGCCAATGATTTGCACTACACTCTATTTCGTCGGATCAAAAACTGGTTCAAATTGTGGACTGACAGGAACCATTCGATCAACAATACTATTTTGTGATCGGGGAATCACTTGTATGTTGAAAGCTTCAAGACTCTTGATGAGATCCCATACTCTATGTGTGTAAGATCTCATCCTTGTATTCTTTGTAGTCACTTTTCCATGGACCTGGCTTACCACTATTTTTGAATCTCTGAAAGATTGTATACTCCTTACACCTATCTGCTCTGCTAGAATCAACCCGTGAACCAAAGCTTCATATTTGACATCATCATTGGAGCATGAGAACTGAAAATGATAGGCCCTGGGGGTCTCTGACCCTATTGGAGACACTAATTAGACAACCACTTCAAAACCAGCTTTGCATTTGGCACCATCAAAACATAAGGTCCATAAATGATTATCATCAGGGTCATCAGATTCATCCCAATCCTTCATTTTGGGAAAGAATTGATCACCATCAAAAACTACATAGGTGCCTAGTCTTGTCGCATGGAAGTTTCCAAATGGATTAGAATCAATGACTTGGTTGAGCAACACTTCTTCCTCAGATGTTCGTTTGCTTATATCTTCCTCGTCTTCTAACATTTCCACACAATATCTCTCTTGCTGAGAGATAGAGGTATGCACATCCCTAAAGCATAGTTTTGCATCATTCGCGATATGTTTGGGATGCAAGGATTCAGAAAAGATCTTCATCTTCACCTTGTGCTTGGTTCTGAATATCAGGTGGGACTAGTCAAGTGCCAAGTATCTACCAAGCTTGGCAATGAAATCTCTTGATAGACACATTTTGAAGACCAGTGGAATGTCTATCACTACTACTTTTTGCATGACTATTTGGCTTGGGAAAGAGAAAAGGGTTAGAGAAAATTCCTTTATTTGAGAAACGGTTAGAACCTTCTTCCCATCAAGTTACATGATTCCTCTTTTAAGGGGTTCATTCTTTAGCTTTAAAGAATCCACCACTTGTTTTGGCATAACCATGGTGGTAGCCCTTGAATCAATCATATTATTATGCAACATTTTGTCTCCTACTATAAGTGTTAAAAATAAAGGTGTGGGCTTTATTCTGCTTACCTCTTTATTTTGTGTTTCCTGCATCATTTGCATAAGTTGTTGCTTTTGGAGCCTAAGGGGGAGGCACAGATCTATTGTCTTTGCTTTGATTGCATGGCTGATTTGCATTTGCCTATGGGCTTTGTTCTTCTTCTTTTAATGCTTCTTGAAGTAGAATTTTTTGTTTAGGAATTGATATGGCATCCCTCAATGATACATTGGTAGGTGCTTTCTTCAATTGCTCCACCAGTTTAAGCATCCTAACTTTTTAGGCCTTGGGATTAAACAGTGGTATTTCTCTTATTTTTAGAAGAAAATGTTCTGATGTGGTTGGGCTAAGTGTTTTTCTCATCTCTTTCTCCACCAATGGTGTGTTATATGGTTGCAGAAAAGGCTAGATGATAGGTGATGAAGCCTACTTTTCCTGTGGGAAAAGGTGACACGGATGTGGACGTGGAAAAGCTTGTTGTACATACTATCTCATAAGCCTTCTCTTTGATCTTGTGTTGTAATCCAACTGCCCTTGTGGAACACCAATTGTGAGAGTTTCATTTGTGAACATAGCCTCTTCCTCCTCTAGCCATGAGAACAGAGGTTGGTCGAGTGCAATGTCTAGCTTTTGCTCCAAGGACATCCCTTGCATTTATGCTCTAAAATGATTTTTTTCCATTTTGGATGATTTGTACTCATCCTCATTCAGGAGCATGCCCTTGCTTCTTTGTTTCACAACCTTCTGCTGCATATTCCCCCTTGGGAAATTTTAGGGCATATGGCTATTGCTGCACAGGAAGTACCAAACATTTTCATCTTCTGCCAAATTACTCTAGCTAGGGGCTAACTCTTTACTCAATCTATCCTTGACTATTTACAATGGCATGGTGGTAGGAACTATCTAATTTGTTGACAATGTCTATTGACCCCCTCCTCTTGAGGGTCCTTGATATGGATTCTATTGATAAGACGACTTCCCTCTACCATAGGCTTGTGTGGTCTCCATTGGAGGCATCGCTTGCTGTCATTTAATAATGACCAACTCACTAGTTAAATTCCACATGAGATCCTTTATCTTGATGATATCTTCCTCCATTGAGGAAAATCCTAAAGCACTTGCTTGAGCAATGGGATGCACATACATCGACTGCAGGGAGACCAACGTTAATTGTGCCATGGGAGTGCTCAGAGTGGCTTCTTCTTGATGACCATCAAAGATTTCGGAAAACACTAGTATTAGTGGCTGAGGCGAAATATTTCCAGCATCGATTAGATTACTCTTTGCACACACCACCACCTCATATGCATCGGGTAAGACATTCCCTCCCATGGAGGTTATCATGACTGTGATATCTAGGTTGTAGGCCTTCAGATAGAACATGAATTCCATGGCGGTTTGAGGTCAAGTAGTCATTGGGATCTTTTTCCAGGTCTTATGGAATCTGGTGTTGAAGTCACTCATGGCCTCATGTGGAGCCCTCTTGATGGTAATTAATTTTTTCAGCAATGAGGAGTAGTCTCCTTTCTCTGAGAAGTGTTCGAACAGGTGCTCTCCAAGCTGGTCCCAAGAGACGATAGAACTCGAAGCCAAATATTGATACCAATCTTGGGCTTTTCCTTTGAAAGAGGTGGCTAACAGCCTCAAAGCAATATTCTCCTTTGATATGTCACATACCCTACATGCCTCCACTAAATATTGAAGGTGTTCGAAATGGGTTTTGAAGTCTTCTTTGGAGAGTCTTGGAATGGCCTTGAGGGTGTTAGCGGGTGTGGTGGGTCATACATCTAGGGTATGGGTGGTTTTAGTGGACTACCACTATCCCATGTTACAAAATTTCTAGGAGTAGGAGGAGGTATGTGATCCATAGAGAAAAGGTTCCTATGAATCGAATATATAGGTAATTTTATTTGGAAGTTTAAGCCTCTAGGTGGAGTAGATAAAGCTCTAGGTATTGGGCTCTTACTTCTTACACTATTGCTACTTATAGGTGATACAAAACTTGAAAGTATTCTCCTTCTAGGTACTAAGGTAGGTAACTGAAAGTACTAGAAGTGGCCTCTTGAAGATGCTCTTGTTTGGACTCTAGTCATGAAACTTGCAATTTCTTTCCTTAGCCTGATTCAAGAAATATTTTTGACTTCTAATCAAGCATTTGGAAAAATTATTGTCCCACTAGGCATCCCAAAAAAAGAACTATTGATCATCAAAGCTTGCGCCTCTCTGATAGTCTTATGGGAAATTTAGTGAGTGGGGGACAAATTGCATCTCACTGAATACCTCCAGGATTTTTATAGAAAGTTGGCTCTTCTTTGGGGTTTGGAGATAAGGGGAGAAGGAAATGTAAACATAAAACATAAAAGGCGATGTGCCAAAGCTTTTACAACATTTCAAACCCAAATCATTCATGTGAGTGATATAAATAGACACATAATGCCACAACCCTTTATTGTTGGAAAAAGAACGAACAACAAACACTAACTTCAGGAATAGTGCAGACTTTCAAATCTTTCTGCAGGTAGTGTTCATTAAGGTCCGATCAAACATAAATATTTCTTATGAGTAACAAAACAATATCTCATTGATGTCAAAACTATTAGCATTATTGTATTGAAGGTTGTATATGTCGAGGATACTGAGAAAATTCTTAAAGAAAGAGTTCCAGGTCCCCAGTGGAACTATGAAGGTCATGAAGATGTCTTGTTCTATACATTGAAGATCAGTTGTTGTGGACTAAAGGGTTTATTGCTGAGTGTATCTAGTTCATCCTCTAGAAGTTTTGGAGGTTTGCGTGAATATTTGTTTGAGTTATGAAGATCTATGTTCTGACAGTGTTTTTGTGGTTTTTGTCAGTGTTCTTGATTAAAGTTGGTATAATTCTAGTAATTCTAGTTGTTGTAGATGTTTCTCTATTGTTTCTTGGTGCTCATGGATGTTTCTATATTGTGCTCTATCTTTGTTGCAGGTTTGCATTGATCGGTGTGCTCATGGTCGAAGATTTTTCTCAGTATGTTCATGTTTTCATGTTCTTGGCCGACATGATGGTTGTGGTGTGTTGTGGATCCTTGAAGATTTAATTTTGAATGTTTGGTGCACTCAAGGATATTTTTTTGGGTCACATCATGATATTAGTCGATGTTAGTTGATCCACATTGAAAATTTGTTTGTAAATTTGGGTTGACATTGAAAATTCATCTTATATTTTTGCCAACAAGGTTGTTGATGTAATTCCATGTTGCAGATATAAAAGAGCAATCATTTGAGAGAAGTTAGTGTGTGCATAAGAGCGAATGTATTCCAGAGAAAGTGCAGATGTATGAATAGTGTCTAAATCATTTGATTGCAGAGTAGAGTGAGAAGAAGATTGATCGAAGTGTGAAGAAGGTTTTTTGGGCTTAACTAGAACTATAATCAGGCTTGTGAAGAAGCTATTTCCTCAGTTCATGCCCTGTGGATCTAATCCATATTGTTGTGTATTGTTGGGAAGTGATCCCTCTTGTATTTGAGTAGTGAGCTCTAGGCAATGTGTTTGAATGCATGTGCATTCCAATTATTTTTCTTATACTTTTAATAGGCTATAATATTGTTGACTAACATCCACCGTGGTTTTTCCCCTAATAAGGTTTCCACATACAAAATCCTAGTGTTCTCTATGCTTTTGATGTGTTGTTTTTTCATGGTTTACTGATCATTCATTAGATCTGAGATTAAGTTAAGTAAAGTTTGAAAAGGTTTAAATATTTTGTGACAATTGATTCACCCCCCCTCTCAATTGTCTGTCCTTTCTTTTCCAACAATTGGTATCAGAACAGGTTCCTCTGACGAAGTTTAAAACCTTGAGGTGATATGAGATGGCATCATACAAGCACAATCCTAGGTTCAATGGAACAAAAAACTCATTCTGGAAAACTAGGATGGAGTGTCATTTGAGGTGTATTGGTGAACCCTTCTAGAAAATTACAAAGAACATATATGTTATTTCTCAGAATGGTCCTTCCACTGCTGATGAGATTAAAGAGGCTAAGAATAATGTTAGGGCTATGGAAGCTTTGCTGAGTGCTCTAACAGATTTAGAAATGAAAAATGTGATAGGTCTAAAGATAGCTCATGAGATGTGGATGAAGTTGGAAATTTTGTATGAAGGAGATGTACATGTGAAGATGGCTAAGCTACAAAGTTTGAAAGACAAGTATGAAAATTTGAAGATGGGTGAAGATGAAAATATTTCTTCTTTTATGCAAAGAGTAAATGAAATAGTGATGGGTATTAGACATGCTGGTGGTACCTTGAAAGAGGAAGAAATTGTGGCTAAAATATTTATATCATCAACTCCCTCCTACAAAGCAAAAAATCATGCTATTGAAGAAACCATATCATTGATGAATGTGACAAGAGATACATTGATTGGTAAACTTGCTACCTTTGAGTTCAGAAAATTTGGTGAATCTACTCCTCAGACTAAAATTGCATTCAAGGCTACTATATCCAAAAGAAACAAGCAAAGATATGATCTGGGAGAGAGTTTAGAAATACATTCAAGTATGAGGAATAAATGAAACAACTTGAAGATGAAGAAAGGGAGGTAGAAGAGTTGGAAGCACTAATTGTGAAGAAGGAAGGTAGATGACAAGGTAAGTATAAAGGAAAGCTTCCTATCAAATGTTTTTCTTGCAGTAAAATAGGTCATTTTGCATCAAGGTGTCCTGAAAGAGTTCCTTTATCTAAGCCTTACAAATATAGATTCCAAAAGAAATGCTATTTTGCTGATGAAGGTGTGACTGATGAAGAAACTGATAAAGAAAATGGAAATGAAGATGATTGGGTTTTCATTGCTATCAAGGAAATTAGTCCTATGTATATTGAGTCTACTAAAGTTGAGAAAGCTCTTGCAGCCCAAATTGAAGGAAAGGATGAGTGGGTCATTGACAGTGGATACTCACATCATATGACTAGTGACAAAAGAAAATTTGTAAGTCAAGAGAAGTATGACAGTGGGATTGTAAGATTTGGAGATAACAATGCTTGTGTGATTCATGGAAGAGGATCTATTCTCCTTGGTGGTAAGCATAAAAATGATGATGTTCTTTATGTTGAAGGATTGAAGCACAACCTGTTGAGTGTTGAAAAAATGGTGGACAAGGGTTATGATCTTCAGTTCAAAGATGGAAGATGTAGGATATATGGAAGTTTTGGAAATATAATTGCTTTAGGTAAATAGACAAAAGGTAATGTTTTTCACCTGAATGCTGCCAGTTAAAGTTGTTTAATTGCTCAAGTAGATGAAAGTTGGTTATGGCATAGAAGGTTGTGTCATGTGAATTTTGATAACATAGTCAAAGTGAGTTCCACTCAAGTAGTAAGAGATATACCTAAGCTAGTAAATCTTGCTAACACAATTTTCAAGGAGTGTCAAATGGGAAAACATACTAGAGTCTCTTTTCAGAGCAAACAACATCATTCAAATGGATTATTGGAGCTAGTGCATACTGATCTATGTGTTCCTTCCAGGTTTAGAAGCTTCCATGGTGAAAGGTACTTTATGATCTTATTGATGGTTATTCTAGAATGATATGGGTTGCTTTCTTAAGAGAAAAATGTGAAGCATCAAAAAAGTTCAAAAGTTTAAAAGCTATGGTAGAAAATGAGAAAGGTCTGAAAATAAAATGCGTAAGGTCAGATAGAGGTGGTGAATTCACCTCTAGGGAGTTTAATATTTTTCTGTGAAGAGCATGGAATTAGAAGACAGTTATCTGCTCTCCAAACCCCTCAAAAAAATGGTGTTGTAGAGAGGAAGAAGAAAACAATTATGGATGCTACTAGAACAATGATGATTGAAGGAAATGTGCCTCACATCTACTGGAGTGAAGTTGTAAGCACTGTTGTGTACACTTTGAACTGGGTAAATGTAAATGGTAATTCTAGAAAGTTTGATGCAAGAAGTGATGAAGGAATCTTTCTAGGTTACTCTACTAGAAGCAAGGCCTACCGGTGCTATAACATAAGACTGAGAAAAATGGTTGAGAGTACAAATGTCAGAGTTGATGAGAATTATACTAGATCATCCAGATATTGCAGATATGATTCAAATGAAGACAATACAAACAAAGGAAATAATGTTTAAACACAATATCAACTATGAATTGTGCCATATGTTATGGTAAGACAACTTCAATTTGTTTCAATAAATCAAGATAGTCAGGAAGCAAAGACAAGTGCAAGTGCAAAAGAAATAATAGAAGAATCAAAAGTTTGAGAGAATCCTAAAACTCTGAGGTATGTAAAGCTAAATCATTTTGAAAATCAAATTATAGGAGATAAGAATAAAGTTGTGCAAACTAGAAGAAATATTGCAGAAGAGTATTGCCTAATTTCCAAGATTGAACCTAAATATGTCAAAGAAGCCTGCAATGATGAACACTAGATGGAAGCTATGAAGGAAGAACTGATGCAGATTGAAAAGAATGATACATGGATACTTGTTCCCATACCTAAAGATAAGAATGTGATTGGTACTAAATGGGTCTTTCGGAATAAGTTGAATGAACAAGGTGAAGTGGTTCGAAATAAAGCAAGACTGGTATGTAAATGGTATTCACAAATGGAAGGTATTGATTTTGAAGAAACCTTTGCCCCTATTGACAAAATTGAAGCTATACGGTTATTTCTTGCTTATGTTGCATATAAAAATTATAAAGTCTATCAAATGGATGTGAAGTCAGCTTTTCTAAATGGTGAGTTAGAAGAAGTATATATTGAATAGCCTAGTGGATTTCAACTTACTGACAAATAATACATGGTTTGTCAATTGAAGAAAATTTTGTATGGAATCAAGTAAGCCCCCAAAGCTTGGTATGCTAGATTGGACAAATACTTACTGAATCTTGGATTCAATAAAGGTATTGCTAAAAATACCTTATATTTCAAATTGGATTGTGATAAAGAATTAATTATTGCAGTCTTTGTTGATGACATTATTTTTGGAGGAGATGACAATATATGTATGAGGTTCGTTGATGAGATGAAGAGTGAATTTGGGATGAGTATGATTTAAGAGATGAAGTTCTTTCTAGGATTGCAAGTTACTTAGTTAGTCAAGGGGATCTTCATATCTCAGTCCAAATATGTGAGAGAACTATTAAAGAAGTTTGGCATGGATGACTCAAAACCTATTGGTACTCCCATGGTAATAGAATGTAAGTTGACACTGAATGATGATTCTCCTAAGGAAAATCAAACAAGATACAAGTCAATGATTGGTGGATTGCTCTATTTAAATCAGACTAGACCAAACATTATGAATGTTGTATGTATGGTTGCTAGATTTCAGGTTGATCCAAAAGAGTCTCATGTGACTGCTATAAAGAGAATCTTCAGGTATCTGAAAGGAACAGTTGATTTTGGGCTTTGGTATCCTAAAGATGATGATCTTAATTTGAATGAATATACTAATGTAGATTGGCTAGGAGATGCAGATGACAACAGGAGTATTAGTGGTGGTGCCTGCTTCCTAGGGAAGAAGCTAGTGTCTTGGTTGGGAAAAAAGTAGAATTCCATTTCTCTTTCTACTACTAAGGAAAAGTATATTTCTGCTGCAAATAACTATACTCAAGTGATGTGGATGAAACAAATGCTAAAAGATATCAGAGTAGTATATGATGAACCTATTGCCATATAATGTTACAACTCAAGTACAATTAACATATCAAATAATCCAATGCTATACTCTAAGACCAAGCATATATCAATCAATTTTCACTTCTTAAGAGAAAAAGTGAGTGAGAAAGATGTCAGACTAGAGTATGTGCCTACCAAAGAGAAGATTGCAAACATTTTCACTAAGCCATTTCCAAACGATACTTTTGAGTATCTCAAAGGGATGCTAGGGGTGATTACCCCTCCTATTTTGAACTAAAGATGAATTTACTTGCATCAATCCATGTGCTTCATAGATATTTCCTAATCCAAATTGATGTTTCCATGGCTACTACTTAGAGGGAGTAGTCAGATGTGCAGATATGTGGTTCATAGCTTGTATGTGGGAAGATAATGCTTATCTTTGCCATTGATGTCAAAGGGGGAGAAGAGTCACGTGAAAAACTATTGCTTATCTAGAGTAAAGAGTCTTGTGGGGAGAAGATCATGCATAAGAAGTCAAGGAAGAAGAGTTAGTAACGAGTAAGTGTTGATTGAGAGTTGGGTTGATGGATCAGATCATGCATAAGAAGTCAAGGAAGAAGAGTTAGAATATAACGAAGTAAGTGTTGATTGAGAGTTAAGGGTTGATTGGTTGATTTTTCACATCATGTGTTTACACCTATAAATGCCAAAGGGGGATGATTGTTGGATGCTATGGTTGTGTTGCTGATATGTGGTTGTCATTAATGTCAACACTATTAGTATTATTGTATTGAAGGTTGTATATGTCGATGATACTGAGAAAATTGTTAAAGAAAGAGTTCCAGGTCCCCAGTGGAACTATGAAGGTCATGAAGATGTCTTGTTCTATACATTGAAGATCAGTTGTTGTGGACTAAATGGTTTATTGCTGAGTGTATCTAGTCCATCCACTGGAATTTTTAGAGGTTTGCATGAATATTTGTTTGAGTTATGAAGATCTGTGTTTTGACATTGTTTCTGTGGTTTCTGTCATTATTCTTGATTAAAGTTGGTATAATTCTAGTTGTTGCGGATGTTTCTCTATTTTTTCTTGGTGCTCATGGATGTTTCTAGATTGTGCTCTATCTTTTTTGCACATCTAGTGTTAATTGGTATGCTCATGGTCAAATATTTTTCTTAGTATGTTCAAGCTTTCATGTTCTTAGCTGACACGATGGTTGCGGCGTGTTGTAGATCCTTAAAGATTTAATTTTGAATGTTTGGCATGCTCGAGGATATTGTTTTGGGTTGCATCATGATATTAGCTGATGGTGGTTGATCCACATTGAAAATTTGTTTATAAATTTGGGTCGACATTGAAAATATGTCTTATATTTTGGCCAACAAAGTTGATGTAATTCCATGTTGCAGATATATAAGAGCGATTATTTGAGAAAAGTTAGTGTGTGCATAAGAGTGAATGTATGCCAGAGAAACTATAGATATGTGAATAGTGTCCAAATCATTCGATTGCAGAGTAGAGTGAGAAGAAGTTTGAGTGAAGTGTGAAGAAGGTTTTTTGTGCTTAACTGGAACTGTAATCAAGCTTGTGAAGAAGCTATTTCCTTAGTTCATACCCTACAGATCTAATCCATATTGTTATGTATTGTTGGGTAGTGATCCCTCTTGTATTTGAGCAGTGAGCTCTAGGCATTGTGCTTGAATGCATGTGCATTCCCATTATTTTTCTTATACTATTAATAGGGTATAACATTGTGGACTAACATCCACCGTGGTTTTTCCCCTAACAGGGTTTCCACATAAAAAATATTGGTGTTCTCTATGCTTTTGATGTGTTGTTTGCTCATGGTTTACTGTTCATTCCTCAGATTTGAGATTAAGTTAAGTTTGAAAAAGTTTAAATATTCTGTGACAACTGATTCAACCCCCTTCTTAGTTGTCCATCCTTGTTTTTCCAACAAATATAAAGAAAGAAAGCTTGAAAAAGGCCATACATGCACAGTCTCAGCAATTTCTCCTCTGTGGATGCCAAATCTGCAAATGGTTAGTATTTTAAAATGGAGCTAATAACCAAGCATCCATATGAAATAATAATCATGTTGCTAAATGCAAAAAAATTACAAGATAAACTAAAGAATATAAAACATGAAATAAACCCTATTTCATATTGGATTGGTGCTTCCATGGAAAGAATCCCTTTCCCAATCCTTGATAGATAAGCTAAATGATGATGATAAGATGGGAAAAATCAGTTCTGAAATGAAGAGAGTGACTTTGCATAAGATTGTGGAGGATTTGATAAAAGATGAAGCTTTCATTTATAGATTATTTTAATGAGAGAAATAGCCAAATAGATGAATGTGGGACTAAAAATAGACCAATGAAAAGAGGCCGCTTGTCGCAACTTTCCATAGGTTGAGGGATGTGCAAGATTTGGGAAATGTGCCCAAGAGGGGGAAATTTCAAATTCAAATTTGTGAAATAAATGTTGAGAGGGGGACATGAAAATGAGAAGTTAATGCAATGTTGGAGGGGACAAGTCAACTTGTCATCATTTTCAAACTTGAGGGAATATTCTATTTTTTATGCCAAGTTGAAAGAAAATAAGGATTTTAATAAATCAAGAAATTGATTTATTTGTGCAAGTGGGAATATCTAGAGGATGTGATGGGTGGTTAGGTTAGGCTAATTAGGATTAGATTAGCTTAATTATGATTAGGTGAATTTGACATTTTTGACTTGAATATTTGATTTATTTAAATCATAAAAGGATGGAAAATGCATTTGGGATTTAATTAAATGAATGTTTGATTTATTTGATTAAAAGGTTGATGATAAAGTTTATTTAATTTTAAATTAATGACATTAGGAGATGGAAATTAATGAGTTTACCTGATGAATGGATGAAGGTGGACTTGATTAATTTGATGAGTGGATGAATGTGAAACTTGGTTTACTTGATGAATGGACCTAATTGAATGCATAATGTTAATTTTGCATGTCTACATTTTTCCCCTCTTTGAAGCAATGTACTTGTTGCGTTGATTGAAAGAATAAACTTGCCGCGATCGAAATTAAAAAAATTTCTAATTTTTTCGGGTGCCCCAACAGAAAGAAGTACACTAGTACATTGCCCCCTCAAGAGATCGAGTGAAAAGATTCCATTTGAGGGTCGATCTCACAATAAAGAGGTTCAAAATGGATGGTTATGGATGATGATGCAAATGAGATGGTTTTAAGATGCTTAGAATAACAAATCTATATTATCTTAAACAACTTAAATGATGATATGATGTAAGATGGATGAGATTGATGATGTGATATGCCATGATTATGCAAATGTATAATTTTATGAGGTGCTTAGACTAATAGATCTATATTATGACAATGATATGTTGTGATTATGCAAATGTATGATTTATGCAAATGTGATGATTTATGAGATGCTTAGACTAATAGATCTATATTATGATGATGATTATGCATGTGAGATGATATGCATAATACTGATGGTTTGTGGATGCAAGATGGATGCATGATGGATGCATTGGTGATGATGATTAATTATTCATGACGTGATGTTAGTGCAAAAAAAAAGACATTAGATGATGACAAGAGGATCCAACAAGCCAACTTTATGAGAGATGATGATGAGAAATGATGATGATAGATGGATGATTTGCTTATCAAGGATTGGGATTTTAAAAGGGTCACTTACCTTATGTTTGATAACACACATAAGTATGATGCATCAAGGTATTAAGGACTAGGATGGCATTGTACCTAGTGCGATGGAATTTGACTCGACAAACAGATAGGAGTATTCTTGTTCACACTTGACATACAAAAACCTTGCTAGGATGTATTTAACAAAGCAAGTATTCACCAAGTTATTTTACAAGAACGCCCAACAAGCACAACAGACAAAAGGATAATGATCGTTGCCCCATTCCTATCTCTCTAAATCCATCATTCAGATATCATCAAGAGGTCCTTGGAATGAGTGCAATAAGATAAATAAATATAAAGACCAAGTATGCAAACAAGTCAATGTTCTTCATATCTCTAGCCAAAAGGGATTTGTTTTGATAGGATAAGAATCCAAAGTGATATCCAAAATGATGCCCATTGTCAGAACGATATATCCTAGGACATGCATTGTATAGGACGATGATGGTTTGATAAGTTGATTGATAGGATGTTGATATAAGGTCGATTGACATGGTTGTAAATGATCAAGATTTTGATTTTGTGTTTAAAGGTTTGTTGTTTCGATTTTGATTTTACGATTACAGATTGATTTTGTTGATTGCTATGATTGTTTCTATTTGTTTTGCCAAAGGATGAAGGTGATGATTTGTTTATTATGGATGATTGATTATTGCAAGCGTAAGCGAGATAAGACGGATGGATTTTTTAAAATATTTGGATGTTTTTGATGTTTTTGGAATGTTTTGAGGCTATTTTTGGTGTTTTTGAGATTTTACAAATGTTTAGATTTTTGATTTTTTGAATGTTTTGGGTTTTTCTAAGATTTTATGAATGTTTTTGTATTTTATGTTTTTCTCAAATGTTTTTGGATTTTGCATTTTTCAAATGTTTTTGTGATTTTGATGTTTCAGGGGTTGATCAAAGATTAGCCTTGCCTACGTTTAAGCTCAGAGACGACGTAGTTCAAATTCCAATGTTTTTGATGTTTTTTTGACTTTTTTGAGTGTTTTTGATTTTTTGATATGATTTTGGATGCTTTTATGGATTTTGATGTTTTTCAAATGTTTTTGGATTTTTTGCACGATTTTGATGATTTGGATATGGACATATGTGACAATATCAATTCTCTGTTTGGGATTCTATTGAAGACCAAGCCAAGGTTGATTGATCAGATCGATGGATTGATGATGATGATAACATTGTTGAGAATACACAACAATGCAAGGATTTGATTGATCAGGATTGATGACGATAACATTTTTGAGGATGCAAAAAATGCAAGGATTGATTGATCAGGATTGATGATGATAACATTGTTGAGGATGCACAACAATGCAAGGATAGTGTTAAGCAACACAATGATATCTTGAGATGATGATTTTTTTTATTGGATTTGATTGATCATGATTGATGAAGCTTTATTTTGGAACAAAAGTTGTTCAAATAATTTGATCTGACATTTGAAGGGTGTGTTAGATGCGACTGATATTGATTGTTTGGATTGATGTTCGATGAAAGATAACACTTGATAAGGAACATCATCTTGTCAAAATATGCCATGGGCTAGTGATTTTGATTTTGGATCGCAAATGCTTGGCCAATTTGATTTCACATTTTCCAATGTTTGGATCACCACATAAGTTGGAGGATATAGATCAAGATTTATTCTCAAAGCAAGATGTAAATATCTACCCCTAGTGTCTAACAATGTATGGAATGCCATGGATGGATGTTTGGATAGGTGTATGGATGGATGGATATGGTAAGCATGCAAAGGATGCCAAGGATTATCTTGCAATAAGATAAGGTGTTTGGATAAAGAATACTCATTTGGATAATGCTTCATGGCTCAGATAATACTGCATAGGATAGGATTAATGAAAATGACCCATGTCAAGATGTCTACCATAAGCACATGTAAAGTGTGCCCCAAACTTTGTCAAGATCAAGATAACTTGGATGATGGATGCAGATGGATGAAAAAAAATTGGATAAGTGGTTCATGGATGAATGGATTTTATTATGGATAAGATGGATGGAATGTTGGCTTTATTATGGATGGGATGAGATGCTTTCACTTGAAGTGGCACATGTAGATGCTCGATTCTATACATGATGCCTATTTTCCAGGTTTTCATCATGGTCTTTCCCAAAGTGCCACCATGGTGGTTTTCACTAGAGGATGATTTTTTCTCTTTACTGTTTTCAATCCTTTTTTTTATTTTTTTTGGATTTTCATAATTTTTTTGATTTTTTTGGTTTTTCTTGAAAGATTTATGCTGACCCACCTAGTGGTGTCAATGTAGATGCTTTTGCCATAATGTTCCATCGGTATCCTGCCTGAAGAAGTTGCTTTGCTAAGATACATGCACTTGAATGCAGCTTTTGGGATTCCTGATTTGCTTCACTGATACTAGAGTTAACTTTGTCTTTGTGCATACATCACGATAGAGTGCCTTCTGAATCCTTATGATGAAGGGTTGTTGCCAATACATGGTCAATATGAGAATTGGATATCATGTGTGGAGGTGTGGATGAAGTGTGTTTAGGGATAAGAGATGGATTGGTTGATAGCTTGGAATCTTTAACTCTCCAAACTTGGGAAGATGAGCAATGATGGGTGGATACAAAAGTGTGTGTGGAATTAGGATCAATTGCTTGATACACTTTGTATGTCGCTTGAAAAGCCTGCTTTTTCTTTTGTGGACATCTTTGATGGATACTTTTCCCTTTATTTTTCCCCATAGTTTCTTTGACTGATGGAGTTTGATAGGGATGATCTTTCTTTGTATTTTTTGGTATCCATTTGTATTTGATTTGCCTGATATGCTTCTTAGCTTCTTTTTCTTTGATAATGTCCTTTGTGCTTTGATTCAAATCTTTCTTTTGATGTTGGTCCCAATTCATGGATGGGGTGATGGGTGGATGAAGATTCATGACGTGGCTACTTGTAGTATTGGCAATGGTTTCCCCATAAAGATTCTTTGTGATCCCTATGTTGATGTTTTCTTGAGATGAAGTTTGCCCTAGTATGGTGGTAGTAATACCTTCATGCTTTGATTCTGCCTGATCTGAGAGCTCTTGTTTATAATGCATTCTCTGATAAATGACTACTGCAAATGGTGTTATTTCAATTGGATGCTCTGCTAACTCTGAAATATCTTGTTTTGTCTGAACTGCTTCCTTGAGTGGATATTGCTAGATATCCACATACCTAATGTCCTCAGTCTAAATTTGGGATATATTTGATCCTGATGTTGACAACTTAGTCTGATTGTAGGAATCAATAATCTTCTCCTTTTGTGTCAAAATGTTAGGAGTAAAGAAATCATGTTCTAAATGAAGATCATCTACGTCTCCATCCATAGAAAGCATCTGATGGGTAGATGGAGGAGTTTGTACTACATGGATATGACCATCTTGCATAGATAGGAGAGTGTCCATTATATTATTGTAGTATGTTGAAGATACAAATTCTTGATCTTAAATGATTTTGGAGTTGCTTTCAACATGCTTTGGATCAAGTTCTTGACATGGGTCAGTTTCAAAGGATGGATTACTTACAAAGGGTTCTTGGATGTCATCATTAGACATGGTAAGTGGTTCAATATCCTCAAGTGTTGGTTTTAGGGTTCCTTTAGTATCTCTAACCATGAGGTCGAAGGATGTCAATATGTCTTGGAAAGGACCATTGCTAGACTTTGGTGAAGGATTTTGATCATGCTTTGGAATAAATCCTTGAGATATGTCCTCTAACTCATAAGGAAATGTAGAGACATTTTCAACATGATCATTGGTTGATGGTTCATGCATTATGTTGATAGGATCAAATAATCCTAACACTCCTTGAAATAGATCACTAAAAAGTGGCTCTTGATGTATGGTGAGTTGATCTTCGAGTGGGGTAAAAACATCTTCAATATGCTCCTTAATTGAGAGATATTGAACATTTTTTTCAACAATCATGGTAGAGATATTGTGAATGTCTTCAACCATAGGGTCAAATGATGTTGACACTTCTTGAATTGGATCATTTTCGAGTATTGTTGGTGGATTTTGATCATGATTGAAAAGTGACTCTTAATGTGTGTTGATTTGATCTTTAGACAAGATAGAAACATCTTCAATGTGCTCTTTGATGGATAGATCTTGATCATTTCTTTCAACAATTGTGGTGGGGAGATTGTCAATTCTATCACCAGTTATCATTTTTCATGTTTGTTCTTGTGTTTGTTGGGTAGCTTGAGAGGCTTGGGCAGCTCAAGAGGCTTGTTAGACTTGTTGAGCTCGTGTTGCTTGTTGGGTGGCTAGATATTGTTGGATGGCCTTTTGGTAGGCCTAGTGAGATTTTAGTGCAATGTTATATTATCTTGCTACATTTGGTTTTGGTGGTAGTGGTGGTGGAATCAGAATCATGTTGGATGTAGTTCCAAGTTGTTGAGATACACTTGGAGCAATCATGGTAGAGAGGGTTTGAGATATGATGGGTGTGATAGGGGTGGATGGAATGATCGAGGTGATAGGAATGGTCAGAATGACCAAGGTGATAGGTCCTTGGGAGACCGTGTTTTGATTCGTCAGGATTGATGTTGTCATTTGATTAGATACCATTTTTTGGTGCGATGTCGATGGTATTCTCAAATTATTTGATGTGATGGCTTGATTGGTGTTAGGTGGATTGATTTGGATGGAGTGATTTGTGCTAGGTAAAGAGGGAAGCCCTAAACCAAGGAATGATGTTGATATGGGTAATGGTGGTGGAGATGTCTCTTGGTGCAATGACTCAACTATTTTGGTAAGTGTAGCAATTTGATCTTGATTTCGATCCTGACTCCCTTGATATAGTTGATTAAGTTTTTGTTCAAACAGATTTGGAGTGTGTACTTGTGTTTGATTTTGGACAATGTTATGATTTGGGATGATGTTCACATTTGGAAATATGGGTTGAAATTGAACATTGTTGATGTTGGGAATCACATTGCCTTGTTTTAGGTAACCCTGATCTTGCATCGTGCTACCTTGAGTTGGACTAATGCATGGAGTCGTTATCATCATTTTTGGACTTACAACAATATTTGTATGATTTGAAAACATATTTATCCCAAAGTTTTCTGGATTCATGTTTGGAAAACTTGTACTTGGTACATTCTCATTTGGCTTGTAGGGATTTTATGGGATGATGTTGTTCGTTTGAAGGCTCGTGCTTTGACTGTTCAGTTGATAGAATTGTAGGTTTGGATTTAGATCTACCATCAAGAAATGTGTTCCAATCTTTGATTTGGCCATACTCACACTCATTGTGCCATTGACATTTGTAGAAGGTAATGATCCCATGTATGGATTGTATAAGTGTGAGTTTTGATAATCAATCGACATTGTAAGTGTAGATATCAAAAATATAGTGATTGACATCGTGCATTCGATCATGACTTACTAACATCATTTCTTCCTAAATCATCCCTCGGTCTAACCATTTAATCAAATTCCCCTATTTGATTAAATTCATCAATATCCTCTCTTGATTAAATAAATCACTTTATCTAAATCAAGTCATTTCTCTTGTTAATTAAATCAATCCATCTGATCTAATTATCCCTATTTAATTAAATAATCAATTTATTTGATGAAATCTCTAAAGTCTGTCCATTAAATTAAATAAATTAAAACCTTATTTGATTTAATCTAACACCATCCCTTTTGATTAAATAAATAAAAATCTTTATTTAATTAGCGTCTTATCATATTCCTCTCTTATCTAATTTAAATAAATCCATAAATCTAAGTCAAATAAGTCCTATTAAATTATTAATTAAATTCAATCACATCCTCTTGCAATTGAAAATAGATTTAATTCATTTATTAAATCTCTATTTTCCTCACAAGGCATATTTTGGAATATTCCCTCAATTTGAATTCAAAAATTCCAAGTCAACATGTACATCCAACAAGGCATTTAAAACCTCTTACATGTCCTTTTCCTTGATCCAAGTGGCATTTATTGTATTTTCCCTTCCCTCTTACATGTCATTTCAATAAATTTGAATTTCAAATATTGACATTTATTGACACAAACCCCAAATCTTGCACAACCATCATCCATTCATAGCTTGACAAGTGACATGATATCATTGGATGAATGTTTGTCCCACATTGCTGAAATTTGGGCATTCATCCATCTTTAAATCCTATAAATGAAGAGCTCCTCTCCTCATTTCATCATCCACAATCCAAGCAAGGTTACCATGCTAAAATACTTAGCCATTTCCATCCATCATTCAATTTCCTAGCTAGGCTTTTTGCAAATTTGGCTTGGAGTTATCATTTTTTGTCAAAGTGGATCAACATCATCTTCAACACATCAAGATTTCATCATAGGGATTGGGAAAGGGCCAATTTTCACATCAAATTGGCACCAATTCCCCCATGGGATCAAGTGTTTGCTAATTAAATTAGGATTAAATCTAGTTTTTATCATTTTCTTTGTGTTCATTATTTTCATTCCTAGTTTGATTTGTAAATGGATTTCATGGGGAATCCTTCTTTTAGCTTGTAATTCCTTGTCTAACTCATGTATTCATGTTGTTTTGCAGGTACTAGGAAAAGGGTTCGCACATTTGGCATTAGAAGGAGGGCTTGACATCATTATTTTTAACTTTTCCTTGAAATTTTTGTGTTTTCTTAACACACAAGAAATTCCAATGTGGGCTTGTCAGCATCGCTATTTTAGCACCGCGGGCTCATCAGCGTCGCTATTTTAGCACCATGGGCTTGTTAGCGTCGCTATTTTAGCACTGCTAGATTCATCCCGCCAAAAAATTCAAATTTTTAACTCCGTTGCTGGACTTGCCAATTTGCAGAAGTTTAAAAAAAATCCTAAACTCTGACGTTGGTAGAAAATGTGACGTTGGGCAAAACAACGATGCAATCATGCTCTTTGTCCTGACACAGAGCACCACTGACTAGTAAGCGGTGCTATAAGAGTGCCGCTGGGAGGAACAAAATAGCAACACCTTCATGAGTTGCGACGCTGGGAGACAATAAAAGGGAGAATTTAATTTTTTAGCACGTGTTTTTAATTTATGATTGCTTCTTCCTCTATTTTCTGCTTTTTAATTTTTGTGTTTTTCTAGAATCTTACTATTTTTCTTCTTTGTAGGTTAGAAAACAAAAACAAAGGATGGAAGAGCATGGTGATGATATTTTATCCAATCAAAGTGTTTTTTAACACTTAAGTGTTTTTTTTTAACACTTCTCTAGGAATCTATCATCTCTTTCATCCTTAGAACACTAGCTTTCATTTGGGTTTAAAAAGAGTTCTTTTTGTTTATTTCTTGCAAAAGGATTAAAAAGAATCTTAGGATCAACAACTTACTAGATTTTGTTTGTGGGATTGACAAATTGAACAAATGTTTTTTTTACTTGTGATTTGGTGCTCTAAAATTAACTCACATTGCTTTGAGGATCTAAAAAGAACAAGTGTAGCTTTGTTTTCATGAGGGCTTACTTAGACTAAAGGCATTGAAAAAGGATGTATGCACTTCTCTTGCACTTTATAGCAATCTTGAGAATCAAAAGGCCTTTTTCATGACTTTGGGTTAAGATAAAGCAATCACCTCCACACTTCGATTTGGGATTAAAGTTGAACAAAATCTTGTGTGAGTGTGAGTGGGGGCTTTGTTGCTTACATTCTCTCTCCTTGTTGCCAACGAGGATTGATTGAGTTATGAATATTGTTCTTCATTTGCTATTGTTTATCCTAGAGGTCATGCCTTGGGGAAAAAGTACTCAC
Organism: Sequoia sempervirens; assembly: GCA_007258455.2. Lineage (NCBI taxonomy): Eukaryota > Viridiplantae > Streptophyta > Pinopsida > Cupressales > Cupressaceae > Sequoia > Sequoia sempervirens. The sequence continues at coordinate 208,965,662 of VDFB02379711.1, read as the reverse complement.
CCAAGGGAACAACTCAACCGGTAACACTCTAAAGCCAAGAGTATTTCTAGCCGGGATATAAATGTGGATATTGGATGAAATGCCAATATCACACGGTTGATTCTGACAAGATGGATAAGAAAGGGGACTCTTGTTGTATAGGTCAATCTCCATGAACGGAAAGTCCTTACTAAAACCAATGTGCTAGAATTTGCCAAAATACTTAATCTATTTGTTGGTGCAAGAATGGTCGTTCTAAAGCCACTCACACTTTTACGGTCTTCTAGTAGAAATGGAAAGCATGCTATGGGAGTTTCATGGGTGTTGATGCTTGGCTGCCCCGTATAAGTGAGTGTCGTGGAGGGGAGCTAGTGGGGTCAAGCATCTAACCATTCATTAGAGATAGGCGTAGCTAGACTTGTACAAGTGGGAATCCAACAAATATTGTCTTACACATCCATAGGATTGTATTTATTCTTGGGTTACAAAATGCATTGCTTGATCGAAAACATCTCAAAAATACACTTAACATCATCCAAATTTCAAATCCTTTTGAGGAAAAATACAATTCACTCAATCCATATGTTATTGCTTTCCCTTGTGATTCACATCCTTAGAGGTTTCTAAGCATTGGATTATATCTCAATTTGTCTCCTTATGTAAACAATAGGAAACCCTTGCCTTAAGTTCATTAAATTTCTACATAACATATCTTGTGGGATTTGAGGAAATTAAGACATTGGACATCTTAGTTTGGAAACCTAATTGAAGAAAGTGTTTTTGGTAAAATAAAGACATTAAGCAAAGCTAAGAAAAATGAACTCTCATATGTGATTGAAGACTCACAACCTCAAAAGCACAAAATCATTGATTGGAAATCCAAAAATGAATGTTCAAACAAAATCATTTCTTGATTACAAAGGTCATTAGGAAGCATTTGCATGCTCTTCAATACCTAGGTCTAGGCAAACAAAGTTTCCTTTTTAGGTTCATCTTAGGATCAAAACAAATCAAAATCTTTTTCATCCATCCTCCCAAAACATCAAAGAAAAATCCATCTCATCATCACCTTTTGAAATTTTTTGAAATCAGCCTTGATACTAGGCTTTGTGGGAAAATCAAAATCATCAATATCATTGAGAATGAAATCCTTGAAAAAATTAGCAAAAACACCTTTGGCTAGGTATGTGTAGATGCATCCTTTTGCATATACTTAGTCAAAGTTATCAAAAAATCATCTTTTCTAGCTTAGTGTATGTAAATGAATCCTTCTTCATATGCTTAGTAAAACAATCATCTTGTTTGAATAGGTGTGGGTAGATGCATCCTTCTCCTCACACATATCCAAATTATCATCCTTTGAACAAAGCTATCCCTTAGATCATCATCAAACATCTTAGTGTCTTTTTGTTCAAAATCCAAATCAAAATCAAGGACAAAATCTCAAAATCTCAAAATCCAAAATCAAGAATCAAAAATCTCCAAGTGCTAAAAAGCCTAGTGTCTCATTCAAGATTTATCAAAAGCCAAAACATCCATATCATCATCATATCATCACCTTTGATCCTCAAGGAATTCTAAAAACTTTATACTTTGGGACATAAAATAACGATCGATCAAAGGAATCAAGAGATTCATCTCTCGTATTCTCAAAGATTGATCCTTGTTTTATGGTTCTAACTAGATCTCAATACAAGAAGAGTATGGAAGCCAACAAAGAAACACCTGCTTCAAGTGACCTTAGCCAAACAAACGCATAAATGAATCCAGCAGAATCAAGTAATCCATTGACCCTCTCATCATCGCAAAATCCGCAAGAAGAAAATCAAGGAGGGGATCTTACCTTTGGAATGTCTCACGAGGAAATGATGGAAATGCTTCAAAATTTAGAGAATCATAAAATCATCAACATCATGATGAGACTCAACCCTTCATTGTACATGATTGAACTAGCAAAACAAGGGGCCAAGTTTCCTTCAGATTTTGATGTAAGTACTATAGTGGAGACATCCTTTCCACCTATCTCATCCACCATCCCAAAACATCACGCAAAACATTCTGCAAATCACAACATCGTTTGCTCGAACTGAACCCAATGTCAACAAGGGAAACACATTTATCAACGCTCTTCAATCACATCCCCTTGTTAATAATCAAATCTTGGACACAAAAACCACCTTGGAACAAAGCATACCCCAAAACCATTACACAAAAATGTTCCTCTCACATTTCATCATGATCCATCATCATCATCATTCTTTCACGGAACTCCTCAAACACCTCTTCTCACAAATTCACAAGAAGAGGGAGATACATTCGGACTAGGGGGCTTATTCGACACCACGACATTTTCACAACTCACGCCCCTCACCTTTCCACCTCTTCTGCCATTACCATTATTATCTGCACCACTACTTGGTTTAGGGCTTCCTCCCCTACCAGGTATTAATCAAACCTACATCCCAACCATCAATCAAAGCATTGCACCAAACACACAAAATTTATTGTTGATATCGTAACAACAAAGGATAAACACACAAGCAATGGTAACATCATCAAACACACCCCTAACATCACAAAGCATTGTCTCTCAAGGACCAATCACATCAATACCACTATCCAACACCCAGAACATCAACACAACATCATCATCTACCACATCAAACCAATACAACACAACATTACAAGATGCTTTTCAAAGAGGATACCAACAAGTTCAAAAAAAAAAAGCCATGCAACAAGCCACTCAAGCCGCACATGCTGGTCAAGCTACACAAGCCACATTACAAGCGCAACAAGCACAACAAGCCCAAGCATTATTGCAACAACAACAACAACAAGCCACACAAGCATTGCAAGCACAAAGGATCGCTCAAGCACAACTGTTATTGCAGCAACAAGCCACACAAGCACAATCCCAAGTGCAAGTGCAATATCAAGCAAACAAGCACAAGCACAAGCATAACTTCTTGCACAAGCAGTGTAAGTACAAGCATATCAGCAAGCACTAAAGTAATACCAAGAACAACAAGAAGTAGTAGAATTGGCAACCCAACAACAAGCATTGTGGGAACAACAAAAAGCCCAACAACAAGCGCAACAACAAGCAAAAATATTAGCGCAACAACAACAAGATCAATAACAAGTGTTGTTCATACAAAAGTAGGTAGAAGCCTACCTTGCTTGCCAGAACATATCGATACCATCAAACAATGCACCAACCAATCCACCCATCCAACCCACGATTCAAACACCTCAAAATACTTTCATCCCACCCCCTAATCTACAAAGTGATGTCACAACATAATTCAGGTTGCTCTCGCAACAAGTGCTCGACCTTCAATAAGGGTGAACAACCAAAAAACCAAGCAACTTGTGTCCCTATCCATCTGATAGGAGTTTAGAAATGAAACCATTCCCCAAAGGATTCAAAATCCCCAAATTCAACAAATATCGAGGGATAGGAAACCCTGAAGATCACATTAGGGAATTCTAGGTTCATTGCATGGAGGTCGCATATGACGATACTTATCTGATGTGGCTATTTCTTAGGAGCTTGGTAGGTCCCGCTATAGAATGGTTCTCTTCCTTACCTTCAGGAATTAGAACATTCGAAGAAATAAGAGACGCATTCATTAGGAACTACACATGTAACATTGTAATGGATGTCAGTCTCGAAGAACTATACGCTCTAAAACAAGGAAAGAATGAATCTTTTGCTTCACTCCTTCAACGATGGCGATCTAAGGCCAATCGGAGCAAGTGAACCATACCAGAAGAACAACAAGTTTGCACAATCATCACCAACCTTGAAAGTCACTTAGCATTACATCTCAAGGTCCAGGGCATCACCACATATGAGCAATTGATATCCAAGGCACTTAGCATCAAAAGAGCCCTTGTGACTCAACCTGCCGAATCAACATCATATCATGAACAACAAAACAATTGCCCATCATCCAATTATAATTATAAACCTCATACATGGGCAAGAAATAAGAATTTTACTAATGATGGTGTCATCGATGCCAAGGTGGTCATTAGTGGTCCACGCCAAAACACACCCACACCACAAATCCAAAATCAACACCAAAACACTCATCACACAACATACCAACCCAACAACAATCCAACCATCAATAACCTCAATGATCAAAGAGGACCACCCCAGTGCAAAAGTTATCCAAAATGAAAATATGCCATTTTGGGGGAACCATTGGAGGACATAATGAAAAAATTGATTAACGAAAAACTTATAAAACCTCCTACATTCGAGAACTACCAAGAACCTAATGTCAAACCTCTTTGGTACAACGAGAATCAACTTTGCGAATTTCAAAAAATCAAAGGTCACACCATGAACAACTACATGAGACTCAAAAATATCATCCAAGATCTTATTGACAAGAAAATCATAAATGTGGAACAATGCACAGGAAATCAGGATCTTAAAATCTACACTAATCCAATGCTAAATCATGGCAACAAAGGGAATAAAAATGATAAAGGGAAGGGTAGTGTAAATCATGTGTATGAAATAGTCATTGCCTCCCTAAATGAAGATTGCATGGTCATCACCATCAAGGGTGCCCATGCCAAAGATTGTGGAGTCACCACACGAGGCGATAGAGTCACCATTGTAGGATCATCCCAAGCTAATAGAATCCCTTCATCTAGAGCCATTCCGCATAGCTACAATGTTGTAGAACAACTCAAGAGAATGCCGGCACACATCTCCATCATGGAGTTGTTAAAAATCTCATCAACACATAAAAATATTCTTGAGGAAGCATTAGCCTCATCCACTGTCCTCGTAGATCTTGATGCAGACCAATTCCAAGCTATGGTCAGAAATATCATAATGACTAATCTCCTTACATTCTCTGACCAAGATTTCCCTACCCAACCATCTCACAAACATGCACTTCACTTGGAAGCCATTGTAAACAAGAGAAAAATCAAAAGGGTCTTGGTGGATGGAGGTGCAGGTTTGAACATCTATTCTCTTAGCCTCATTAAGCAGTTGAAAATATCAGAAGATTCCATCGACAAAGGAAAGGGCATCACAATAAGAGCATGTGATGACCAAGAAAGAGTGTCTTAGGGCATGATTAAACTCCCTATTCAAGTAGGTCCAACGCTCATGGAATCTACCTGCTAGGTCTTGGACCTCAAATTGCTATATAATATCCTCCTAGGACGCCCATGGATCCATGCGATGAAAGCCGTAGCATCAACCTTCCACCAATGTGTCAAATTTACACATAATGGAAAATAAGTTATTTTCCATGGGGATCCTGAACCTTTCTCATACTGCAAGAAGTTTGAAGCCAAGTATTACAAAATCCCCCAAGTACCAAAGAATGACAAGGGCCTGTCCACATCATATATCAACCCTGCCACTCTCGTGTCCACTTTTGTGACAAAGACACCCGCCATCCCCACCATCCCCACCATCTCTAATATCAAGCTCATCATCTAGGAGGATGGTTGTGGAAGTTACAAACTCCCTAACAATGCTTTTGTGATAGGAGAATTACCATAATCTCCTAGATCACGGGGATGCCCACAAGAAAATCAAGCTTCCACATCACAAACCCATCCTCAAAACTATCCTGAATTCACAAGATGGGGAGACCTTGGTCATGAGGTTATTGAAGCATATCCATCTCACATGTTGTATCGAGATGACAGACCGACAACTAATTTACCAATGGATGAAAGAAGCCAGGGCCTACAGATGATGCTTGCAATGGGCTATAATAGAAATCAATGATTGGGACAAAATGACAATGGGCTCATAATACCTATCATGCCAGAGACGCAACCCATAACAAATCTTGGTGTTGGATGTAACCCTCTGAGAATAACCATACATGGCCGAAGTCCTCTAGTTAGAATGGCTAATGTTTCTCCTCAGCTAGTACTAGTACAAGTACACTCACCAATAGTCACAGGTAGGGACACACATAATTTTATAACTGAGCCCTATATTAGTAGCGATGATGAAGATACCTGGACCAATCTACCTAGGTTATTTGAGGACACCACTCTGTGTATGATTAGTACCCTATCCTTTGAATCCTATCATCAAAATCATGAGATCTATTTAGTGTACTCCCAACTGATCAAATATGACCAACGAGGACCACCAGTTCTCGATACATTCAAAAATGATGAAGCGCTCTCAGAATTCATGGGATTGAGGGATAACATTTTAGATGGAGACCACAAAGAAGGCTTTATAATGGAGTTGGACACACATGCCTATTACAGGGAAATGATTGAATCCTTTAGTCACAAAAGTGAGAAACTAAGAATCATATCCAAGTCCTTGAGTGAAAACCACACCATGGCATTCTCTGACAAGAAAATAGTAAAAAGAAAGGATGTATCCAACGGTGAAAACCTCTCTAAGGCGCCTGAGGATGAAGGATTCAATCTTCCTCTAAGAGCTATTCATCAATGGCCAAAAATGCAATCCTAACCTAGGAATAAGAGACCCCACATATCACATTCTATGCAGAATCACTATTATCGAAGAGCAAGAACTCCTAGCAGCATTCCTAAAGGAAAGGAAAATAAAGCATGGAGTTCTGACATGCCAGGGCTAGATCCAATCATTTAGCAATGCAATCAAACAAAAGCCTGCATCCTCAAACCTCAAAATGGAGAATAGAGGAGACCCCACATATCACATTCTATGCAGAATCACTATTATCAGAAGAGCAAGAACTCCTAGCAGCATTCCTAAAGGAAAGGAAAATAAACTTCGCATGGAGTTACACTGACATGCCAGGGCTAGATCCAGAGATAGTGGTCCATCATTTAGCAGTGTATCCAGAAGCAAAAATAGTCAAACAAAAGCTTCAAAAAATGCATCCTCAAATCACTTTGTTAGTCAAAATGGAGCTCAAAAAGTTGTTAGATGTAGGATTTATACGACCAATTGATTATCTAGAATGGGTGTCAAATTTGGTACCTATTTCAAAACCTGACGGAGCCATCAGAATCTGTACAGACTTTAGAGATTTGAACAAAGCATGTCCGAAGGATGATTTCCTACTTTCTAACATTGACATGATAGTAGACATGACAATGGGGCATGAGATGCTATCACTAATGGATGAATTTTTAGGATACAACCAGATCATGATAGCAAAAGAAGATCAACATAAGATGGCTTTCACTTGTCCGTGGGGGACCTACTGTTGGAACATGATTCCATTTGGCCTAAAGAATGTAGGAGAAACCTATCAATGGGCCATGACACTAATATTCCATGACATGATTCATAAAACTGTCAAAGACTATGTTGATGACATTCTAGCTAAGTCAAGGAAAAGACAAGATCATATAGCAACCCTAAGTGCTATCTTTGACAGACTTGAGTAATACAAAGTTAGACTAAATCCCAAGAAGTGCATCTTCGGCATACAATCAGGTAAATTGCTAGGGTACATAGTCTCCATGAGGGGTATCGAGGTGGATCTGACAAACATAAAAGCAATCCTTGAGATGGAAGCATCAAAGACATTAAAACAACTGAGAGGTCTCCAAGGCCAACTTCAATCCATCCGACGATTTATAGCACAACTGGCAGACAAGCAGAATCCATATTCTCACCTACTCCACAAGGGGGTAGCATACAAATGGGATACAAAATGAAAAGAAGCATTTAACAAAATCAAGGAATACCTACTAACACCACAAGTGTTAATGCTACCTATCCTGAGAAAGCCATTAATTTTATGTGTCAGTAATAGTAGCAGCCCTTGGATCTCTCCTAGCTCATCATGATGAAAACAGAACGGAAAGGGCCATCTACTATATCAGTAGGACAATGGTTGGTCACAAGCTAAATTACTCATTCATCGAGAAAGATTGCCTCGCAATAGTGTTTGCATCCCAAAAATTTAGACATTACATGTGGGCACACAAGATAAAGCTCATTGTGAAAATTCATCCCCTCAAGTATCTCCTATCAAAGGCAATGCTCACAGGAAAAATAGCAAAATGGGTAATTATATTATTAGAGTATGACGTCGAGTATGTAGAGCGGAAAGCCATTAAGGGACAAGTTATTACAGATCAACTAGCAGAAGCACCCATTTATTCTGAGAACCCTCTTGTCTCAGAATTCCCAGATGAATCCATTTTTAACCTCAATGTAGCTGATCATTGGAAACTATACTTTTATGGTTCATACACACAACATGGATTAGGAGCTGGTGTCTTCTTCATCACCCCACAAGGGGATTGCATACTGAAGTCATACAAACTGGTATTTCCTTGCACAAACATCATGAAATATGAGGCTTTGACTATAGGCCTTAGAATAGCAATGCAATGGAACATCATAGCTCTCAAGGTGTATGGGGACTCTCAGTTGATCATAAATCAGGTCAATAATGAATATCAGACTAAGGATGATAAGCTCACTCCATACAAGAAATTGGTGGAGACTCTAAAGGAATCTTTCATTGACATAACATTTGAGCAGATTCCAAGAACCAACAACAGAGTAGCCAATGCCATGGCTATAAATGGGTCTTTATTAAACATCCCTCATAATGTGCTGAAATATGAATTTCTGATTGAGCAGCTTCTCGTTCCCACATTTTAGGTACCGGAATTAGAATATGTGTGTGAAATCATTGGTCCTGGTGATCCTTGGTACCACGACATCTACACATATCTTCACATAGGAGTCATGCCCACTGACCTCCCATCAAGCCTAAAATGAACTTTTATAAAAAAGGCATCTAAATTTGTCATCCTAGGTGATACCTTATACAATAGAAGCATAGAGGGTACCTTGCTACATTGTTTAAATGTTGAAGAGGCATTAATCGGTCTAACTAAGGTTCATAACGGTATCTGTGGCTCACACTTGAGTGGAATGACCATCGCCAAGAAACTGCTAAGGATGGGGTATTATTGGCCCACAATGGAAAGAGAAGCGCATGATCATGCTAAAAGGTGTTTAGAATGTCAGCAGCATGGGGACCTCATCCATGCTCCAACTCAAGAGCTTCACCTAATCGTCACACCATGGCCCTTTTCATAGTGGGGACTCGACCTCATTGGGAAAATCTCACCCACCTCATCTAATGGCCACAAATTCATTATAACTGCAACTCAGTACTTCACAAAGTGGGTGAAGCCATACCCATGACGACATATCACTGAAACAAATCTCTTCAAAATTCATCCCTAACTATTCATATCCGGCTGCCATTTTGAAACCACAAGCCATTATCTCAGATAATGGGACACCCTTCAAGAAACTGTGAGGTTCGTGACTTGTGCAAGAAATTCAAAATCCAACATCACTTCTCCACCCCGTATTATCCCCAAGGCAATGGCCAAGTAGAAGCTACGAACAAAACCATCCTCAAAATCCTCAAGAAAACAATCAATGATGCAGGTCGTGACTAGCATTTGTAACTTAATCCCGCACTCTGGGCTTATCGAACTAGCATCTGCACACCCACCAATGCCACCCCCTTCTCCTTGGTCTATGGATCAGAAGCCGTACTCCCCATTGAGATTAAGCTCCCATCCCTTAGAATATGATTGCAAAATCTCATCACTGATGAGAACTACTGGTTGTCAAGATTAAACGAGCTGGAGCTATTGGATGAGAGACACATAAAAGCTTTGAATCATCTGCAAGTATATCAAAATAGACTCAAACGAAGCTACCACTAGTACAAAAACAACAATATATGACTAAATAAACTACTAAAAATTGCATATAAATGACTAATTTTGGTCACATGACCATTAGTAGTTTATTGCCGGTCATTTATAATGTGACCAAATTTATGACTAAACTATTTTAGTTATTTATCTAGTCATTGATTTGGTCATTGATTTGGTCATTTATTTAGTCATTGATTTAGTCATTAATTTAGTCATTGATCATTGGTAATTGGTCATTTTTTAAAGTCATGGTAGCGATTTATTTAGTCATATATTTAGTCATTAATTTATTCATATATTTAGTCATTAATTTAGTCATTGATTATTGTTAATTGGTCATTTATTTAGTCATGGTAGTCATTTATTTAGTCATAGTAGTCATTTTATTTAGTCATGGTAGTCATTTATTTAGTCATGGTTTAGTCATTTATTTAGTCATGTTAATCATTTATTTAGTCATTTATGAACTAATGCTTTCAGATGTGTATGCAAACTCTTATGTTTGGAGAATGCTATTACAATAACTAGTCTATGAAATTGCAAACCAAGAGAAAATTATGTTGTGATTGAATAATATAAAACTTTAAAGCTCTTATGTTATTAAAACTTCAACAAATTTGGGATTGAAACAACATTGGAAAATAATTCTCCATATATTCAAACTGTATATAAAATATGTTACAAAGAACTCTATATATAGAGTTTTGAATACAAAACCTTTTGCAGTATACAAACTGCTGATTTATTATACTTTTAAAATTGAAAAAAAACTAAAACTAAATGGTGTGAATGTATGTCTTCAGTGATGCCACTATTGCACATGAGATGGGCAATAAATGCATCTAGTAAGGCACTGGTTTTGCATTTTCTCCTTGCTCTGTACCTATCCACAATCAAAAAATAAACATATTACTAGGTAGCATAAACAACAAATATCTTAAAAGCATATACCCATAAGCATTAGAGTAAGTCTAATAAATAAAAATGCATAGAATTAATGATATTACAAAAGAAATGCATTTGCAAAAGAATTAATATCAGAGTAATATCTTAAATATTACTAGCTTATCAGAGCAATATCTCCTTGCTATGTACTGTCCATAAACATATTACTAAATAGCTATAAACAATGAATATCTTAAATGCAGATACCCATAAGCATTAGAGTAAGTCTAATAAATAAAAATGCATAGAATTAATGATATTGCAAAAGAAATGCATTTGCAAAAGAATAAATATTAAAGTAATATCTTAAATATATTACTAGATTATCAAAGTAAGTCTAATAAATAAAAAATGCATAGAATTAGTGATATTGCAAAAGAAATGTATTTGCAAAAGAAATAATCTCTACTTTTTCTATTTTGTATTCAATTATTGTATTATTTTTTAAATCAAATCACCACAATATCTTGAAAACTTAAATTTCATTCTAAATTTAAAATAAGTTCTAATTTCTAATTTAACAATTACTAATTTAGATATAAAAGCAACCTTTTTGTTTTAGTTTTTCTTTTCTAATGAAAAAGAAAAACTAAAAAAGAAAGATTGCTTCAAAAAAGCTAAGCTAGTAATAAAATTATTTAAGAAAAACTAAAAAAATTATTAGAATGTCTCTTTATAACTAAAATTCTATTGTAATAAAATTATTTAAGAAAAACTAAAAACTTAAATTTCATTCTAAATTTAAATTAAATTCTAATTTCTAATTTAACAATTACTAATTTAGATATAAAAACAACCTTTCTTTTTTAGTTTTTCTTTTCTAATGAAAAAGAAAAACTAAAAAATAAAGATTGCTTAAAAAAACTAAGCTAGTAATAAAATTATTTAAGAAAAACTAAAAAAAATATTAGAATGTCTCTTGATAACTAAAATTCTATTGTAATAAAATTATTTAAGAAAAACGAAAAACATAAATTTCATTCTAAATTTAAATTAAATTCTAATTTCTAATTTAACAATCACTAATTTAGATATAAAGCAACCTTTCTTTTTTAATTTTTCTTTTCTAATGAAAAATAAAAACTAAAAAAAAAGATTGCTTCAAAAAAACTAAGCTAGTAATAAAATTATTTAAGAAAAACTAAAACCTTCAAAAAAACTTAAATGTATATTATCAGCAGTGACTGCAACCATGAATGTAAGATACACTATGAAGTTGTGAATGTGCTTGAAATAAATTATTGAAAGCATTGTGAGAATAAAATGGGTTCAAGAATACAAGCCTAGATTATTTACAAGATCTACTTCAAGAACAAAATCTAAAAATGAATGAAAATAGGGCAGAGATTTCAGGAAATGCCAAAAGTTGTGATATTAAGTAGAAAGAAGTTGAAACAAAGCCCTCTATTAAAATCAAGATTTCCAATAAATATAATAATTCTCTCAGTTATGAAGGTGCTCTCTGGGAATTCAGACACACTTTGGTTGCTCCTATCCAATATGTCATTCATTCCATTCACAATCAGACACTTTACTTGGATGAAAAGCATAAAAGAAAATTAAAAGAAAGAATTTTAGGGCATGCCATTTATATAATTTTTGGAGTTTCCTTTGTGGAAACGTCAAGTATACAAAAGTTTGTTTTATTGAGTATTGGGTCTCTACCACACACCCATGAGGAAGAGAAAATGAATAGAAAGAAAAATACCCAGAATGCTATGAAGGTCACAGCCATTAGAACACAAAAAACCCTCAAAATAATGAAAATAGTAAGTTGAGAGTGCAAAGTTTTGCATTTTCTATAGAAAGAAAGTAACCCATCAAGATTTGTGTAGGGAGATACAAGGGTTTTTATCATATTGCCTCTACTGAGCTTGAATCGAGCCTATTCTCATAGAAATTTAAGAGATAATAATAATGAAACTTACACAAGATTGTTGTAAAGGAGAAACCCTCCAAAGTCTTCAGAAATGAGCCTCAAAGATACTCCAATGCTGGTCAAACAAAGAGGAGAGATATCAACAAATGGTAAGAAAAGGAAATACAACAGAAAATACTCAGTCGCAAATGCTTCAAAATGGAGAATACTTTTCAGTTTAAAAACCAAAGAATTACCTCTGCAAGATTTTTTTTTTCAGGGAAATCATCAGAAACAATAAAATGAGTCACCATTCCACTCTCAAACCCTACCCAGGCATGGTGGTGTTGAGTTTTCTCCAAAAATACAAGTGAAAAATGGAATGAGTTTCTTCAAAAATTCAAGTGAAAAATGAAATGAGATTAGGACTCGGTTTCTTTTTGATTTAGGGTTTTTTCATTACCCTAGGCCGAATGGTTGATTTTTCACATTGTATTAAAGAAAATAGGTACCTTTTTATGATTTTTATTAGAAAATTCAAATTTCATCGCCCACTTTCCCACTTTTTTACTTCATTTCTTTACTTCATTTGATTTTGATTTCAAAATTAAATCTATCACTTTTAAATATATTATAATATTACATTTATATTATAATATAAATATTATATTATATTATATTATATTATATTATTATAAAGTATATTATATATATAATATACTATGTAATATTATATTGTTATATAATATTAGTATTTAATATAATATTATATAATATCATATTATATTATAATTTATTATTATAATATATTGTATTGTAATATAATAATATATTATTAATATTATATTATATTATAATACAATACACTCCCTCAATTCATTTTTTTTAATTAACCACTTTAATGTCATATTGTCTAATTTTTATGTGTGACTAATTATTTAGTCATTTTTTATTTATTGGACTAATTATTTAGTCATCTTTATTTGTGTTTTGAAATGCAAGATAGCCCTCAAAATGCAATTGGATTGTTTAAATCATAATTTTATTAGTGAAATTGACCACAATTGCTCCTTGATACATTTGACATGCTAACACAACAGGAAAATCAAATTGGCTTCAAATCATAGTTAAAAACATTAATGATTCATTAACATAATGAGTAATAAAAGTTAAAGAATGTAAATGTTATTTTTTTTTATAAAATATGTGAAGACCGTAAGACTGCACCGAGAGCCAATTCCTTCCACACAATAGGTATTTTTGATGCATTAAGCAACCTAGGTGGCCAAATGGCCTACTTAGGTAGGGGTCCCATGAGGGGGGTTTAAGCTCTATGGATTATGATCAAATTTGAAAGAAAAAAGAATAGAGTAATAGTCATTTATTTAGTCATTAATTTAGTCATGTATTTAGTCATTTATTTAGTCATTTTTATTTGTCTGATATTAGTCATTTATTTAGTCATTAATTTAGTCATGTATTTAGTCATTTATTTAGTCATTTTTATTTGTCTGATATTAGTCATTTATTTAGTCATTTAGTTTTGATTTTACCTGATGACCAAATTAGTCACTTATTTTCCAAATTCTACTAGTGTACAACAAGAAGATCAGAAGTAGGACTTTGCAAGTTGGAGAATTGGTCTTAAAAGAAAATCAGAAGAATGTCCCAAACCCCAGCAACAAAGGCAAGTTCGAACCTAATTGGTTAGGACCTTTCGTCATCATAGCAAGTTATAAATCAGGGGCATATCAACTATCAACACCCGAAGGGGAATCTCTACAGGAGCCCATGAATAGCTCCCATCTCAAAAAGTTTTATGCCTAAATATTTCAAGGTATAGAACCCAAAAATCCAAAAAAATTAGAAAAAGTCCTAAAAAACTGGTTACTTTGGTGAAAATTTGGCAAATAGGCGTCTTGGTAACAAGCAAAAATTCAAAAAATTTAGAAAATGGATCAAAAAATTGTCCTCTAGTGAAAACCACTCCAGTGGCACTTTGGGCAAGTACCTCGGTGAAAACCTGGCAAACAGGAACCTTGCATAAATAAGCACTTTCCATCCACCAAGATCTTTATGGCTTCTAATTCATACATCATCATCCATCACATTTAGGCCCCTGCATCCATCACTCATCCACTCACATCTACGCCACCATAGCTTGGTCCTGTTCGTAGGATTACATGATCTCCTGTAGTACTACTTCACCATCCTCAAGCTTTTTTTTTTTCAGTTTATCCCGCTTCTTTTATTAGAGTAGTCTATTGCATCAATACTGGGGCATGCTCTCATGATTTTGGATTGTATATCTAAAGTCCTCAAATCAAAAAATCCAAACACATCAGAAAATCCAAAAACAACAGAAAATCCAAAAACAACAGAAAATCCAAAAACATCAAAACATATCAAAAGTAAAAAATAGAGTCGTCTTGATGAACTACGTCATCTCTAAGCTTGAACGTAGGAAAGGTTGATCTTTGATCATGCCCCGAGACATTTAGGTCAGTCCTATAGGAGTCCATCATAATAAACTGACATCTCATCATGTATATCGTCATCTGTAAATCAATCAAGTTGTCAGTTGAACTACGTGGTCTCTGCATGTATAACGTAGGCAAGGCTAATCTGTCGATCAGCCCTCGAGACCCCTAGGATAGGTCTTTAGGTTAGTCTCTTGGTCAAAATCTCAGAAAACCCCAAAAACATTGAAAAAATAAAAAATCAAAACATTTGTAAAACCTCAAAAAACACCAATAATAGCCTCAAAACATTGCAAAACATCAAAAACATCCAAAATATTTGAAAAATAAATCCATCTCATCTTGCTTGCACTTGCAATAAACACCACTCATAATAAACTGATTATCATTATCAACCTTTGGTGAAACAGTTAGAAGCAAGTCTAACAGGTTTAAAAGTGAGAACTCAAAAATGTCAAGTCTTAAGTCTAAGTCATGAAGCAAGCAAGTTGGTTATCTCTTTGTATCAGTAACACATCATCTAAAAGGGTCCCATATCAATTATCCCTTATAAAAGAAATGACGTGCCACCATCCACTAACATGTCCTAGGATGAATCCTTCCTACAATGGGCATTATCTTTTGGCAATAAGTTTCGGTTATCATCTTAGAAAACACATCCTTTTTTCGTTAGCGATATTGAAGAGCATCAATTTGTTTGTTTACATGATCTTTATCTTTGGACTTATCTTATTTTGTGCTCATTCCAAGGATGTCTCGATGAGATCCCAAAATGGAGGATTTAGAGAAATAGGAATGGGGCAATGATCGTTATCTTTTGTCTGCTGTGCTTGTTGGACGTTCTCGTAATATAACCTCTGTGAATACTTGCTTTGTTAGGTATGTATGGAAGAGGTCTAGGACAACTTGTTGACTATTACAGGGACATGCTTACCTTTCTGTGTTTTGGTCCGAGGTGTCTGAAACTTCTGAAGTGCATCCTAGCAAGTTTTCCATATGTCAAGTGTCAACAAGAATACTCCTATCTGATTGTTGAGTCAAAGTTCATCACACTAGGTACCATGTCATCCTGGTTCTTTATACCTTGATGCCTCATACCATGTGTGTTATCAAACATAAGAAAATTTGGCCCTTTGAAAATCCCAATTCCTTGGCAAGTAATCATCATCATCATCATCATCATCATCATCATCATCATCATCATCATCATTCGTACTTGTTTCATCTTGGGTACTCTTTTGTTGGAAATGGACTTCTTCTTTCTTACTAATCAGATTCAATAAGCAAAAATTCCCCATGTACGATCATCATCACCACCGCCATCAATCCCGTGATTCCACACAAAATCATTAAGCATATTGCATAAACATAATATATAGAAATCATTAGCATACTGTATAAGCATATCATATATGTTTACCAGCATCTTTTATAAAAATAGGTTATCATAAGCATTCTCTTCAATAGGTACCCATATCACCCATTTCACCCATTACATTGCATCTCATGGAATTATATAAATCATTGCATAAAAATTGCATTTGCACTTCATAAACATTTCGTATTACCATCTAAATCATCACATAGCATCTACAAAAACATTCCATAACCATTTATGCATAATCATAAGCAATAGGTATATAAGCATTTAATGCATTACGTGATACATACTTCTGCACATGACATCATATATCATACTACATTTCATCTACATTACGATCAAAGATATCACTTTGTATTTTCAATATATCAATGTGATCACATACATCATCATTTAGGATAATACACAAGTTATTCTAAGGCATCTCTCATAGAAATCCATTTCATTTAGTACTATATCACATCCATCCATATATAAGCATATTCTTACACATCATTGTATAATATACCATATAACCAAATCATTTCACATATTGTATTGGCATAAAACCATCATCATAGAGTTACAATACACATACATCATATCATAGGTTATATAATATAGATCCGCTTAGTTTATAATCATAATGGCCACATCATTAAAAATAAATGCATCCATAAAACATCATTGCAAAGCATATAAAAATAAACCATCCATGCATAAATACAAGTACATGGTACATCTCATCAAAATCACCTCATGTATCATATCATCACTGTCATAGTACAAAGAATAATAATTGGATCACTGTACATATGTGTCAATCAATACAAAATACCCATCAGACTATCAAAAATGAGCCCATAAAGCACAAAATTACATCATAATATCTCATCGTACGATTCTTCCCACGCGTTGCCCTCACTGGCCACCGTGACCCTCCGTGTGGTCTATGGCTGGCTCCGGCCCGAAAGTAATTTCCTCGGGGACTCCACCTGCTCAAGGTGTAAAGTTGTCATGGTAAGCCTGTGGGTAGTACTCTATCTCTTAGATAACATCCTTGTAAGATCGAACCAACACTATACCCTAGGATGAGGAGGCTATCATGCTTTCAATCTGCTACCCGTGGCTTAGCTCTATGGCTACTTGTACCTCTGCAATCTATCTCTACTACATAGCCTAATCCCTCTCTACTCTAAGCTACTCCCCCTCAACCCGTGCCTGGTCCCTCTCGATCATCATTGCCTGAACCTGTGCCTATAACTATAAAATCAAGGCATCCCGTGCGTCTACTCGCCCTGCTGGCTATACCTGTGGCTGCGCATGAGGTTGGTCCTCACCCTTAGCTCGTGGTGGTGGGACTGGTGGCTCCTGTTGCTAGTCTTGCATATGGACATCCTCGTGACCTAGCAGAACTGGGGGCACCAATGGTGGATCTCATCGAATCTCGACTCTCGGTCCTCTCGCTCATCCTCTCCCTCTGCCTCTGCCTCTGACACTATGTGCCTCTAGATCCTCACCTGGAGTAGTCAACCGAAGAGGAGGTCTGAACCAATCTTTTTAGGCCTGATCATAAGCCCATAGTCAGGCTACCAAATGTCCAAAATTGTCAATTGCCTCTGCAGTAGGAATACCAAGCCCCCATGACACTTGTGTCATGCTGTGTGGAAAGACGACTACATAGTCATCGTCTAGCCAATCCTGTGGCTCTCTGAACTGACGCTGTATGTGCTCGGGTAGATACCGCTCGATCATAGTGTGCTCCCACCCCTACATGTATTGATCCTGGCAGCAGTAGAAGAGCTAATCTGCATCGTTGGCCCATCCAGGTTGACCAAGATATGCTCTCCAAGTAAAGACAAGCATCTCATCTAGGACCTCCCTCCAATAGGGGATCCCATGCTTGCCAGTGTGTGTGGACACACCACCTCTGTATAGTGTCATGAGGACATCCTCTCCCCCATCAAAACTGGAACAACCCATGGACGTAGTACAGAAAAGTGCTCCCACACCCAAATATGCAGAAGTGTCACTCCAGCCCCCAACGCTCTGCCATCCATGTATGCGTACTCGTGGAGATCCCTTTAAAGTGAAGCTAGAAGGACAAGCCCCCATGAAAATTGAACCGGCCTATCTCGAACCATCCTCTCCCAGTAGTATCCCCAGCTTAGATTGAAATACTACCCTCGTCTGTTTGGGGCAACCAAACCCGAAATGATCACCGCAACTACCCAATGGAAGGGAGGTGCTATAACTTTGTACCGCTCTAGCTCGATCTGACCCTCGCAGTAAGTAATATCTCATGTGGTGAGGACTCGGGTGCAATACTCACATCCCTCCTCCATATTATAGATCACCTAGTGGCCATGAATGGGCAATCGAAGAATGTGCCAAATGTCCTCCAGAGTGACAGTCGCCTCACCGGTGGGAAGATGAAATGATGATGTCTCGCTGTGCCACCTCTCGGCCAACACTGATAGCATCCCAAGGTGTGTGCGCATGGGCACTGCATATGCAATATGCCATAAGCCAATGGCTCCCAGTCGATCTTGGTCTCTGTCGCTAAAGTCTCGAAGGACGCTCACCAAATCCTGTGATCAATGCTCCCAAGAATAACGCTCCCTAGGCCCGTCTTGCATCAAGGAAAGTTAACATGTTAAAATTTTTGAAAAAAATCCTGACCTAACACTCCAAACTTGTTTCTAGCGGCACAGTTTGTGATGGCGTTGTAGTTTGAGTTTTCTCAAATTCTAACGCTGGACCTCAAATTAGGCCAAAAAGAGCTGTCATGGCGCACTTTAACCCCCAACATCACAATTTGCATGAAAAGGGTGCAGCCACAGTGCACCTTTCCCAAACTGGCCCGTCGAGTCTGAGCTGAGCCCAAGTCTAGTGGTGGATTTTCTAAACTCTAAATTGCACCGCTGCGGTGCTAAACACTACTGCGATATAAAAAGAAAATTAGGCAAGCACTTTTAAAATGAAGCTTATACTATATAATAGCTACTAATCGGATGTGAGCCTATCTTAAAACATGTAATAAAATAAAAGTTAAAATGAAAATGAAGCCTAATTAGGTCGCCATACTGTGGCAATCATGCCGTGGCTACCGGTAGGTCCAAACTCCTACCAAATATGCGAGGAAGTTTTCATTGTGCTATATCGTTAGAGGTCGAAATTAATTCAAGGTTTATAGCGAGATATGTGAAATGACTGAAAGTGACCCCAGGGCCCCTTTAAGCCTAAAATTAGGGTTTTTGATCCTCAAGGCTATCCTGGTATTTGGTTTTGGACGCAAACCTAGTTTCCAGTCCGCTTGAGGCTTGTTTTTCACTGCTTTTATTGTGTTTAGATATGTTTTTATCTCCCCGGACTTCCTTCCGACATGTCGCACTTTGTTATCTTTTTCGCGAGATCACCCAAAAAATTGAAATTTTCGTCGCATCTCTTGAGGGGGCATTATAATGGCATGTTTTCTCTCACCATCTAGCAGTGGGGCAAGTTTTGAAATATCAATTTTTTTTGGCTTTGATCGAGATCGTTTATTCTTTGAACCAACATAACAAGTGCATTGCTTCAAAGAGGGGAAAAATGTAGACATAAAAAATATACTGATTGACATCGTGCATCCGATCCTAACTTACTAACATCGTTTCTTCCTAAATCATCCCTCAATCTAATTGTTTAATAAAATTCCCCTATCTAATTAAATTCATCGATATCCACTCTTGATTAAATAAATCACTTTATCTGAATCAAGTCATTTCTCTTGTTAATTAAATCAATCCATCTGATCTAATTATCCCTATTTAATTAAATAATCAATTTATTTAATTAAATCTCTAAAGTCTGTCCATTAAATTAAATAAATTAAAACCTTATTTGATTTAATCTAACACAATCCCTTTTAATTAAATAAATCAAAATCTTTATTTAATTAGCCTCTTATCATTCTCTCTTGTATTTAATTTAAATAAATCCATAAATCTTAAGTCAAATAAGTCACATCATCTAATCTCCTCATAGCTAATTCTAAATCCTCATTTACCCCTGAACTCACCCCGGCCCTCTAGACAAAGCCAGCCTCAGCAGTGCTGGATTTAATTTCATTTATTAAATCTCTATTTTCTCTACAAGGCATCTTTTTGAATATTCCCTCAATTTGAATTCGTACCTAAGTCAACATGTACATCCAACAAGGCATTTAAAACCTCTCTTACATGTCCTTTTCCTTTTGTTTTTTCTCAAGTGGCATTTATTGTATTTTCCCTTCCTCTTACATGTCATTTCAACAAATTTTAAATTCAAATATTGGCATTTATTGGCACAAACCCCAAATCTTGCACATCTTTCACCCATTTATAGCTTGACAAGTGGCATCATATCATTGGATGAATTTTAGTCCCACATTGCTCAAATTTGGGCATTCATCCATCTTGAACTTATAAATGAAGAGCTCCTTCCCTCATTTCATCATCCACAATCCAAGCAAAGTTACCATGCTAAAATACTTATCTATTTCCATCCATCATTCAAATTCCTAGCTAGGCTTTTTGTAGATTTGGCTTGGAGTTCTCATCTTTTGTCAAAGTGGATCAACATCATCTTCAACACATCAAGATTTCATCATAGGGATTGGGAAAAGGCCAATTTTCACATCAAACTGGCACCAATTCCCCCATGGGATCAAGTGTTTGCTAATTAAATTAGGATTAAATCTAGTTTTTATCATTTTCTTTGTGTTCTTCATTATTTTCATTCCTAGTTTGATTTGTAAATGGATTTCATGGGGAATCCTTCTTTTAGCTTGTAATTCCTTCTCTAACTCGTTTATTCATGTTGTTTTGCAGGTACTAGGAAAAGGGTTCGCACAGTAAGGCTTTGAAAATTCAATTGATTTGGATTACTCATGATGTATGGATCAAGTTTTTATTCCATGTTCTTCTTGTGTTTTGACCTTGTTTGACCTCTAAGGTGTTTAGGACCAATGATGAGATGAATGATGAAAGGTGTAAATGATATGAGTGCTGAATGTTTAGGGACTTTGGATCAATGCTAGACTTAGGGGTTGATTTTGATTGTTTGATTTGGATAGTGAACTTGTAAACCCTAAGATGTTAGATG
>VDFB02379711.1:208893478-208944108 GCA_007258455.2 Sequoia sempervirens | reverse complement strand
GAACCAAATGTTGAAACTCCTTGGCACAACGAAAATAAACTTTGCGATTTCCACAAAATCAAAGGGCACACCACGAATAGCTATATGAGACTAAAAAAAATAGTCCAAGATCTCATCGATGAAAGAATCATAAATGTGGAACAGCCAACAGGAAACCAAAATCTCAAAATATACATGAATCTGATGCCTAACCATAACAATAAAGGGAGAAATAACACCGATAAGGGAAAAGGCACCCTCACAAATGTGAATCATGTGTATGAAACTGTCGTTGCCTCCCTAGATGAATACTGCACTGTAATCACTATCAAAGGAGCTCAAGCCGATTGTGGAGTCACCATAAGAGGTAGAAATGTTACTATCACAGGATCATCCCAACCAAACAAAACTTTCATATCCAATTCAAGATCCGTTCCCAATGGTTACAATGTCTTGGATCAGCTATAAAGAACGCCAACACAAATCTCCATCATGGAGTTATTAAAAATCTCATCCGCCCACAAGAAAATCCTTGAAGAAGCATTGGCTTCATCCACCATCCCCGCAAATCTTGATGCAAAACAATTCCAAGCTATGGTTGGCAATATCATTACCCCAAACCTCCTTACATTCTCCAACTAGGATTTTCCCTCCCAACCATCTCATAACCGTGCACTCCACTTAGAAGTCCTAGTGTAGAAAAATAAAGTTAAGTGAGTCTTGGTGGATGGAGGTGCAGGCTTGAATATTTGTTCCCTCAAGCTCATTAAATAGTTAAAAATCTCAAGGATTCCATCGACAAAGGAAAGGGTATTATAATAATAGCATATGATGATTAGGAAAGAGTGTCCCAAGGCACAATCAAAATACCTATTCAAGTAGGGCCATCTATCATGGAAACCACCTGTCAGTTCCTAGACCTCGACATACCCTATAACATTCTCCTAGGACATCCATGGATTCATGCAATGCAAGCAATAGCATCAACTTTCCATCAATGTGTCAAATTCACATATGAAGGAAAATAGGTCACCATCCATGGAGATCCTAAGCCATTCTCCTACTGCAAGAACCTTGAGGAAAAATACTACAAAATCCCTCAAGTGCCTAAAAATGATGAAGGCCCATCAACACCGTACATTGATCCAACCACTCTCGAATAAACTTTTGTGACAGAGACACCCGCCACTCCCGCCATCCCCACCATCTCTGATATCAAACTCATCATCTAGGATAATGGCTACAAAAATTACATGATTCCCAAAAATACTTTTGTGGTAGGAGAGTTACCACAATCTCCCAGATCACGAGGATGTTCGCAATCAAATGAAGCCTCCACATCTCAAACATCTCTTGAAGATTATCCCAACTTCAAAAGTTGGGGAGATCTCGGCCAAGAAGTCATAGAGGAGGACCCATCTCATCTCCTATACCAAGATTGTAGACCAACAACTGATCTACCAATGGATGACAAAAGAAAGGTTTACAAATGATGCTCACAATGGGCTATGATAGAAACTAGAGACTTGTGAAAAATGACAACGGGCTTATAATACCTATCATTCCAAAGACGTGAATGAGAAATCTTGGCCTCAGATGTACCCCTCTGAGTATAACCATACGTGGCTGAAATCCTCTAGTTAGAAAGGTCAATAATCCTCCTTAGCAATCCACAGCCGAACTTCGCTTACCCGTATCTACAGGATGAGTCATAGAAAACTTTACATTTGACATAACTGATGTCTGTAGTAGTAGCGATGATGAGGATCCCATATCCAACCTACCTAGGCTCTATGAGGATACCACCCTTCTCATGATTAGCACCTTATCATTTGAGTCAGACCATCAAAATCTTGAAATCCGCCTAGTTTACCCCCAACTCATCGATTATGACCAATGAGGACCACCAATTCTTGACACATTCAAAAATGATGAGGGGCTCTCATAATTCATGGGACTACGGGATAACATTCCATGTGGGGATCACAAAGCATGATTCATCATTGAGCTAGATACACAAGCCTATTATGGGGAAACGATTGAATCCCTCAGTTGCAAAAGTGAGAAACTAAGAATAATATCTAAGTCCTTGAGTGAAAACCACATTGTGTGGCACTCTCTGACTTGAAAAAAGTAAAAAGAAAGGATGCATCCAATGGTGAAAACCTCTTTGAGGCACCTAAGGATGGGGGATTCAATCTTCCTTTCAGAGCTCTTCATCAAGAAAAGTCGGCAGTCCTAGTAGAAAAGTGCAATCCAATTAATCTAGGAACAAAGGAGACCCCACAAATCACATTCTATGCAGAATCATTATTATTAGAAGAACAAGGACTCCTAGCATCCTTATTAAGAGAGAGACAAGTTAACTTTGCATGGAGCTATGCAGACATGCTAGGGATTGATCCAGAAATTGTAGTTCATCATCAAGCAATGTATCCTGAAGCAAAGCCCATTAGACAAAAGCTTAGGAAAATGCACCCTCAAATCGTCCTGCTAGTCAAAATAGAACTAAAGAAGCTATTAGATGCAGGATTCATTCAACCAATAGATTATCCAAAATGGGTGTCAAACCTGGTACCTGTCTCAAAACCTAATGGGGGCATTAGAATCTGCATAAATTTCAGGGACTTAAACAAAGCATGTCCAAAAGATGATTTCTCGTTTCCCAACATTGGCATGATTGTATACATGATGGCGGGACATGAAATACTTTCCTTGATGGATGGTTTCTTGGGATACAACCAGATAATGATTGCTAAAGAGGGACAACATAAAATGACTTTCACTTGTCCATGGGGACTTGCTGCTGGAATATGATGCCATTCAGCTTGAAAAATGCAGGAGCAACATACCAAAGAGACATGACACTAATCTTCCATGACATGATCCATAAAACTATCAAAGATTATGTCGGTGACATACTAGCCAAATCCAAAAAGAGGAAGGATCACATAGCAACCTTAAGTGCCATTTTTGACAAGCTAGAGGAATACAAGGTTCGATTAAATCCAAAAAAGTGTGTCTTCGACGTACAATTAGGAAAGTTTCTAGGATACATAGTATCAATGAGAGGTATTGAGGTAGATCCAACAAAGGTAAAAGAAATCCTAGAGATGGAGGCACCCAAAACATTGAAACAATTTGGAGGTCTCCAAGGTAGGCTTCAGTCCATCCGAAGGTTCATAGCACAACTGGCAGATAAATAGAATCCATACTCTCACCTACTTCACAAGGGAGTAGCATACAAGTGGGATAACAAGTGTGAAGAATCCTTCAATAAGATCAAAGAATATCTACTCACACCACCCGTCCTAATTCCAACAATCCCAAGAAAACCATTAATTCTCTATGTGTCAGCAACAACAACAACCCTTGGTGCTCTCCTAGCTCAGCACGACAAAAATGGAACATAAAGGGTCATATAATATATCAGCAGAACAATGGTTTGGCATGAGTTAAATTATTCATTCATTAAGAAAGCATGTTTAGCAGTAGTGTTTGCTTCATAGAAATTCATACATTACATGTTGGCACACAAAGTAAAACTCATCGCCAAAATCGACCCTCTCAAGTACTTACTATCAAAGGCAATGCTTACTGGCAGAATGGCTAAATGGGTCATGATACTATCAGAGTAAACATTGAATACATAGAGTGGAAAGAAATTAAAGGCAAAGTCATCGCAGATCAGTTTGCAGAAGCACCAATCTATTCAGAGAATCCTCTCATCTTAGAGTTTCTAGATGAATCTATCTTCAACCTCAACATAGTCGACCATCGGAAACATTACTTTGATGGTTCATACATGCAACATGGATTAGGATTCGGTGTCTTCTTTATCACCCCACAAGGGGATTGCATACCAAGGTCCTATAAATTGGCATTCCCCTGCACCAACAACATAGTAGACTACAAGGCTTTAACCATAGGTCTCAAAATAGCAGTGCAGTGGCACATCATGACCCTCAAAGTATATGGAGACTCTTAGTTGATAATAAACCAAGTGAATGGAAAATACCAGACTAAGGATGATAAGCCCACTCCATACAAAAAACTAGTGGAGACTCTCAAGGAATTCTTTATCGAGATCACATTTGAGCAGATACCTAGAGAAAACAATAGAGCAGCAAACTCCATGGCAACAATTGGATCCCTACTGGACATTCCTTGTAACATTCTAAAACATGAATTATTGGTAGAGCAGCTTCTCATGCCCACATTCGAGGTACTAGAATCAAAATTTTTGTGTGAAATCGTTGGTCTCGGTGATCCCTGGTACCATGACATTTATACCTACCTGCGAATAGGGGTCATATCTGCTGATTTACCTTCAACCTTAAAATGAACCTTTTTCAAAAAGGCATCCTGATTCCTCATCCTAGGAAATACCTTATACTGTAGAAGCATAGAGGGAACCTTATTACGTTGTTTAAACACTGAGGAGGCATTGACCGCTCTAACTGAAGTACATAACAATATCTATGGTTCACACTCAAGTGGAATGACCCTAGCCAAGAAACTATTGAGGATGGGGTATTATTGGCCTACAATGGAAAGAGAGGCACATGACTACGTCAAAAGGTTTCTACAATGTCAGCAGCATGGGGACCTCATCCATGCTCCAGCTCAAGAACTTCATCCCATCATCACACCATGGCCCTTTTCACAGTGGGGACTCGACCTCATTGGAAAATCACTCCCACTTCATCTAATGGCCATATGTTCATCATAACAACCACTAAGTACTTTACCAAGTGGGCGGAAGCCATACCCATGACATATATAACCGCGAAGTAGATATCAAAGTTCATCCTGAACTATCTCATTTGTCGCTATGGTGTCCCACAAGCCATTATCCTAGATAATGGGACACCATTCAAAAATCAGGATGCCCACAACTTGTGTGAAAAATTCAAAATCCAACATCGCTTCTCCACCCCATACTATCCCCAGGGAAATGGCCAAGCAGAGGCCACAAATAAAGCCATTTTGAAAATCCTCAAGGAAATAGTCAATGACGCAGGTCGTGACTGGTATCTTTAGCTCAATCCCACCCTCTGAGCCTACTGAACTAGTATCTGTACACCCACCAATGCCACCCCCTTCTCCCTGGTCTACAGATCAGAAGCAGTACTCCCCATTGAGATCGAGCTCCCATCACTAAGAATATCACTGCAAAACCTCATCACAGATGAGGAGTACCGTGTATCAAGATTGAATGAGCTGGAGTTATTAGATGAGCAGCGTATAGACGCTTTAAATCATTTGCAAGTCTATCAAAATAGACTCAAAAGGAGCTATAACAAGAAAATCAAAAGCATAACATTCCAAGTCAGAGAACTGGTACTAAAGGAGAATCAAAAGAACATCCCAAATCCAAACAGTAAAGGAAAATTTGAACCCAACTGGTTGAGACCATTTGTTATCACAACAAGCTATAAGTCAGGGGCATATCAGTTATCAACACCTGAAGGGGAACCTTTGCAGGAGCCCATGAATAGCTCTCATCTCAAAAAGTTTTATGCCTAATCTTTCAAGGTATAGAACCCAAAAAATCAAAAAATCAAAAATATCCTTAAAAAATGGTTACCTTGGTGAAAACACGGCAAATAGGGGTCTTGGTGACAACAAAAAAATCAAAAAGCAAAAAATCCAAAAAAATTAGAAAAAGGATTAAAAAAAAAATAGTAAAGGGAAAAATCGTCCTCTAGTGAAAACCACTTCGGTGGCACTTTGGACAAGTATCTTGGTGAAAACCTGGCAAACAGGTGCCTTGTGTAAATAAGCACTTTCCATCCACCAAGATCTTTACAGCTTGTTTTGCATCATCCATCCATTACGTTTCCATCATCCATCACATTCAAATCTCCATCCATCACTCATCCATCTGTATCTGCACCATAGCTTGGTCTTGTGTTCATATCATGATCCCTCCTAGTACTACTGGGCACATCCTCAAGGTCAGTTTGTCCTGCCTTTATCAGAGTAGTCTATTGCATCACACTGAGGGCATGCTCTTATCGAATCAGATTCGTGTATATTCTTGAAGTCCTAAAATCAAAAAAATCCAAAAACATCAAAAAATCCAAAAACATCAGAAAAGCATAAAATCCAAAAACATTGAAAACATATCAAAATCCAAAAACAGGTCAAAAGGTCGATCAAAAAGTCAAAAACAGTCATCTTGTTGAACTACGGGTCTCTGAGCCTTGAACATAGGCAGTGTTGATCTTTGATCATCCCCCGAGACGCTTAGGTCAGTCCTTTAGGAGTCTGTCATAATAAACTGACATTTCATCATGTATATCTTCATTTGTAAATTAGTCAAGTCGTTAGTCAAACTATGTGGTCTCTGTGTGTATAACGTAGGAAAGGCTAATCTGTTGATCAACCCCCGAGGCCCCTAGGATAGGTTCTTAGGTTAGTTTCCTGGTCAAAATCTCAGAAAACCCAAAACATTTGCAAAATCTCAAAAATACCCTAAACAACATCAAAACATTGCAAAACTCCAAAAACATCCAAATATTTGAAAAATCCATCTGTCTCATCTCACTTTCACCCGCAATAACATCACTCATAATAAACAATCGTCATCCTCAACCTTTCGTAAAACAATTGGAAACAAGTCTAGCAAGTTAAAAGTGAAAACTCAAAAACGTCAAGTCTCAGGTCTAAGTCAGTGTGTAAACAAGTTGGTCAACTCTCTATGTCAATAACCTATCATCCAATTGGTTTCATATCAATCATTTGAAAGAGCACTTTGGATAAACCAAATGACGTGCCGCCATCTACTAACATGTCAAGGATGAATCCTTCCTACAATGGGCATTATCTTTTGGCAATAGTTTCGGTTCTTATCCTTAAAAACACATTTCCTTTTGGTTAGTGGTATTGAAGAACATCAGCTTTTTTGTTTACTTTATCTTGGTCTTTTTGAATTATCTCTTTGCATTCATTCCAATAACCTCTCGATGATGCCCAAACAAATGGGTTTAGAGAGATAGGAATGGGGGAAATGATCATTATCTTTTTTCTGTTGTGCTTGTTGGACGTTATTGTAATATAACCTTGGCAAATACTTGCTTTGTTAGATATGTATGGAGGGTGTTTTGGGAAACTTGTTGACTATTGCATTGATAGGTTATACCTTTCCGTGCTTTGGTCCGAGGTGTTTGAAACTTCTAAAGTGCATCCTAGCAAGGTTTCTGTATGTCAGGTGTGAACAAGAATACTCCTATCTGTTTGTCAAGTCAAAGCCCATCACACTAGGTACAACGCAATCCTAGTTCTCTATACCTTGATGCATCGTACCATGTGTGTTATCAAACATAAGAAAATTGGCTCTTTGAAAATCCTAACTCCTCGGCAAGTGGTCATCATCATTTGCATATTCATCATCTTATGTCTTGTTGAAATGTCTTCTTCTCTTTCATCCCTTCTTGCTCATCACACTAACAAGGTACTATGACAATTAATTAGCATTATCATCGTCATCGATCCTGCATCCAAAAATCATTAGCATATTGCATAACATATCATATAGGAAACATATGCATTGCATCTTCATCATCATATAAATATGTTATTATAAGCATTTTTTCATAAATAGGTACATCCATTCTTTATCACATTGCATCCATTTCTTCTATCACATTGCATTCATCACATAAACCATCACATAACATTCATTTGCATGAAACATTTCATAATCATTTCACATTACCATCTACCACATAATCAAACATAATAGGAACGAGAGCATTAGAGAGCATTATAGATAATCCATTGCATTATAAGCATACATATTCACATCACATAAACATCATAAAGTCATCTCCCACATTACGTTCATTTTGCATAAAGCATCACAATACCACTTTGCATTAAATGCATCAAATACATTACATTATCATTTAACATGTTTAGGATAATATATTTGTTATTCTAAGCATCTTAAAATCATCTCATTTACATGATCAATACATATCATATAAAGCATGACCATTGCATTCACATTGCATCATACATAATATCGTCCATCAGTCATCCATATCATATAGAACATCTCATAAATAACCACATCGCAATCATTTTTTCATTTCATTGCATAAACCATTCCATACCATTATAAACATCCAAAGCATAATAGGAACGTAAAAATCCATTACATTAAAAGTGTACATCCATCCATAAATCATTTTATATAAGCATGATTCACATATCATTTCGCGTATACACCATAGATCATCACCATATCATTTTGCATTATCCATTTCATATCACATATCATATCATTTACATCAACATAAATAAATCATCATCTAGATTACATCATCATCCATCCATATTACATATCATATAAATCCATCTGCATATCATGAATAAACAACATAATATAAGATCTATTCATAATGCATACATCATAAAACAGAAATGCATCCATATATACATCACATCACACCATAACATGATTGCATAGCATATAGAAATAGAACCATCCATAAATGCATAAATAAATGATACACATCACATCATATCAAAATCATGGTTAAAAAGTTTACCAGGCGCACTGCAGCTTATAGGGGGTCGTGCTACCCGATTCCTGCAGTCTAAAAAAAAAAAAAATCATCTCATATATATATATATATCATCATCATCGGGTAACTATCATAGTACAAAATAATCGGATCACTATACATGTGTGTCAATGAGTACAAAAAGGCCCAGCGGGCTATAAAAAATGAGCCCATATGGAATGAAAAAAAATATACCATCTCGATCAAAGTGAGGTCTATCCATCTTGTCTGCTACCCTCGCCCCTGTCACCATGACCCTCTACAGGTTTGTGGTTGGTCCGCTATGAGTAATTTGGGGCCCACTCTGCTATGGGTATGGCCTGATGATAATGCATACAATAATAGTCTGCCTCCTAGACGACCTCCCTATAAGAGTGAAGGGACACTGTGCTCTGAGAAGAGGAGGTTGCCATGCCCTCCAACTGCTGTCTCTAGCCCATCTCTGTAGTCGCCTGTAGCTCTGCGGCCTGCCTCTACAAAACAGGCTGGTCTCTCTTGGCCCTGGCCTGATCCCTCTTCCCCGTCAAGGTCTGAACCTGGGCCTGCAACTGTACAATCAGTGCATCTCTGGGATCTGGCTGCCCTATTGGTTGTGCTCGTGCAAGCTACATGTGAGGCTGATCCTCACCTTCAGCTTGTGGTGGTGCATTTGCTTGATCTTGCTGCTTGGCTAGCACCTGCTCTTGGTCCTGCATCTAAACATCAACCTGGACCGACTGAACTGGAGCTCTAACTAGCTGATCCTGCTGCACACCATCTCTCCATCCTCGTCCTCCCCCTCTTCCCCTTGTTCTCTACCGAGCAGAGGGTACTCCTGGAACTATCAACCATAGGGGTGGTCGAAACCAATCTCTGTAGGCTTGTGCCATGCCTAGATCTGCAAGCCCCTGATCGTATACCCAAGGTTGGGCCACCAACTGTCTGAAGCTGTCCACTACCTCAGAAGCAAGAATATATTGCCCCCATGAACCCTGTGATATTGTGCGGAAAAATATGGCCACATAGTCATCATCTGGCCGGTCATGTGCCTCACCGAATTGATGCTGAACTCGCCCTGGCAGGTATCTCTCCACCATAGTATGCTCGCGCCCCTACATAAAGCGGTCCTGGTGGGTAAAGAAAATCTGCTCTGCATTGTCGGCCCATCGAAGGTAACCAAGGTATGGGCGCCATGTAAAACCTGCATCTCATCCAAGACCCTCCTCTAGTGAGGAATCCTGTGCTCGACCGTGTGTGTAAAGGACACACTGCCTCTGTAACGCCACACTAGGGGACCATTAGGCCCCATCGGTACTACAATGATTTGCGACCGACGAACGACGATGTGCTCCCAGGCCCACATGTGGAGAAGTGTAACACCTATTCCGAGTGCTCTATCGTCGAGGTAGACGTACTCGTGTAAGTCCCTATAGAGCGAGGCTAGAAGAACAGGCCCCCATGCAAAATGAACTGGTCTATCGTGAACCATCTGCTCCCAGCAGAGTCCCCTGCTGAGACTAAAATATCAGCCTCCTCGATCAGGGGCAACGAGACCTGAGATGATCGCTACAACCACTAGACAAAATAGTGATGTGAGCATCCTATGGCGCTCCAACTCTATTTGGCCCTCACAGAACATAACCTCATCTGTCGCGAGGACTGAGTGACAAGTGTCCCATCCAGCATCCATATCAAAAATAACTCGTCGACCATGTATCAGCAATCTAAGGATATGCCACACGTCCTCTAAGGTGATGGTGGCCTCACCAGTAGGAAGGTGGAAAGACGAGGTCTCATTGTGTCATCTCTCAGCAAACATTGACATCATCCCAAGGTGGGCCCGCACGGGCACTGCGTATGCAATGTACCATAGTCCCATGTCCCATAGTCGATCCTGCTCCCTGGTGCTAAGATCTCATAGGTAACTGAAAATCTCCCGGGATCTGTGCTCCCGAGAATAGAGCTCCCTCGCCGCGTCCTACATCAAGAAAGGTCACCATTTTAAAATTTTTGAAAAATTTCTTTCCAAGCATCCAAAAAACCATCCTAGCATCACTATCTGTGAAGGCGTCATAGTTTGAAATTTGCAAACTGTGATGCTAGAGGGCTAAACTCTGAAAGAGCACCACCGTGGTGCACTTTTCTGCCGAGCAGCATAGTTTGAGAGGATTCTAGTTTAAAAGAGAACTGACGCGTCACACTTTAAAAATGACCCCGCTAGCGAGGCCATGAGCATCAAAGTTTGAAGTTTGTTTCCAAACTCCAAACTCCACCGCAGTGGCATAGTCTGCGATGGCGAGCCAGTTTGGAACATTGAGCGGTGCAGTTTATTTTTTGAGCGTTGCTAAATAGCACCGCTGTAGAAGAACTAAGTTTAAAAGCATTAAATGAACGCAAAAAATGAAAAACGAAGCTCAAGTAAGGATCACTTACCGGTGCCCCAATGCTGGGTGGTTGCTGGTATGTCCAGACTTGATCGGAAATGTGCATCGAGAGCTGTCATTGTGCCATCTCATCAGAATGTCAGAGCTCAAATATTAGAATTACTAAAGGGTTATGTGTGAAAATGAATTGAAAGTGACCCCTCAGAGCCCTTTTAAGCTTGAAAATTAGGGTTTTTTCACCCTGTTTGGTTATCCTACTAGGGCTTTGAACTCTTGAACTTGTTTTTGTCTGGTTGAGGCCTGTTTTACATCATTTTACTACGTTTTGACATGTTTTTGGCCTCCTGGAGCCTTTTTGGACCTATCGGGCACCTTGTCCTCTTTTTTCGCGAGATCACCCAAAAATTAGAATTTTCGTCCAATCTCTCGAGGGGGCAGTATGGTAGCATGTTTTCTCTCGCTGGGCAGCAGTGGGGAAAGATTTTGAAAATGATTTTTTTTGGCTTTGATCGAGACTGTTTATTCTTTGAACCAATGCAACAAGCACATTGCTTCAAAGAGGGGCAAAATGTAGACACGTAAAATGTACTGATTGACATTGGGCATATGATCCTGACCACTAACATTGTTTCATCCTAAATCATTCTTTAGTCTAACCATTTAATCAAATGCCTTTATTTGATTAAATTCATCAATATTCCTCTCTTAATTAAATAAATCAGTTATCTAATTAAGTCATCCTTTCTTGATAATTAAATTGACCATTATGATCTAATTACCCTATTTAATTAAATAATTAATTTTATTTGATTAAATCTCTAAAGTCTATCTATTAAATTAAATAAATTAAAACCTTATCTAGTTTAATCTAACATCATCTCTTTTAATTAAATAAATCAAAAGTCATTATTTAATTAATCTTTTTATCACATTCTTCTCATATTTGATTCAAATAAATCCACAAATTTAAGTAAAATAGGTCACATCATTTAATCCCTCCATTAAATTAATTAAACTTGATTAATTTAATCTCTTCTCATGTCCCATCCTCCATCTTTTACCACTTGCACATGAAAATAGAGTTATTTGATTTATTAAATCTCTATTTTCTTCAACAAGGAATCTTTTAAGGAATATTCCTCAAGTTTGAATTCAAAATCCAAGTGGACTTTGTCCTTCCAACAAGACATTTAATCCTCTTACAAATTCCTTTTGCCTTGAGCCAAGTGGCATTCAATGCACCTTCTTTCCCTCTTGCATGTCATTTCAACAATTTCAAAATTCAAATATATGCATTTATTGACACATTCTTCAAAACTTGCACATCCTCCATCCATTCACCCATTGACAAATGGCACTTTGTCATTGGCTAATTCTTAGTCCCACATTACTCCATTTTGGACATTATTCCATCTTCTCATTCTATAAATAAGAGGCTAATCTCCTCATTTTATCATCCATAATTTGAGTAAACTTACTATGCTCAAATATTTAGCAATCTTCATCCATATTTTCAAATTTGTAGCTAGGTTATGCAGATTTTTGTCTTGAAACACTCATCATTCTTCATCACAATGGATCACAACCTTCATCACACCAACAAATCTAGCATTGGAGTTGGGAAAGGGCCAATTTTCACATAAAATTGGCACCAATTCCCCCATGGGATCAAGAGTTTGCATTGTCTTCAATAGGATTTAGCTTGCTTTATTTCCTATTTAAAACTTTGCTAATGGATTTCATGGGGAATCCTTGTTCTTACTTGAATATGATCTTCTAATGCATTATTTTATTGTGTTTTACATGTATTTGGATTGGGGTTTGACAGATAGGATCAAGAATTTGTCTCCCTGTGACAAAACCACTCTGATTAGGAGAGATGATCAAAGGAAAAACCTTATGCAGCCTCAAAGCAAGCACCTTAGAAAAGATCTTGTAAATATAATTGCACAAGCTAATTGGCCTGAACTTATTAAAAGATGAAGCCCCTGGGATCTTAGGAATCAACACCAAAAAGGTAGCATTTAATTCTTTAAGCAGATTCCTACTACCAAAAAACTCCTTCAATGCATCCACAACATCTTTAGAAACAATCGGCCAAAAATCTTGAAAGAAGAACATAGGAAACCCGTCAAGCCTAGGGGCCTTATTACCAACAAAAGAGAAGACCACACTTCTGACTTCCTCAACCAAAGGAATAGAACACAACATACGGTTGAGCTCCATAGTCACCAGACTAGGGATAACCTCCAACAACCAATCCTAATCAACCAACAACAAAACCAAATCATCGGACAAGAGATTAGAGAAAAAAGAGATAGCCTCCCTTCTAATATCAACCTCATTCTCAATCACCCTACCATCCACACAGATACACTTAATGCAATTAGAAGCCCTATGCTTAAGGGTGGTGAGGTGAAATTTTTATGTGTTCCTATCACCACAATTCAACCACACCGCCCAAGGTCTTTGTTTCCAGAAATCTTCCTCTCTGGCCACAATATTATGAAGACGAGACAATAACACACTCTCCTTAGAGGCCAAGGAAGCATCATAACCCCTCGATTGAATATTCTGCTGAACACAATCAAGATCCACCTTGATGCGCGCCTTCTAGTTCTCATGAAAAATATTACCAAAGGACGCTTTGTTCCGATTCCTCACATTAGCCTTAACAACTGCCAATTTCTTCACCACCCTATACATAGCCGAACCATCCACTCTAATGTCCCATCATTCAACCAACTTGGATTTAAAATATGGATGAGAGGTCCACATTTTTTCAAAATGAAAAGGGAAAGCTCTCCTTCGACCCTCCACATTGGCTGAGAGGGAGATAGGAAAATGATTTGATCCCAACCTGGTCAAGGCAGAAAGGGAACAAGAAAAATGAGCCATCCACTCATGAGAGAGAAGGTCCCTATCCAATTTGACTTGAATTAGAGCATCACTCATCTTCCGATTCAACCCAGTAAAAGAAGCACCCTGCAAATCCACATCAAATAAAGCATTATCATTAACAAAAGACATCAAGTCAAACATACTTTCCTCATCAATTTGAGAGCCTCCTAGTTTATCACCAACATTCAAAGGGATGTTGAAGTCCCTCATAACTAGCCAATTACTAGAAGGAAACAAAGTCCTAAAGGAACACAAACTCTCCCAAAAATTCTTACGATCACTTCTAACATTAGGAGCATAAATATTAGAAGCAATCCAAGAGAAATTACCATAAGAATGATAAAAGGAAGTGGAAATGTGATTGGGAACCTCGTAAACAGCCTTACCAACCACAACTTTCATATTCAAGAAGGTAACCACACCTCCAGATGCCCCATCCACATCGAAACCATGAAGACCACAATCTTTAAAGAGCCTATTCTTCAGACCTTCCAACCTTTCCACAGGCATTTTTGTCTCTTGAATCAAAATCGCATATGGTTTCAAATCCCTCACTAAATTCACAAGGAGATACTGTTTGTGAGGGTGATTTAACCCTCACATATTCCATGAGAGAATCTTTATTGAGGGGTCTAAGATGCTCCCTTGGGACACATCTCAAAAAGGGTTTTCTGGGAGCCATCCGCAATATCATCTTTGCTTTCTTTCTCCCTGCTCTGCAACAAAGTGGGTCTACCTCTTCCCCTTGGTTCAGACCCACAATCAACCTTAGAGTAATTCCTTGTGGGAATCCCTAGAGGGGAACCATTCTTCTTCCTATTTCTAGTCTTGACCAGAGAAAAATGAGGGTCCTTTACCTGCTGCGGGAAACTCAACCCTCAGTCATTGACAAAAGAGGTGAGCATCAAATTAGAAAGAGCCCCTGACAAGTCCTGAAGAGTCACTTCCCCACCACCTTTCTCCCCATTACTAGGAGAGGATACTACCAAAGACGGGTCCTTAACCAAATCCTCACCATTAGCACCATCTGACCCCACAACATGGGCCAACTCAAAAGCAGCCTCACCACCATTAGGCTCCATAACATGGCCCTCAACACCAGTAGCTACCTCCCCTTCCTCAAACTCTGGAACAACCTCAAAATAATGAAGAACCCGAGGGGAAATGACGCCAACTTCCTCAACAACACCAACCTCCTTAACAGAAGAAACCAAAACCTTCAAAACTTCTTCAGGTTTCAGAGTCTCATCCCCTGCCTCCACATTTTGTTTCTCTCTCCATTCCACCCGTTGTTGGGGAGAGATAGGCTTAACCTTTGATGGGCACTTCTTGGCCCAATGTCCCACCTTTTTACAATGGAAGCAAGCAAAGGGGATATATTCATACTCAATCGATTGAACCCAATCACCCAACTTCGAGTTAATAGTCACCTTTTTAAGAAAGTCCACAGTTTGGTCAACAATGACACAAAACCTTGCATAAAATAATATTTTCCTTGAAGCCGTCATTTGATCAATCCACAGGAGTTTACCAAACATATTGGCAATACCCATAAAAAATTGTTCATCCCAAAACTCCAAAGGAAGAACAAGTAATCTCACCCAAACAGGGGCCAAAGAGAAAGAAGAACTGTGATTAAAACCTGACTTCCATTTCTTTAGAACCAAGGATGACTTACCGATTAACCACGGTCCACCAGTGAGAAAAACAACCATATCCTCATTACACGTGAAGGTGAAAGAGAAAAAACCTTTTGCCATTGCTGCAACCTCCACCTTTTAGAAGCAAGGTTACAAACCAGCTCCACATTAGGGCGAGGCCCCATAAATTTCCCAACCAGAGTAAGGTCCATCGAAACCAACCTATTATCAATAATGTTGTCAGGAACATACATCGAGTATTCCCAAGTAACCAGATTCGCCTTAAAGCTAACCAGAACCGAAGAGCTTTTTCCCTTAGGTTTGGCCCCCAAAATACTAGATGAGCTAGGGCCATTTGATGAGACCTCCACATGCTTATGTCCTTTAGCATCAACTTTCCCAAGATTCTCTGGTCAAGGGGAAGAGGATGGGCTCACATTATGAGGAAAGGCCCCCACTCCAAGATTGAGATGTCCACCATCCGCACCAAAAGAATCTGGAACAAACAACATGAAAGAGGACCCACCAACAAATCCCATAGCACCACTGAGGGCTAACAAGTCTTCACTAGCACCGACAGCAACATCCAACCTGCCACAATTACCACCAAGGATCAAACCAACATTTCCCTCCTTTGCAGAATTTTGAACGAACACCACCCTACCAGAAGAGTCTCTAATCACATTTTTGGATCATTTCTTAATGTTTGTAGCATTGATCTTCAAGATAAACTTGGTGTGGATAAGAATCTTATACAACCTGCTAATCTTGCTATTTTTGGTTTTCATAATGTTGGTAGGAAACCATTGGGAACAATAACACTACCCATTAACGTAGGGCCTGTGACTTTTTCTACCCTTATCCATGTCATTTTGGATACTCTCTCATGCAATATTCTTCTTGGTAGACATTGGATTAATGCCATGAAAGGAGTCTCATCTACTCTTCATTGTGAGATGAAGTATGAATACAATAACAAGATACATATGCAATATTTAAGCTTATGGATTCGACTGTGGAAAACTCATACCAAGATATATATGGTTAAAGTGGACATAAGAAGTGATAATTCACAAATTAAAGCTGAACATAACACTTCCAACTCTCTTAATACTTTAATTCCATCTTCAAAAGTGGGACCATTACCTTCCAATGATAATGATAACATGAACAAACTCTTGGGTGATGATTGGGGATCATTATATTTTACATCCACTTTCATTGGGGAGTATTAAATATCACCACCACAAACTATAGAATTAGAGATTGTTCCAACACAATCTTGTGATTCATCTTCTCAAATTGCAAATAATAATCACAATATGGCTTCCTCTTCAAATACAGGTTTTGATTGGGGTTCATTAGATTTTACACCCTCTTTTGTAGGCAAAGGTAAAATCTCACAATCTACATCTAAGGAGTCTTGTGTTTCATTTGCTCAATCTTGTTCTACATCAAAAAATCCAAAAAAATCATCCCATGATGGTGATGGGGGCTCTTTAGCTTTCGTCCTTATGTGTTGGTGATGCCTAACTGTAAAACACTTAAAAGGATTTGCATTCTTATGAAAGAATCAATTCTTCTCATAA
Source organism: Sequoia sempervirens (assembly GCA_007258455.2). Lineage (NCBI taxonomy): Eukaryota > Viridiplantae > Streptophyta > Pinopsida > Cupressales > Cupressaceae > Sequoia > Sequoia sempervirens. The sequence continues at coordinate 208,927,060 of VDFB02379711.1, read as the reverse complement.
GAATTTATACAAAACTTCTCCATCCAAATTGGATAAGTATTATGGGCTTGGATTTAAAATTCTTTCTAAAAATAGATATAATGAAAACATGAAACAAGGAGTTAAGAAACAAGGAGTTAAGGATCATGTGAAATATACATCAGACCTTTCTAAAAGGGGTTTATGTTTTTAGCCTTCTCCATCTACATCTCATACTCCATTATCTACTATATTTAAAACATCATCTGGTAAGCAAGCAAGATGTTCTTCACAAGAGAACAATTTGTCTCCTACACCTTTATTGGAGAAAGAGCATATTTTGTTGAGGCTTCTCAAATACCACTTGATTAATCTTCCTCCTCCAACATGTAATAAATTTTATAAAAATCACTCTTTTTGTGCATATCATCGAGTACGTGATCATTCCACAAATGTATGTCAAGTATTGAGTGATAAAATACAACTTATTGATTGTGGTGCTCTTCCATGTGTTGATGCATCTAGTCATTCTAAATAATAATCTCTCTTTTATGGTGTGCTCCTCACTATGTGGCATTTGTAGCTCCATATGTTTACTCGTTTCCACTCATAGTGCAACCATATTTCTTTCCATGATAGAAATATGATAGTCTCTCTCATGGCTTTATTTGCCTTTATTCTTGGGGGCCAAGGATAACTAGTTTTGGGAGGTGTGTATTCTTTTCAAGGATCCCCTCTTCATCTTTTGTTTCCCTAAAATATCAATATAGCAAGTATATTGACATTTTAAAGGGGGCCATATCACCCTATCCATTTCATTGATGTCTTGTGAGATTCAAATCATTGACATACCCCTTTGGTGGTGGTGTTGTTTATAACACCCCCTAAGGCATGGTTATCAATTTTCCCCCTGTGACATTAAACCTTTGTGTGCTCCTTGAGGCGTGATTTGAAAAATAGTCCATGGATTTGGCATAACGAAGCTTGTTGATTCATGAACTTGAGCCTTTTTGCATGGCCACCTAGCATAACACAAATTTCTTTCCAGTGGATCTATGTGTTTCATGAGTGATTTAGCATAATGCAACTTGCTAATCCTTATGAGAGCACCATTTTTTCTAACATTACTTTCGATGGTTGACATTTGGTATTTGAGATAAATTTAAGATTGAGATCTCTTTACCTTACTAAATCAAATCTCTTTTTAGTACTAACATTGTGTTTAGGTTTTATTGTGTTTTTATTATTTGTTCTATGTTTGTTGCATGTTTTCTTTGTCTTGGGTATGTTTACTTTGTGCATGGTATCATGTTTGGCTTGTGTATTTTGCATGTTTACTTCATGTATTGTATTATTTTTGCATTGTGTCTATTTTTCATTATGTTTTCATTATGCATGCTTTGTGTTTTTCATGTTGACTTACACCTCATGTGTGTTTCTTTGTTCTTATATTATTTTTCCATAGGATCTTGAATCTAGGGGCTAGTGCATCCCTTGGATTTGATGTTGTCCTATCTCTTCAATGTTTGGATAATTGAACCCTTCTTGGCTTATCCATAATTTAATGTGAGTTCGAGTGTAAGTTCATACTCTCACTAAAGCGGGGGCCAAATATAGCATAAAAAATTGCCACCCTTGACAATTTCACACTAGGTTTAGCTCCCCCTTATGTGCTTGGACCTAATTATGCATTTAATTATCCATTTTATGAATATCTTTGTAAAATCAAAAAATGCCTGAATGAAAATAATCATTTAATATTTTCCTTGACGTTTAAGGCCTCAACAAGGATGTGTCTGGACTAAGGCACCCAGTTCCCTTGTCCAACCCTTTTTGACCCCAATTTGAATATGCCAATGTTAGTATTTTATTATTTGAAAATCCAAAGTCATTTGTTAGCTATCGGTATTTTATTTTTGGGAAATTAGAAGAATTGCATATAAATACAAGTCCTTTTCATCATTTGAAATCCTAGGAAATCTATTGGGAAAATTGAAGATCCTAAAATTAGTCAAGACAATTCAAGGGGAAAATTAGTAGCATTATTGCAACACTTTCATTAATCAAGATCAATATTACAAGACATCAAGAAGAATGAAACAAACTATGTGCAAGAAGACATTCTAATCTATCATGCCAAATTATAAAGATGTATTGAGTTATATTCTACATGCTATCCAAAAAATATATTATGTTTTAGGGAAATAACCTTTTGTAGGTCTATCAAGCAATTAGGGCATCCATCAATCAACATCTGTGGCAACTTGTGGTGTGGCATCATTGTTATCAACTAGGATTGCACCCTAGCTAAGCTTAGACTCAGCTAATCATGTTGAAACATGGAAACATCTTCAAGCTTGTGGGTTGCTCATAGTGAAGATGAATCTCTAGATAAAGGGATGGTTCCCTATTATACCTCCTGCAAACTACCTTCTTTGAAAGGAAAAGGGATATAAAGAAACATTTAATTAAAACCTATCCTAGGAGGTGATGCACCAAGCATTCTAGATCTACTTATTGGTAAAATTCATAATATATTTCAATAAATAGGCCTTTATTCTTTACACAACTCAACTAAGCATGTAACACATAAGTATTTCATATGTAAGGACTGAAATAAAAGTTTGTTGAAGGAAAACAACCTATTTTCACAACTTCAAACAACTAAAAAAGCTAACACAAACTATAATCTACATCAACCATGCATCTTCTTGCATTATTATTGCTTGAAAGAGACAAAATCAAAGGATTCTTCAACATGAATCACAGAAATATCATCAATGATTCACTCATTACTACACATGAAGTATCAAGAAGGATAAATATGCTTTCTTTATTGAGAAAATAAGGAATTTTCTGCTACAAGTGGATCAATCTGAGTTACAAAACTTCTTCGACTCTCTCCAATGAACATGAGAGGAGATAGCTAGAATTGTGAAAAACATAGGTTTCTTCCCCCTATATACAAAAAAGAATCTCTAAGTGCCAAGAGGTGGCACTTGCAGTTAACTGCATCTGAAAATATCTCCCAAAAACTGATCTACGAGTAAAAATGAAAATGCCTGAAAAGGGGGCCCACAACTGATGTAAATTGAGCTTGAACAACTCCAAACTTCCCCTCTCAACCAGTTTGACCAAAGTGGACTTCAAACTCAACCATCTCACTGAAAATCAGGCCTAAATGTTCTAGTTTAACTCCACCTCTTAAGATTTTGACATGAAGTTAACAATTTAAACAAGGAATGAAGTAAACATTATGACTCACTTCATTAGGTGTTATGGATTTGTCTAATTTATCGCATCTTCATGACATTTATTGAAGCAACTTATAATTTATTGGTTCACTAAAGTTTAAATTATTTATTTCATTTCAACTCATGCAAAAGTTAAGGGGGTCGACCAATTTTGTTTGATACTCATGCAAAAAAAGTTTAAAACAAAGTGAAAAATTACCCCAAAAAGGGTCGACCAAACTTAGGGCACAAAGATAACCCTAAACACAAAATACCTGCGAATTTTCTTCAGTTCACTTTCACTTCTCACCTTGCGTTCTACTTAGCTACTTTGGCCACCTTTTGGGGTTTCACTCGATGTTTATTTGGAAGTTCCATTAAGTTCTTTGGAGATTTTGAGCCATTCATGTAGATTTTCTTACAGAGGATGAGCTAAAATTGTGTGGTGAGTTGTTTATTTGCATAAAAATGTTAATAATATCTCATTTGTGTGAAAGAAATCTTCTTTAAGCTTAAATAACATGCAATCAAATATCTCATGCCCTTGCACCATTTTCATTCAAACCTGTCTACCAATAAATTTTGTCATTTTAAACCTCTGTGCAAAAACTAAAACCAAAATCCTTGATTCTTTACTTTATCATGAGATCCACATGCTTCACTTTGTATGGGAAGAAAATGGCAATACCTAGGAGCCCCTGCATTATCCTCTGTAACCCTCCATTCAATGCATTTTGTATGATATGGTTTACCAGATGTCATGCGTGAATGTGTTTAGCCATGCTTTCATTTCTATTTTTTTCCTCTTTTAGCAAGCACAAGGATTTCTCCTTTTTGTAGGCTATGGTTGGAGTCTTTTCCCCATGATATTATGTATCCTATCTGTATATTACAACTTGTAGACCTTGAAAGATAAAAACCTTTGTCAATCATCATGCTCTCCATTGGTTCAGACTTCTATCTAGATGTATGGATTTGCATCTATCATCATATTCCCTATTTCAAGGCTTTAAAGGATCCAATTAAGTCTTTTTTTATTCTTGTTCAATACATACATGATTTTATTAGACCAAATACATACATCCTTGTGCTTTCCAACACAAAACAATGAGTTTTCACCATATAAAAACCCCAACAACCTAATCACAATCTTAGGTAACCCAATGATTTTGGTTGTAGCATGAAACCCGATACAAGGGATAAGCTAAGAGAAGAAGTTTTAACATGCTTTAGGATCATAACAAGGGTCTGTTTACTATTTCTCTGTCTTTTGTTAGTTTTGTTTCCCTCTCACACTAGACTGCCCTCAATGAAAGCTTTGAATGATCATAGGCTCTTGACAAGGCTCAAAACAGTATATCAATTGATGCTCAACCCTTTAATTTTATGAAAGGATTCTAAATGTCTGTGATAGTTCCCTAAAAGATGTCTTGACAACCTTCTACACTATTAATGCTATGAGATTTCCACAATCCATAGTGCTGAATTTTTAATTTTCTGGATTTTGAGATTGTGTTGGAGTTTTTTCATCAACGTTTCGGATCACACTCAGTGATCCATCATCAGGATGCTAGAGAGCAAAGGAGATGAGAAATGGTTAGATGCAGACTTAATTTCTCTTAAAAGGAAGAGAGGTGAGAGGTTGAGGAGAGAGATGGTTCCAAATCCCAAGATGAGAGAGATAAGGTAAGAATGGTGAGAAATTTGAAAAAATGGATAGGAATAGAATAAGAGATAAATGTAAGAGTGAGAAATTTAACAAGAACCAACAACAAAATTGAAAATCACAAGACAATTGAAAGAGGACTACAACCTCAAGAAAATTCAGCAAGAGACAAGAGAGAGAGATTGAATAATAGATAAACAAAAAAATTATAAATTGAAATGCCATGTTAAATAATAAGGTTGAAATTTTTTACAAATAAAATATAGATTACTAAAAAATGAAGCTATAAATTAATAATTACAAGAGATTGACAACAAAATATGTGGAACCAAAAGGATCAACGAATTAAAAAACCAAAAAAGCCAAGGCCCAAAATACAACAAAAGGTAGCAAAAAATGATTCAATAAAGGACAAGAAGACATAGTACAAATTACACAAAAGGAACAACGAAGAGAAAGCAAGAAAGAGAATTGGATAATTAGAGAGGAAGATAATATGAGAGAAAAAATAATAAAGAAAATCAAAAGGTAAAAACTAAAGGATTTGAAAGGCTAAAAACCCAAAAGAGAAAAACAAGAGGAAATAGATAAGAAATGAACAAAAAGAATAAACGAAAGGGTAGGTAAAGATAAATTATAATATTAAACATTAATTTTATATTTTCCTATTGTTAATTAATTCAATTTAAACATTAACGACAAATAAGAAAGAATATTAAGTTTGAAATATATTAAAATCGCAAAAGAGAATTACGAGAGGAACAATAAATTGACATGACCCAAAAAATATATAAAAAGTGCAATTAAAAAATTATATTATTGCACATTAATGTTATAATTAAATTAATATTATATTTGTCTATAAAATATGATATTTTTGTAAATTACAAATTTAAAATAATATAACTCAAAATAAGTTTGTCTATATCATATTTTAATCTAAACTCCTAAATTATCATTTTTTTATCTTTTGTGTTCATCTAATAAAATAAATATCAAATCTAATTATAGAAATTAGAATTTTAAATCAATAAAAATAATTTTGAACAATTACAAATAGTATCAATTATATTATTAATTTTGATGAGGATTCTGTCAAATCATCTAGATATTGTGGATATGATTTTGATAGAAGACAATACAAACAAAGGGAAGAATGTTTTAGACACATAATCAACTTCAAATTGTACCATATGTTCTGGTAAAGCAACCTCAATTCATTCTAGTAAGTCAAGGTAGTCAGGAAGCAAAGACAAGTGCAAGTGCAGAAGGAAGATAAGAAGAATCAGAAGTTCAAGAAAATTCCAAAACTCCAAGGTATGTAAAGCTAAATCATTCTAAAAGTCAAATTATAAGAGATAAGAATAAAGGAGTGCAAACTAGAAGGAATATTGCAGAAGAGTACTGACTGATTTCCAAGATTGAACTTAAAAATGTCACTAAAGCCTAACAAGATGAACACTAGATGGAAGCTATGAAGGAAGAGCTAACACAAATTGAAAAGAATGACACATGGATAATGGTTCCCATACCTAAAGATAAAAATGTTCTTGGTACTAAATGGATGTTTCGAAACAAGCTAAATGAACAAGGTGAAGTGGTCTGGAATAAAGCAAGATTGGTATGTAAAGGGTATTCTTAGATGGAAGGTGTTGAATTTGAAGAAACTTTTGCCCCTGTTGCCAGAATCAAAGCTGTTAGATTATTTCTTTCTTATACTCCATACAAGGAATACAAAGTCTATCAGATGGATGTGAAGTCAACATTTCTGAATGGAGAACTAGAAGAAGAATTATACATTGAACAACCAAATAGATTTCAGCTAACTAACAAGGAAGATATGGTCTGCTACTTGAGGAAAGCTCTCTATGGACTCAAGCAAGCTCCCAGAGCTTGGTATGCTAGATTGGAAAAATATTTATTGAAGCTTGGATTCACTAAAGGTATTGTTGATAGAAACTTATATTTCAAATTGGATCATGATAAAGAGTTAATTATAGAATTCTTTGTTGATGACATCATTTTTGGAAGAGATGACAATCTATGTATGAAGTTTGTTGATGAGATGAAGGATGAATTTGACATGAGTATGATTGCAGAGATTAAGTTCTTTATAGGATTACAAGTGACCCAGTTAGACAAGGGGATATTCATATCTCAGTCCAAATATGTGAGAGAGCTACTGAAGAAATTTGGGATGGAAGATTCAAATCCTATTGGTACTCCCATGGTGACTGTATGTAAGCTAACTCATAATGATGATTCTCCCAAGGAAAATCAAACTAGATATAGGTCAATGATCAGTGGATTACTTTATTTAACCCAGACTAGGCTAGATATTATGAATGTTGTATGTATGGTTGCTAGATTTTAGGTTGATCCAAAAGAATCACATGTGACTACTGTTAAGAGGATCTTTAGATATCTGAAAGGAATATATGACTTTGGACTTTGGTATCCAAAGGATGATGATCTCAATTTGAGTGCATATATTGATGTGGATTGGGCTGGTGATGTAGATGACAAGAAACGTACTAGTGGTGATGCTTTCTTCCTAGGGAAGAAGCTGGTGTCTTAGTTGAGCAAAAGGTAGAATTCAATTTCTCTATCTACTGCTAAAGCATAATATATTGCTACTACAAACAATTGTACTCAAGTAATATGGATGAAACAAATGTTGAAAGATATCAGGGTAACATATGAAGAGCCTATTGCCATATACTTTGAAAATTCAAGTGCAATAAATATTTCAAAGAATCTGGTACTACACTCGAAGACTAAACATATATCAATTAACTTTCATTTCTTGAGGGAGAAAGTCAATGAGAAAGAAGTCAGATTGGAGCATGTGCCTACTAAAGAATAGATTGTAGACATCCTTACTAAGTTGTTGTTGAAGGATACTTTTGAGTATCTCGGATGAATGCTAGTGGTAATCACCCCTCCTAATAAGAACTAAGAGATGCATTTACTTGCATCAATATGTGAGATACATTGCTATATTATGATCTGGATTGATGTTTTTGTGGTTGCTACTCAGGGGGAGCAGTCAGATGTGCAGATATGTGGTTCAGAGCGTGTATATGGAAAGGTCATGGTTACCTTTTCCATTGATGTCAAAGGGGGAGAAGTGGAATGTGAAAAATCCTTTTAAGAATCAAAGAGAAATTGAGAAGAGTTAGAACCAAAGGGAAAGCAAGTATGTTGGGTTGATGGCATTTTTCACATCATGTGTTGCTATCAATACCGAAGGGGGAGATTTTTGGATGATGTGGATGTGTTGTTGATATGTGGTTGTCATTGATGTCAACACTATTAGCATTTAGTGTATTAGAGGTTGTATATGTCGAGGATATTGAGAAAATTGTAAAAGAAAGTGTTCAAGGTTCCTAGTGGAACTGTGCAGGTCATGAAGGCATCTTGTTTTTTACATTAAATTTCAGTTGTTGTGGACTAAAGGGTTTTCTGCTAAGTTTATCTAGATCATCTACCAGAATTTTTAGAGGTCCGCGTATATATTTGATCATGTTGTGGTCTGGAAGTGTTTCTGCAGTCTTTGTCAGTGTTTCTGAGTGAATTTTGTGTGATTCTAGAAATCTCAGTTGTTGCAGATGTTTCTCTACTATTTCTTGGTGCTCTTGGATGTTTCTATATCATGCTCTATCTTTGTGGTATGTCCACATTTATCAGTGTGCTCATGGTCAAAAAAATTTCTTGCATATGTTCAGTTTTTCTTGTTCTTGGCTGACATGTTGGTGTTAGTGTGTTGTGGATCTTTGAGGTGAAATTAATTGAAGTCTTTTTGTGTTGGAATTGTTAATTTGGTTCCCCGCTATGCTATGGCCAACCTTGGTGGATTCACTTTTAAAAATTTATTTGTAAATTTGGGCCGACATTGAAAATATGTTTTATTTTGTTGGCCGACTAAGTTATTGATGAAATCTCATGTAGCGGATATATAAGAGTGATTGTTTCATTGGTGTAGTGTGTGGAAAAGGTGTTGAGTGTACTCTTATGTGTGTATGTGTGAATATCATTTGATTGCAGAGTAGAGTGTGAAGAAGATCAAGCAAAGTGTGAAGTAGTTTGTGAAGGAGTTTTTTGTGCTTAATTGGAACTGTAATTAGGCTTGTGCAAAAGCTATTTTCTCAATTCATACCCTCTAGATTTTAATCCTATTTTGTATTTTTGAGTAGTGAGCCACTTCTGTAATTGAGTAGTGAGCTCTACACAATGTGCTTAAATGCATGTGCATTCCCCTTTATTGATTTCATTATACTTTTAACAGGGTATAATCTTGTGGACTAACATCCACCTTGGTTTTTCCCCTAATAGGGTTTCCACATAAAAAATCTTGGTGTTCTCTATCTCTCTGATTTGTTAATTGCTTATTCATTAGATCTGAGATTAAGTTAAGTAAAGTTTGAAAAGTTTATTATTCTGTGACAACTGATTCACCCCCCTCTAAGTTGTCTATCTTTGTTTTTCCAACAACATAGTTTGAACAAAAGACCAAAGACAAACAATGGATAAAGGATGATGAAATGACCAGGATAAGTGGATAAAAATATGGAACTAATACAATGAGACAAGATATACTAATTGGATAGGATGGTGGTGATTGCAGGAAGCTCAGGGATGGGATAGTTATCCAAATCATCAAAAGATGAATTGGGAGGATGATATGATGGAGAGATGAGTGATGAGGAGTGATAGGAGATTGGAAAGATTGGTGAAAGAAGGGGGAGTGATGACAATGAGATAGATGGCATTCGGTTTTATGGGGGAATCCTATAGCCAGATACCAATGACAAGGGATTGTGAGATGGGATGAGGATAAAGATGAAGGGATGGATAGAAAAAGATAAGGAGATGGAAAGATGCTAGAATGGATGGATAAAGGGATATAGATTTGGATGGGGGAAAAGGTTACTCGATAGATAGATGGAAATGTAAGGATTTGGAAGATGAAAGGGATTTGCTATGATGGATGGATAGAGGGATAAGGATGGGGAGATGAAAGGGATTGTTTGGATGGATAGGAAGACAAGGATGGGGAGATGGAAGGGATTTTTTGGATGGATAGGAGGATAAGGATGGGGAGATGGAAGGGATTGCCATGATGGATGGATCTAGAGGGATAAGGATTTGGATGAGGAAAAGGTTACGAGATGGATAGATGAAAAGGGATGCTATGATGGATAGGAAGATTAGGATGGTGAGATGGAATGGAATGTTTGGATGAATGATGTCTCTAAGGAATTATGTCACAAAGGAAGTAGATACCCCCAGTCTAGATACATCATGTGTGATGAGGCAGGAGGGATGGAAGACAAGTGGATGGGGAGGTAAAGGAGATAAATGGAGGATGATATGATGGGTGGATGAGGGAGGGAGATGGATGTAGATTGGACGCCTGGGTAAGGAAGGAAGACTGATAGTAGCATGATGAGTGGAAAAAGAAGGTAGATGGATGTGGATAAGGAATAAGATAGTGTATGGAGGAAGGGAATGAATTCCAAGAGGTGTCCAAAGCATGTATGTATGTTTTCCCCTATCTATATCAAGATCACAAGGAGGATGGAGGGATTGGGATAAATTGGATATGACAGGCAGGATGTGTAAGATAGGTGGGATGAAGGAGATGGGTGAAGGGGATGCAATTTCCCTCAAGTGTGGAAGTAATTTGGATGGGGGATTTACACATGATGCATGCTTGATAGGTTTTCATCATGGTACTTATCCAAGGCACTTGTTTTCCAAGTTTTCACCATCAGACAAATTATTTCTCTTTACTTTCTTTTTGACTTTTTTGACTTTTTTGGATTTTGTGGATTTTTTGAAATTTTTAGAGTTTTGGATAGTATGAAGATGGAGATGGATAAGGATAGGGATGTGGATAAATGGATTTAGAATATATGTGATAAGGAGATAGATGAAGGACTCAAGCACCAAGTTCCATATGAGATATTAAGAACCCATGTGTGAAGTGATTATTGGATGTTGGTACAACATTATTAGGATAAATGGATTATGCAAGAGAATGGATTAAAGGGATTTGATGGGGGAGATATGTGGGATAATCGATGGGATGTTGGAAAGTATATAGATGGAATAATGGGGTAGGTGTGTGATGGGGTGATGTTTTCAGGACCAACATTGGCACATATGGTGGTGGATGTGAAAGGATAGGAGGATTAGTGGATGGATGATGTGGAGATAATGGAGGGGATGGGATAGTGAATTTTGGGACATAAGGACCTAAAACAGATTTAGGAGATGGTGGATGAGAATTTTTAGCGTTGGTATTAGCAACTTTGGATGTTGTTACAATTTTTCCATTCGAAGGCATTGCATATTTTTTCTTTGGGGTCCACATGGTTTTTAATTTTGCTTTGGTGGGCCATTGTGGCTTGTGGGTTTGATTTGAATTTTTCTTCTCTTCAACATGTCTTTTTAAGAGGAAATGAGGAGCTTTAGATTCATGTGGATGTTTAGATTTATGCATTTTTACTTTAGCATCCAAAGTGATTTTAATAGAAATGGGATGGATGCGAGCAGATGGATGATATGGAGGAAGCATGAATGGAGTGATGGAAGTAGGATTTTGGGGATGATATGTGGATGGAGGATGTGTGGGTATGTGCCTTTGTTGATCCTGATTAGGGAACATGAGAGTGGTATGTTCATGATGGGTGACATGGATAGGTGATGGATGGATGAAAGGATGAATGGGATGAGATGGAGGAGGTGATTTTGGGATATAAGGTCCTAAAATGGACTTAGTATGTGGGGGATATGTGATGGTGGATGGAGAGACATCAGGAACCAAAATAGATTCAGAAGATGGAGGAATATGGATGGTTGTTTTGAGGTCATAAGATGGAGGGGGGATGGTGGAAAATGGTTTAATGGAGTGATGGGAGGTGCCTACTATTCTTTTGGAGGAGGCTCGTTGAGGATGTATAGAGGTTGTGCCAACATTTTTGGATTGGGTATGTGTAGGATCATGATGGGCGAAAAAGTGGCAATATGATGGGTATGTGGCTAATGACTTTTTTTACCCAAAATTGATGAAATGAAAATGGTTTTCAAAGGAGATTCTTATCCTTCCACCAATATAAAGTATTCTTTACTTTGAATTTAATAAGTAATTATTATTCTTTTTCTATTCAAATTATGACTAAAGTCTTGATTGATAGGCTAATTGAAAAGCATCTATAGCTTTCAAATGGTATCACATTTTTTGAATCCAAAACATGTGTCACATTCTATGCTTCCCATACTATAGGATTAAAAAAAGAAAAATTGAATTTCATGAAGTTTTGACCAAGTTAAGGTGGTCAGACATACAAGTTTTTTAATATTTTTTAAAATTTGCAATAAAAATTCATAATTAATTATTTACTTGGAAAAAAATTACAAAAAAATATGAATCACATTAGGACATGAGTCATCTACTTATATCTAAAATCTTATAAAAAAATATTATCATTTTATTGTGGTTAGGGTGGTCGCAGACACCTACTTCTTATTTTGCCCGAAATTTAAGTACTCTGCATTGAAATTTCAAATTTTCACCAAATAGAAATTTTTTTTAAAAACAAACCTAGTAGTTTAGAAACTACATTCAATTTTCTACAAATTCTATTCTTACATATTTTTGAAATAATATAGATAACTTATTCAATTTTTTACGTCAAGTTGCCTAACTCTAATTTTTCTAAATTTTTTGCCACTTAAGGGCCTGGTTTTTCCATGATGATCCTGCACATACCCAATTTTGAGTCTTGAGAGATATATCCAAGACCTTATGTACACGGATTTTCTTTGACATGGATGGGCTCTAAAATACCTTGCTCATGAAGGCCTAAACCTTTTCCTTGATAGTTCATGATCTTGAGCATCCAATCTATGGTGGGATGCTTGTTATTTTGGAAGAATGATGTGTGTCCATTATTAGGTGGAGGAGGATAGGCATTGTTTATGCTTGGTTCCTTGTCTATAGTGAATGTGAGAGTACTAAGGGAATATAAAATTGGTGTGGGGATAGTGGGGTTAGATAGCGATGGAGGATCATGGGATGGAGATGATGGTATAGTAGCATCTTGATCAGCAGGAGTGAATGGTAAGGGATCAGGAGAGGGATTAGGTGATATACTAGGATATGGATTTGTGATAGCTAGTAATAAGGGCTCATGCGATGGAGTGATCAGATCTTGAGTTTCAAGGGGATCATGGGATGGAATGGATGGGGGATTGTGATCTTGAGGTGGAGTAGATGGGATGGCAAGATCTTGATTTGGAGGAGGGGATATGTTTGTATTCTCTAGATCATCCTCTTGGCATGACTCATCATGTGTGGGTGGTGTGATGATGAAGTGTTGGAGGGACTCCTCAAGTGGGGGGGATGGAAGGATGGAGGATTCATGAAGTTCATGGGAATGGATTTCGGTGATACTAGGAGTGGGAGAAGTGGATTGGATTTGGGTGTCTTCAATGGATTGGGTGGACCTAGGAGTAGAAGAGGGTGATTGGGTTTGGTTATCTTCGATGGGTTCAATAGCTCTCAGTGGAGGAGATGGGAGTTTAGTGGATTTGGTGGGCTTGATGGTTTGAGTGGTGCTATGGGTGGTAATGTCAATGATAGGCATGGTATGGAGAATGGTCTCATCACTAGTGACTATGGATGAATAATTGAGATGGCATGGTTCCACGAATTCAAGGTGCGGAGTTGAGGATGTCTTCTTTGTCATAAGTCCTTGGAAAAATTTTGTAGTGAGAATCATGCATATTCTAGGCTTAGCTAGGGTGATGGGAATATATGAAGGATTATGGGTTGGTGGAGGATTGGGATTATGGATTGGTGGACTAGGATTAGATGGAGGAATGGGATTGGATGGAAGACTAAGAGTATATGGAGGATTAGGATTGGTGGGGGGATTGATATTAGATAGAGGGTTAAGGTAAGAATATTGTGATAGCGGACTAGAATAGGAAGATGTGGATGGTGGATTGATGTTAGAGGAAGTAGGTGGAGAATTAAGATAGGAATATTGGGATGGTGGACTAGGAAAAGAGGATATGGGTGGTGGATTGTAATAAAGGTATTTAGATGGTGGACTAGGATGGGAAGATTGAGATAGAGGATTGAGATAGGAGGACATGGGTGATGGATTAGGATAGGAAGATGTGGATGTTGGATTAGGATAGGTTGATGGGGGTGTAAGATTAAGATAAAAAGGTGTGGATGTTGGATTAGGATAGGGGAACATGAATAGGGGATTGTAGATTAGGATGGGAAGATTGGGATGGTAGATTGGGATAAGAGGATGTGGGTGTTGGATAAGAGAAAGATGTAGATGAAGGATATGATGAATATGCAGATGGGGAAGATACCGAATGTCCTTTGTTAGAGGTAGCATAAGGAGCATTATTAGGCATGGATAGAGACATAACATGATAGCTTAGAGGGGTAATTGGATTTTGGAAAGCAGTTGGGGAAATCTTACTAGAAATAATAGCATCAAGGGGATCTATATCATATACCTCTTGATCAACAAGACTTTCGTTATCATCGTCAAGGTAATTAGGATTCCCCTTGACTACTATTTTTGGTTGCATCAAGGTGAAGGATAAGGATTCATGGAATAGGATGGGATGGATATGGATTAAAGGTATGGGAATAGACAATTAGAAGGAAAGAAAAGGTGATGAAAGGATAAATAGGATGAATTTGAAGAACATGGAAAAAGGAGATCTTAAGATTTGTTTCGATATCAGAAGAACTAGGATGTAGATGGACTAAAGCTTAGTTGGGATTTAGGTTAAGCTCATATTAGGATTGGATTGAAGCTCAAATTAGGATAATTGGATAGGGATGTGATTGGATTAGATTGGATAAGATCAATTGATGAGATGATTGATAAGATTATATGATGGATTAGATAGGATGATGAAAGGGATTCTAAACCAAGTTCAGAGATCACCCTAGGTGACTTAAGGTATTGATTGATTGAATTAAAGGACAAATAGATAATTATGACACTGAATCCACCTCAAGATGGAAGTGAATTTATTGGGCCGATGATGATAATAGACTCAAGATGGATGAAAATCTTGAGCAGATGTGGATGATGTCGATCGGATTTAGACACCTAAGCCAATTCGGATAATAACCTATAAATGAAGTTTAGGGGATTCAGATTGAGAAAATGATGATGGATACATAATCTAGAGCCATTCTAAGATGTGTCTATTTGATTTAAATGATGAATAGATGACCTGCAGATGACTAGTGGGAAAGGTCACCCAACTGGAGGGAAAGGTCATCCAACTAGGGGGCAAGGTCGCCAAACTGGGGTGCAAGGTCGCCTAACTAGAGGGAAAGGTCATCTAACTAAAGGGAAAGGTTGCCTAACTGAAGGGAAAGGTCACCTAACTAGATGGAAAGGTCACCTAACTAGAGGGAAAGGTTGCCTAACTGGAGGGAAAGGTCACTGAATTGGAGGGAAAGGTCACCTAACTAGAGGGCAAGGTCACCCAATTAGCTTTTGGACCCTCAGAACAAGGAAATAGACTCTTAGAATGGGGAGACGAACTCTTGGAACGAGGAGATAGACCCTCAGAACAAGTAAATGGATGCTCTGAATGGGAAAATAGATGCTCCAAATGGATGAACAGACTCTCTAAATAGGAGAATAGATGCTCTGAATGGGAAAATAGATGCTCTGAATGAGAAAACAGATGCTCCAAAGAGGAAAATGGATGCTCTGAACAAGAAAATGGATGCTCCAAATAGGAAAACAGATGCTCCAAATGGGAAAATAGATGCTCTAAATGAGAAAATGGACACTCCTAATGGGTAAACAGACTGACTAAATGAATGGACAGACTATCCAAACTAGAGGGCAAGGTCACCCAAATGGAGGGAAAGGTCACCTATTCTGTGAAGGATGGGAAATTTAGATAGGAACAGACTGTGAAATGACTCAAACAGAAGGCAAGGTCACCCCTGTGGACAGCAGGGTTGCCCCTGTTGACAAGTCTGGACTCAACTTGGATAAAAATGGCAAAGGAAAAGGATGAAAACACAACAAACAACAAACAGAAGGAAAATGTTGACTCTACTAATAAGATATGTTCTAGTTTTGCACAGAAAAGATAGTTCAAACAACACAATCCTAAGATTTAGTGATAAGGGTATGGCCAACACGATCCTCTATCTAGGTTGAACAAGGTGATCTAGGGAGTCCTCAATATACACATGGTATGTGAGGTACAACCATGAACACTAGCCCATCACAGGCGTGAGTCAAAAGCCCTAGTGAGTTATTGGAAATTTGGACCAATTATTCACGTCTTATCTAGGTATCACCCTAGCTTCGACGCTTCACCAAACACGACATGACTGGATTGGGGTACAACTTTGGCTCTCCCCCCTTTATATACCCCACCGGTACACATGGTTGGGATCATCCCTTGGGGTGATGAAATCTCCAAGCAGGTCCTACTAAAATAAGACACTAAACATTTTTGGCTAATCCCCACACTCACACGAAGTGCAAGGGAAAAGCTTGAATGGTCTAGTGCCCCCTAGCTAACACAAAGGATTAAGTGAGCTACAATTTCTCTTCACCCTAGATCACCAAATGGTGCAAGGGGATTGGATACGTCAATAGCCCACTTTCAAGCACAATAAAGAATATTTTGACTTACCCTAATTAGATATGTGTCTAACTAGTATGAAAACAACAAACAAACAAGCTAACTAATGTTCTTGACCTGCTCGTCCTACAAAAAATACATTAGTAGTTAATCCTCTAGTCTTGGAAAAACATGAAATATCTACAAAAATGTTAGTAAAAACAAGAACATTCACCAACAAAATAGGTTAGGGGGTTAGTACTAACAAAAACAATAAGAAACAAACTCTAGAAATGAAGTTTTAGTCACAGTTTTTACCTTAGAGACACCTCTGTCAAGGGTAGAATCACCCCTATTAAGGGCAAGGGAACCTGTCTTGAGGGCAGGGTCACCTATTCAAGAAATAAGGAGAAAATTTGCTCATGTTTCACAGATGGGTGATTCTGCAAGCCAAAATCACCCCTATTGAGGGCAGGGTTGCCCCTATTGAGGAAACAGGGAGTAAATTTGCTCATGTTTCATAGATGGGTGATATTGTAAGGTAGAATCACCCCTCTTGAGGGCAGGGTCGCCCAACTAGGGGAATAGTCACCCAACTGGGGGTAGGGTCACCCCTTTTGAGGGAAAGGTCACCCCTGTCAGTTGTGGAGTCGCCTCTGTGTAATCTGAACCTACAAAATGTCAAACAATAGAGAACGTCAAAATACTAGACCTGTTTGTCAGTCCCATCGGGCATGCCAGAAATGTAATGCAATGTGCTTCTAAACCTAAAAGATGCAAAACAACAAAGAATGCAAAGGATAAATAACACAACACCACCTCAAGATTAGCCTAAGTTGAACTTAAACAAAGAAAGATGAAACAAAAAATATACCTTGTCTAAGTTGATCTTTTTGGCTGGCCCTTTGTTGAAGATTTCATGTGTGCTCCTTGATGGCAAGAGTGCTGAAAATGATATGCAAATGCTCTAATGAGAGATGTGGGTGTTTTGATAGATGAATGCAAATGGATGTGATAAAAGCTTCAAAATGTAACAATGGAGAATACAAGTGCTTGAGCTTGAGAGAGTTCAATTGCTTGAAGGCTTGAATGTGTGTTATGAATGAATGGGAGAAAATCTTCCATTTTAAGAAAAGAGTCTCTAAAGAAATGAATGGCCAAGATTTTGCCAACATGGGAAAGATGAAGGGATGTGGTGAGTTGAGGACTCACAAGCCCTCACATCTTTCCATGTGGAAAAAGAGGTGTCAAAAGGATAGGTGATGTGGAGAAAGGACATGTGAGGTGGAGGTACTTGCAAGTACTTTGGGATTAGGAGAATATTTCCTCAAAAAGAAAGTTTTTGTCCCCATATGAGGATGATGGTGACAAGTGAGGAATTTTACAAAGTCCTCTCTTATCATCATGGGGATGAGAGAAGTTGTTGGGAGAATAGATGTGAATTTTAAATTCACATGATTAGGAAGTACCTTGGGGATAAGACAAGGTCCTCATAAAGGAGGTCCTTGTCCCATGTGACTAATGTGACCTATGAAGGAATTTAGAATTTCCCAACAACTTACATGGGGAAGAGAAATGTATTGAATGAATAAATGTGAATTTTTAATTCACATGGGGAAGAGGTCAAGGTCAAATAAAGAAAGTACTTATGAAAGGATGACTTGGAGGACATACCAGAAATGGCATGTGATTAGATTAAGGTTGGGTAAACAAATAATTAGGAAGATTAATGAAGGATTAGAGACAAATGGCCAAATATGGAAGATGTGACATTAATCCAGATTAGAGGTGTGCACATCCTAATCATGAATTAATTAAACTAACCCAAATTAGAAGAGGATTATGGAGGATGTGACAAGGAGGGAGAAAAAAGGGAATTTAAAATTGATTTAAATTCAAAAGGCTAAATGACTAATTTAAATAAATTGATGTATTTATTTAATTTAGAGAATAAAGGATGAAAGATAAAATATTTAATTATTACATTAAATACTTTAGAAACTTTAGGGAAAGGGGAAACATTAATTAAATAAATTATTTAACTAACATTGATGGATAAGGAGATGGATTTGACCATGTGGGAGTGGTCAAATTTGGATGCCAATATTTTTCCCTTCTTTGACATGGTGTTATGAAGTAGCATCACTTCAAAGAAGATTAAAAGACAGCACCAGGAAGAAGATGATTAGATTGGGAAAGATGTATTTGGGTTTACCCTATTTTTCACCCAATTATTAATGGTGAACCCGACATATTGAATATTGTTTAATTTTCTAATTTTTGAAGTCTCTCATTGCATCTTAGGTTAGATTTTGCATTCATTAGCATTGGATTAAGATCTCATTTAGGATTACTTGTTTTGCATTGAAATATTGCATCTCATCTAGGGTTTAGAATTGCATTATTTTGCATCTCTCTAAATCTAAAAAATACAAAAAGAAAATTAGTCATTTTGTATCTCATTTAGATCTCATACAATTTCATTTGACAATCAAAAACAAAAGTGCATTTCAATTCAGACCTTGCATTTCATATTTTCATTGCATCTTTACATTACATTTCTGGAAAATTTGAAATTGAATTTCTCTCTCTCAAACCTAGAAATGAAAGATATCACTAAAATCTTGCAAATCATTTAAAAATAGTTTAAAAATACCTAACCAAGACCCTGCCTCCCTTACTAGTGAATGAGTTCATGTTATCTACTGATCTACATTTTTCTGGACATTAAAATCTTAGTTTCTAGTTTTTGTTTGGTACTATTACTTTCCTATTTCAGTTTCTTTATTTATTGTTTCATCAAATTCATTGCATTGATCTTAAATTGATTCATTTCAGTGCATTGTTAAAATTCAAAATTGCATTCAAACATTTCATTTTTCAGTTATTACATTGTGTAATCAATAATTACATTACTTAGAATCTGAAAATTGCATTCCATTATAGGTTATTGCATTGCGCCTTTTCCATTCTAGGGTTTTCACACTAGGTTTGTAAAACTTGTATGAGCTTTACAACTTGGTATCCTATTCACAATACTATTATAAGACATATTTCAAGGCTCATGTCATCCCATGATATCTCACTTGCTATGGATCTTGTGTTTTTTGACTCTCTTTTTGATAGTGTTGAGAATCAACCCTCCATGGCTCATAGTTTGTATACTTCATTACCCATGACTTCACCTCCTACAACTAATGTCCTTAACATTACCAAAACCATCCCTACCACCCCTACTTCCACTCAAGCATTGGGGTCTACTCCAATTCAAGGTGGAATTCCCATCCAATCCTCCATGATAGAAATGTTCATCCCTACATACACTAGTACACAATCTACAACAACATCCCAACCTACAGAAACATTCCAAACTACAACAACATTCCAACCTACAAAAAAAATTCAACCTACCACAAAATTTACACCCACTAGCATTGTGTACACTTCCATAGGTATTCCCATAGGAATTCCTTCCACCTTTGTTCCTTTGAATACCATAATTCCTCAACAATCCAACTCCACCAACCTGCAATTCACTAGCCCTGCACATACATACATTACACCACCTTATTCTATTCAACCTTACAACCAAAATGAACCTCTCATTAACTCACTTCTACAAACCATGACATCCCTTGAACAAGTGGCAAAATTACAACATAACAATAATGATCAACCTTTGCAATACATCAAGTCCACCATGTTTTCCCTTGACATATTAAGAGCACAAATTCCACAAGGTATAAAGGTCCCTCAATTTGAGAAATATGGTGGGAAAGGAGATCCTATTAGCCATTTTTTCACCTTCACAACCTTGTGTAGTGACTTCATCTTTGAGGATAAACTTTTGGCTAAGTTATTCCCTAGATCATTAAAAGATACTACTTTAGAGTGGTTATCCTCTTTGCTGAACAATTCAATGGGTTCATTCAATTAATTTATTGATTCCTTTTACAACCACTTCGATATTCATATTGGTCCCAGGATGACCCTTACTAATTTAATGACATGTAAGAAAAAAGAGGATGAGAAAGTGATTGACTTTTTAGCAAGATATTAAACATTGTATTCATAAGTGAACATTAAGATTATTGATGTCGACCTCCAACGAATGTTCATTGCCAACTTACAAGATAAAATCCAAAGAAAACTTGAAATTTTGATGTTTCCATCCTTCACACAATTATGTACATCCCTTCATGACCATCAAAACTTGACTAGTGGATGTGATGTGAAAAATCCCCCTAGTTGTCTTGAAAATTTTGAATCCACACCTCAAAAAAAATATTATCCTTTCAAGAAATGAAATAAGGGATTTTTATAATTAAATACTCCTTAGACAAGTCAACAAAACAATAATCAAGTGGCTTCTATAAAGATGACAACTCCTTTCAGGGATAAGGAGAGAGAGTTCACCCCTTTACCCGATACCCTTCACAATATCATGTTGCAGCTTATTGACAAGAACATGCTCACCTTACCTCCTATTAGAGAACGTGACCCTACTATACCATTTCCTAAAGGCTTTTGAAAAAATGCTTATTGTCATTACCATCAACAAAATGGTCATGGTACAAAATATTGTAAGTGTCTTAAACATCTTGTGCAAGATCTTATTGACAATAATCAACTTCAAATTAGAGGTGTGAATGATCAAGGTGTATCTAAGGGTTAATTTTTAGGTTAGTTTATCAAATCAATTGAAAGCATATAAGCATAAACCCAAAGAAACTACAAAGTACAATGAAATCAAATATAAATAAAATGATTATACCAGCTAATCGCCGAAGCCTCCATGATTCATCTTCGTAGCACCTTCTACCTTGTTGGTTGATATGTTGCCCTCATATTCAATGTGCGAGCAATCTAAAAATGAAAGTCTAAGTCCTACACAAGATTTGAAGGATTTAATTAAAGTCTATGCCTATGCCTGTGAAAAAATGACTCAAAGAACTCTAAGTCTTAATATATGCCAGAATAATGAAATTCATGTACATAATCTCAAAATGTGAGAAAAATAGCATTTTGTAGAAACTGCCATTTTGAATGGACAGACGAGATCGACTTTCGACAGAGACCTAAACTCAGAGGACAAGATTTAATTTGACAATCCCTAATCAGGGTTAGGGAAAAATAATTAAGTGAGTGGTCGAGATGTCGTTTGAGAATATCAAATCATCGATGGACAATAAATGAGATAATTAATTAGAAAAATAAAGATTTTTGAAAATCAAGAAGATAAAGACTATCTGATTTGTGAGATTCAAAAAATCAAGAAGATAAGAGTTGAACTGAAGATCAGATTTGAAAAATTAATAATCTGCTCGATTACTTGATTTTTGGAGGAAAGTTACCATTTTGAATTAAATTAATTCAAAATATGGATTTTGTGAGATAATAAATAATTGATTTTCTAATTATTTACCAAAATGGACTGTCAGTTAAGAATGTGATATCATTTTAAATAAACAATTTATTTGAAATGAGAGAAATGTTAAATTTGGCAATTAAATAATTAAAGATAATTATTTAATTTAGAAGATATGATTAATGATTAAATAAATTAATAAACTCATTTAATCATGAGAATTACTAACATATCAAATAAATAAATAAAATTTATTTATTTAATAATCAGGAAGAATAAATGAACAAAGGTAATTAAATAAATTAATAAATTTATTTAATTGTAAGAAGATAATAGACCCTTAGTGATGTATTGGATAAATAAATATAATTTATTTATTTAATAATCATGAAGGATACAAGAGACATGAAATAATTAAATAATAATGTATTATTTAATTAATAGCTAAATGTGGACCAAGGATATAATTAAATGTCATAATTATGCTAAGATGAAAGTTGTAAAAATAGAGCTTGCAGGCCTAGGTCATTTTTAAGTGTCTACATTTTGTCCCTCTTTGTCATAATGTAGCATGTCGCATTGTGACAAAGAAGATAAGTCAAAGATATGCCCCAGTGCAAAATAAGATAAGGAAGAATGACGAGGAGGGTTACAGTATGCCCCCTCGAGAGGACAGACGGGTTCCAAGAACATGGGTGTGCTCTTGAAATTGATGAGAAGACTAGAATATGAAGAGACAAATAAATGTTAGTGCAAAAGATATGGATGATGATATGGATGAAATGCCTATATGAGATGGGTGAGAGAAGATTACAAGACTAAAGAAGATGCATGTTAGTTGCTAGACCAAATCCTTCAAAACACTACCATAGGACATTTTATATTTATTGCTCTTAATCATCACTGGGTAGATTGTTGTGATGGCCAACAAACACCGTGATATGACATAAATCAAGGTGTGCAAGGTCGTACCATCACATAAGACAAGCAGTCACAGACAAGGATGATCATGACTCATACTAAGAGTGTCGTTACCCCAATCTTTTTGTCATAACCAACCGCCAACAAAAAGGACAAAAAGGACAAATCATGAAACATCGTTGCTTCTCTAAATCCTATTTCGAGGACATTCTTGAGAAACTAGCAACATAATTGTCAAAATACAACAATAAATCCATTATCATGATACATTGTTGTTTTTCTAAATCCCGAAATCAGTACATCACTGAGAAACTAGTAACATGCATGTCAAGAGACAATACAAACGTCATGATACGTCATTGCTTCTCTAAATCCTGTTGTTGGGATCTTGTTGAAAAACTAGTAACATGATAAAAAAATTTAAAAATTAAAAAATTAAAAAAATCCAAAGACAAGATAAGACAATCATGATACGTCGCTGCTTTTCTAAATCTTGTTGTCAAGATCTCGCTGAAAAACTAGTAACATGATGAAAGCCAAAAGACAAGATAAGACAATCATGATACATCACTACTTTTCTAAATCTTGTTGTTACAATCTTGCTAAAAAACTAGTAACATGATGAAAGCCAAAAGACAAGATAAGATAATCATGATACGTCATTGCTTTTCTAAATCCTATTGTCAGGATCTCGCTGAAAAATTAGTAACATGATGAAAGCCAAAAGACAAGATAAGAAAATCATGATACGTCGCTACTTTTCTAAATCATGTTGTCAGGATCTCGCTAAAAAACTAGTAACATGATGAAAGCCAAAAGACAAGATAAGAAAATCATGATACATCGCTGCTTTTCTAAATCCTATTGTTAGGATCTCATTGAAAAACTAGTAACATGATGAAATCCAAAAGACAAGATAAGACAATCATGATACGTCGCTGCTTTTCTAAATCCTGTTGTTAGGATCTCACTAAAAAACTAGTAACATGATGAAATCCAAAAGACAAGATAAGAAAATCATGATACGTCACTGCTTTTCTAAATCATGTTGTAAGGATCTCGCTGAAAAACTAGTAACATGATGAAAGCCAAAAGACAAGATAAGACAATCATGATACGTCGCTACTTTTCTAAATCTTGTTGTCACGATCTTGCTAAAAAATTAGTAACATGATGAAATCCAAAAGATAAGTGCCAAGTGTTTTCCAAGTGTGTCTAGATACCCTATGTTTTAATGTCAAAATATCAGGTTTGATGATTTTAAGATGCCAGGGTGTCAAGGTTTTGACAATGCCAAAATGACGAATGTCGAAGATTGCCAAATTCAGGAAGGATACATCCTGAATAATGTTGATATCGAGAGGATTGATCCATAAATGTCAAAAGGGATCCCTCAAAATTCCAGTGATAGGGACAGGAATGATACATAGGAAGGACACATCCTAAGGCATAAATGACAGAGTTTGTTCTTCAGAAGGACACATCTAAAGAATACTAATGTTGAGAGGATTGATCCTTAGATGTCAAGAGGATCCCTCAAAATGTCGGATGACAATGATGATGCCTAGGGAGGACACATCCTAAGGCATGAATGATAGAGGCTATTCTTCAGAAGGACACATCTGAAAGATAACCAAGAGTTGACAGGTTGACAAGTTATGATCATATGACTTGTTTTGACTTGTGTTGACCATATGTCAATTTTTTTTGACATGCTGATGTGATTGTTTCACTTTGTTTTAGGAGTTTTCCCATCTAGAAAATGGTTTTTCTTGACCTAAAGACTTTTGACGAGTGTGCCAGTGTAGTGCCATAAACCCTAATGGACTGACCTAGTGTGGCCTCGAGGGCCCATCAAAAGATAGCCTTGCCTACATCATGCACTTAGAGACCTCGTAGTTCGACACGACCAATGACTTTGTCTTGATGACCAAATATTGAATCATGATTTTATTTTGACAAACCTAAAAGGACTGACCTAATGTCTCGGGGACTCGAAAATGAGTCTTTCCTACGTAGCAAATGCATATAGACAACGTTGTTTGGACAAATGACAAATACTAATTGATTTGATGGACTTGACAAGGAATGACTCTGTTTTTGTGTTCTTTGAGCAGTTTTGATATTTGTTGTGGTTTCTTCAGGGTGTTTTTTTTAATTTTTAGGTCTTTCTTCAAGACATTTTGTGATGTTTTTGGTCTTTTTTTAGGACATTTTGCAATGTTTTTGTCTTTTTTAAGGACATTTTGCAATGTTTTTTTCTTTTTTCAGGACTTTTTGCAATGTTTTTATCTTTTTGAGGACTTTTTGCAAAAAAAAATTCTTTTGTCTGTTTATGATTTTTTTGGACTTTTGACAGCTTATAATTTTTTTGGACTTTTGATAGTTTATCATTTTTTTGTACTTTTGACAGTTTATGAGGATCACAACAAATGCATGTGAATGATGCCTATGCACGAGAATCCAAAGACAAACATGATTATGCCCCTAGTCAAGTTGAATACCAATTGGTAGGTGATGACAGTGTTGTTTGACGTGGGAAGGACGCATCCCAAAACAATGTGAGGATGACGAAAATGTGATGAAAGTATCTAGGTCTGCAGCCGGGCCAGGAAAAAAGTCAAGTAATGTTTTGGATAATGTGCTTGTATGAATTAGACTCATTACATTTGGAATGACTTGGTTAGGAATAAATGGAAAAATGGAGTATCCTTAGACCATTTGACAAGGAAAAGCCAAGATAGGTGACAAACATCAAAGGATGAGAGGTGGCCTTGGTAAAGGATGGGATACATGAGACTAAGGGAATTGTCATATGATATTCAAGGACTATGTCATATAAGGATAATGAGGTTATGAAAGTAATGACATGACATTTTGCAGATAATGTATGACCAAAGGATAGACATGTTGAGTTTTCCCAAAGCATGATTTATCTGTACCGGTTTTATGTCAAGACCAAGATAGGTGGGAATGCTATGGATTAAATGGTCGAATGCCAATGCCAAGAGGAAGGCCTAGGAGATGAGATGACTTGCCCCCAAGTGTAAGATTCCATAGAGATGATTTTACACATGATGCCCATTTGCCAGGTTTTCATCATGGTACTTATCTAGGGCACCTATTTGTCAGGTTTCAAGTTTTCACCATTGGACGAAATTTTTCTCTTTACTATTTTCTTGACATTTTTGATTTTTTTGATTTTTATTTTTTTGGTGTCACCAAAAAGCATGTTTGTTAGGTTTTCATCAGGGTGACATTTTTTTTATTTTTCATTTTTTTTATATTTCTAGATAGCCTTGATGCTTTAGATGACCATTGACTGTTCTGAATCCATTGATAGTCCTGATGTAGAGACCAGGGTCATCATATGCCAATAATGACCTTTTTGAAGCAATTGTCGTGTCAGGGTCATAGCGCTTGCATACAACAGATTAATGTCATTGTGAGCCTTTATGATACTAGAGTTGGCCTTATCAGAATATGCACATCGTGATAGAGTGCCATGAGAGTCCTTGTGGTAAAGAGTTGCTGCCAAGATGTGACGGATGTGTGACATGGGATTTTTGGACTTTAGAAAAGATTTAGGATTATGACGGATGATGGTAGACATGGAAAGGTTGTTTGGATGTTTGGATGAATCACTTTTTATTTTCCAAACTTGGGATGGTGGATGACAGATTTTGGAATTTTGATTGGAATGATGTTTGGAACCAACACCTTTATATGCCTTGCTTGATGACCATTTTGAAGGAGGTGGACATGTGTTATATGTGGGAGTCCTCTTGTCTTGTGGCTCCACATTGTAATTAACTTTTTCTTTTGACATATTTTATTTGCTTGATCCACTTGTCTTTGGGATCCATTTTAATTTCATTTGTCCACTTGCCTTTTTGTCTGATTCGATGGCCTTTGACATTTGATTTTTGAATTTGTAAGACTTTTGTTTTTGTTGGTTCTAAAGGGAAGGTTTAAGATGTTGAGAATGACGGTTTATGGTGTGGGTGGACAGGGTGTTGGCAACAATCTTATGACAAGAATTTCTCATGGACTCCATTTTGACGTTTGTATCTGACAAGACTTCCCCCAGTATCGAGGAAGTTCCACTAACACCATTAGATTTGCTGACTGAAGAATAGGCAAGACCTTGATGTCTGTAATTTGTTTGAAGTTGTATTAGTTCTTGAATGCCTTGCTCATGTATGCCTAGTCCTTTGCCTTGATATTGCATGCTTTGACAGATTCTATTTGCGATGGAGTATTTATTGTTTTGAAAGCAAGATGCTAACCCATCATGATGTATGTGGCCATTGTCATTTGTAATGTTCTCATTTGTGAGAAATCCAACTCTGATAAAGAAAGATGACCCTAGTTGATAAAGTGTTTTAGTTTTATTGTCATGTTGGACAAATTTCTGATTGATATCTTTGGTCTGATCTTGTGACATGTCAGGTTCATATGATTCTACTAGTGATTCCAAGTCAATGTCAAAACCATCTTGATGGTCATTATCATATAGTCCCATGAAGTTAGCTATAGCTTCATCATTTGCAAATATGTCCATAGTGGAAGACTCTTTTTTTGGAGGAAGATCATCTATGGGTCCAATGGAGGCAAGTGTCTCATCTTAGAAAGTGTCAATAGTCCGAGCCTGAATAGGTTTGTCAAGTGTTTTATCATAAATAGCATAAGGGTCAAGGAGTGGATCGTTTTGGATTTATTGGTCAATGGTAGGGTCTTGGTCAAAGATGGGGTTGTCATGGATGATATAATTGGGAATATAATCATTGTCAAGGATAAGTATATTTTCGATGTCATGATTGTCTTGAAGGACTTCTTGGATGGACTGAAAGATAGGGTCATGGGATGGACTACCTTGTTCTTAACATGAGGATGACATTATAAGGTCATGCTTTGGGCTTTCCTTTTGACATGTATCCTCAAGTTTAGACAATGGGATGTGCCTTGGAGTAATGACAAAATTTTCATGACTAGATGTGGCTTGTGAGAGGGTGACTTGAAAAGGATTAATGGATGAAGGACTAGGATAGGATGTGGAGACTTGGAATGGACTAGTATGTGAAGGACTAGGATATGAAATGGAGACTTGGACTAGACTAGTGTGTGAAGGACTGGAATTTGACATGGGGACTTGGACTGGATTGGTGTAAGGTTGACTAAAATAGGACATGGAGACTTGGACTGGACCGATATGGTATGATGTGGGGATGTGACATGAGTTGGTAGATGGATGATAAGGCATGTAGACTTGGATGGGATTGATAGGTGAAGGACTAGCATATGACGTGGAGACTTGAAATGGACTAGTGGACAATTGATTTCCCTTGTCAAAGTTAGGATAAGGCTGATTAATGGATGTTTGTTGTGGACTAATGTCATGGATGGTGTTAAGTGACTTTTGGTAGTGAGGGTAGACGGACAGAGGACTAGGACTCATGGATTTTTGGTACGAAGGACATTGATTTTCAGTTTGGAGGAATTGTCTCTTAAAGTTGAAGGCTTGTTGGTATTGACCTCTACAAATTAACTGGTATTCAACTTTACTAGCAAGCCTATCAATATTTTGTTGAAGGGAAGACAAGATGTCATGATGTTGTTAAATGTAGAGTGATAATGATGTTTTTCTAAGGGAAATGACTAATGCAAGGTGATAAAATTGTCAAGAAAGGATGCCAAATGCCAAGGTGACAATGACGACTAATATGAAAATGTTGACTAAGGAAAATGACCAATGCCAAGTCTAGATGCCAAATGAGAACTATAATGAAAGTTATGACTATTTTTGGATTTCTTTTTTTTAAGGATAAATTATGCAAGGTGATGACTAAGATGACTTGAATGTCTAAAGAATGGAAATGCAAAGGTCCAAATGACTTGGAAGAAAGTTTCCTAACCACCCTATGCTTCTAGAAAAAATATGTTTATGCATAGTTTGGACAAGTTTGACTTTGATTTCTGGTCTATGACAATGATGTTTTGTTTTGTTTGAATGTCTTAAAACACTTGGCAAGCACAATATTTTGGTGTATGCAAACGCACATGAGACAAGAATGATCCTAATGGTCCAAGAGGCCAAGGGTTTGTATACTTGGTATAGCCCACCAATATACCCCAGATTGGTGCTAAACACCTTTCCTTCTCGAGAGTGGATAGCTTAGAAGTTTGGTGGCATTGGCTCCCCTCCACAGCTCATTAATGTCATTCAAGCACACCAACTTTGAATTCTTGGGTAGTGACTTCCCAAGAACTGCTATCTCAACTCAAGGGGATCAGTAGTGAGTGTCTTTGGGCATGATACTGTACCCTGCACTATACCAAGCAACGACTGAAGAATGGTTGGCCTCTAAAACAAAAGGTGTTTAGTATGAGCATTATGTTCGTAGGGCAAGATCCATGTGGTGAGAGTCCCCTTTTGGATCCATCTAGTCAGAACCATATGCGTGACTTTTGAGCTTTCCCCAAGAATCCACTTTATATATCAGCTGGAAGTCCCTCGGGTTCAGGGTGCTACTGGTCTAAGTCATCCTAGGGTGAGTACTTTTTTCCCACCAGAACAGGCCCAAGTTCTAAATAAAATAATTGTTTCTCTTACATCCAGGATCGAATGAATGCGCAAGGGGAGAGGATACTTCAATTATTGCAACAAGGTGACAAAATTTGAAGACACTTGTAAATTTTAATTACCAAATGATAATGTGAGGAGGACACACAAGACAATTTGTTCTTTTTAAAAGTTTAACTTGAAATATGAAAAAAAAAAGTTCATTTTAAACTCATGT
Source organism: Sequoia sempervirens (assembly GCA_007258455.2). Classification (NCBI taxonomy): domain Eukaryota; kingdom Viridiplantae; phylum Streptophyta; class Pinopsida; order Cupressales; family Cupressaceae; genus Sequoia; species Sequoia sempervirens. Next base: position 208,897,468 of record VDFB02379711.1, on the reverse strand, counting down.
CATGAGAATGCAAGTTCATTTTAACCATATGAGTTTCAATGCATGCTTGTATTCATTTTTTCCCAATGACATGAAAATGCAAGTTGTAATTGTAAATTTTAGGCCCATTGAGTGATTCATGCAGATTTGTTGTTTGTTTTAACCCCCATGAATGAAATATGCAATTTTTTGTTCATTTTAAGACTAAATGAGTGACATGCAAATTTTGGTTCATTTTATCCTCATGAGTGTAAATGCAATTTGTTGTTCATTTTAAGACCAAATGAGTGACATGCAAATTGTGGTTCATTTTATCCTCATGAGTGTAAATGCAATTTGTTGTTGTTGAAAGCAAAAAAAATTGATTATGCCTAAAGAAATGAAATTTTTTTGTTTCTATACAAACAATTTTTTAGACTCCCTCCAAGCTGTGCCACGTGCTGAAAACAAGAGATTAGTAACTCAAAAGAAAAGTTTAATGACAACAGCAAATTAAAACAGCAATAACTTTCTCAAAACTTAATGAAATTTTAAATTGTTTGAATCCACAAAGCTGAAAATCAAACCTTCAAAACCCAGAAAGTATTTTTCCAAGATTATGTACAAAAAAAATGTCATAGGAAAAAGAAAACATGGGTTTTAAAAGCTAGATTAAAAAAAAAAAATACTAAAATAGCCATAACTTTCTCAAATCTTAATGAAATGTTAAACCATTTGAAGTTCCAAAAAGCTACGAACAAGGTCTACAAAACCTAGATAATCATTTTTAAAGATTCCATGCGCCCATTTTTCTATGCTCAAAAGAAAATGATAGGGTGTTGTATGAATTCTTGGCTATAACCTGTAAAACAACAAAAAAAAACAAGAAAACAAACCAATTTCTTTGCAAAATTGTAAGATTCACGTCGGGTTCACCAATGTATCTAAGGGTTAATTTTTAGGTTAGTTTATCAAATCAATTGAAAGCATATAAGCATAAACCCAAAGAAACTACAAAGTACAATGAAAGCAAGTATAAATAAAATGATTATACCAGCTAATCGCCAAAGCCTCCATGATTCATCTTCGTAGCACCTTCTAACTTGTTGGTTGACGTGTTTCCCTTAGATTCAACATGCAAGCAATCTAAAAATGAAATTCTAAGTCCTACACAAGCTTTGAAAGATTTAATTAAAGTCTATGCCTATGCCTATGACAAAATGACTCAAAGAACTCTAAGTCTTAATATATGCCAGAATAATGAAATTCATGTATGTAATCTCAAAATGTGAAAAAAATAGCATTTTGTAGAAAATGCCATTTTGAATGGATGGACAAGATCGAATTTCGACAGAGACCTAAAATCAAAGGACAAGATTTAATTTGGTGATCCCTAAATAGGGTTAGGGAAAAATCATTAAGTGAGTGATTGAGATGTCATATGAGAAAATCAAACTAGCGGTGGACAATAAATGAGATAATTAATTAGAAAAATAAAGATTTTCAAAAATCAAGAAGATAAAGACTGTCTGATTTGTGAGATTCGAAAAATTAAGAAGATAAGAGTTGAACTAAAGATCAGATTTGAAAAATCAATAATCTGCTCAATTACTTGATTTTTGGAGGAAAGTTACCATTTTGAATTAAATTAATTCAAAATATGGATTTTGTGAGATAATAAATAATTGATTTTCTAATTATTTACCAAAATGGACTGTCAGTTAAGAATGTGATATCATTTTAAATAAATAATTTATTTAAAATGAGAGAAATGTTAAATTTGGCAATTAAATAATTAAAGATAATTATTTAATTTAGAAGTTATGATCAATGATTAAATAAATTAATAAACTCATTTAATCATGAGAATTACTGACATATTAAATAAATAAATAAAATTTATTTATTTAATAATCAGGAAGAATAAATGAACAAAGGTAATTAAATAAATTAATAAATTTATTTAATTGTAAGAAGATAATAGACCCTTAGTGATGTATTGAATAAATAAATATAATTAATTTATTTAATAATCATGAAGAATACAAATGACATGAATTAATTAAATAATAATGTATTATTTAATTAATAGCTAAATGTGGACCAAGGACATAATTAAATGTCATAATTATGCTAGGATGAAAGTGGTAAAAATAGAGCTTGCAGGCCTAGGTCATTTTTAAGTGTCTACAGAAGGTAATAAGTTTGTAGCCCCTCCTAATCAAAATTAGCAAATATTTTTAAATCCCATGCCTAAGCACAATATTTTATTTGTCAAAGCTAGTGAAAGAAAGAATGATGTGATGAATGTTGATGCGAATGATGATAATATGGATATTCATCAATAGAATCCCCTAGATGAAGTGATGAAATTTATCAAAGCTAGACCTTGTAAGGGCTCGACTAGACAACCTCTTGAAATTGCTTTCTCACAAAAAAAAAAAAACCTAAACGTGTACCTAATGGTTCTCTTTACATAGTTTTCTACATCAATAACAAGCCCACTAATGGATATTGATTGATCCCATCTATGGAGGGAATCTGATCACAAAAGAATTCTTATATGTGCACTAGCTATATCAAGAAACATATGATAACCCAAAAGCATGGATCAAGATGCATAATGTATTTTCTTCCCCTATGATAGGATCGATAGATCTCCCTTTAAAAGTGGGACTAAAAACATTAACGGTCTCATTTTCCATCATTCCACAATCGGACTAATTTTGTGTGAAGCTAGGCTATCCATGGCTTCACTCCATGCATGTCATCCCTTCGGTTGTGCATAAATTTCTAAAGTTTCCATTTGGAAATGATATCTTCACTGTGCATCATAGTGGATTTAATCTGACCTTGGAAAAAGGGAATTTTTCACTAGATTACTTTTGGCTCAAGCCTATGGAACCTATCAAGCCTTGTGAAGATTTATTTTTCAAATAATATAAAAATTCAAGGAAAAGAAAATAGTAGAATTATCCCTTCGCAATATTCCTCAACCTATGACAGAACCAAATATCCTTGACGAAACAATTATTGAACCAAAAGCACTTCTGAACATACAAGAAAAACCTATAGATAAACCTCCTGCAATTTCCCACAAGACACCATGACATAACACAATCAATTCCATTGTCCCTCCTAGAGTCAAACAAGTTTATAAAGTCAAAGATAAAGAGGTTGTTCAACCTCCTGTTGTTTCTTCTATTCCTCCCAAGGAAGAGAAGGAACCTATGATTGACAAACCCACTCTTACACAAAAACAAATTGACAATAGACTAAAAATAAATCAAAATGCTAGAGAGTGTAGACATAGATGGCATGCTATTCCTCATACATTACAAAATCAAGGAAACAAAAACAAAGAAAATCAAAATACAAACCTACCTGAAGCAATGCATTATGACTCTCAACCCTCGTTGCAACATAAACAAGAACATTGCATGGAAATTGTTATTCGACCTCCTATTGTGATTAACTTAGATGATGACATTGATATTACAAAAAATGATGAACAAATGCATGATGAGTTTAATACATTATTTTCTTCTTCTATGAGCTTACATGACAAATCTCATACTAAGAGTGTTGAACTTGGTGTGTGTCCTAGTTCGACACTTGATGTTGTCCCTTTTGCTATTTTCCCACCTTCCGTTTACACCAACCAAGATTGGGAGGTGGACAACCTACTTTAGGTTGACTCACCTATGCCTTACAATTCTTTTTCTTTTTCATGTTTTTATTTATGTGATTGCATGTGCATAATGTGATCCCCTGTGATGTTTTTTTGGGTCTATCCTTCTCTCTTTGTGCATTATTCTATATGTACCCTTATTCTTCTCTACGTCATAAGATTTCTTTTCCATTTGTCTTTTGTTTTCCTTTTAGGGATGACACAAGGTGTCGAGATATTTATGTCTCTTCCATGTTGAACTAAAAAATTTTCTTTCATCTTTTTCAGTTATCTTTTGTTTTCCTTTTGGGGATGACACAAGGTGTCGAGATATTCAAGTTCCCTTCCATGTTGACCCAAAA
>VDFB02379711.1:208865818-208893378 GCA_007258455.2 Sequoia sempervirens | reverse complement strand
GATGTGGCTATTTCTTAGGAGCTTGGTAGGTCCCGCTATAGAATGGTTCTCTTCCTTACCTTCAGGAATTAGAACATTCGAAGAAATAAGAGACGCATTCATTAGGAACTACACATGTAACATTGTAATGGATGTCAGTCTCGAAGAACTATACGCTCTAAAACAAGGAAAGAATGAATCTTTTGCTTCACTCCTTCAACGATGGCGATCTAAGGCCAATCGGAGCAAGTGAACCATACCAGAAGAACAACAAGTTTGCACAATCATCACCAACCTTGAAAGTCACTTAGCATTACATCTCAAGGTCCAGGGCATCACCACATATGAGCAATTGATATCCAAGGCACTTAGCATCAAAAGAGCCCTTGTGACTCAACCTGCCGAATCAACATCATATCATGAACAACAAAACAATTGCCCATCATCCAATTATAATTATAAACCTCATACATGGGCAAGAAATAAGAATTTTACTAATGATGGTGTCATCGATGCCAAGGTGGTCATTAGTGGTCCACGCCAAAACACACCCACACCACAAATCCAAAATCAACACCAAAACACTCATCACACAACATACCAACCCAACAACAATCCAACCATCAATAACCTCAATGATCAAAGAGGACCACCCCAGTGCAAAAGTTATCCAAAATGAAAATATGCCATTTTGGGGGAACCATTGGAGGACATAATGAAAAAATTGATTAACGAAAAACTTATAAAACCTCCTACATTCGAGAACTACCAAGAACCTAATGTCAAACCTCTTTGGTACAACGAGAATCAACTTTGCGAATTTCAAAAAATCAAAGGTCACACCATGAACAACTACATGAGACTCAAAAATATCATCCAAGATCTTATTGACAAGAAAATCATAAATGTGGAACAATGCACAGGAAATCAGGATCTTAAAATCTACACTAATCCAATGCTAAATCATGGCAACAAAGGGAATAAAAATGATAAAGGGAAGGGTAGTGTAAATCATGTGTATGAAATAGTCATTGCCTCCCTAAATGAAGATTGCATGGTCATCACCATCAAGGGTGCCCATGCCAAAGATTGTGGAGTCACCACACGAGGCGATAGAGTCACCATTGTAGGATCATCCCAAGCTAATAGAATCCCTTCATCTAGAGCCATTCCGCATAGCTACAATGTTGTAGAACAACTCAAGAGAATGCCGGCACACATCTCCATCATGGAGTTGTTAAAAATCTCATCAACACATAAAAATATTCTTGAGGAAGCATTAGCCTCATCCACTGTCCTCGTAGATCTTGATGCAGACCAATTCCAAGCTATGGTCAGAAATATCATAATGACTAATCTCCTTACATTCTCTGACCAAGATTTCCCTACCCAACCATCTCACAAACATGCACTTCACTTGGAAGCCATTGTAAACAAGAGAAAAATCAAAAGGGTCTTGGTGGATGGAGGTGCAGGTTTGAACATCTATTCTCTTAGCCTCATTAAGCAGTTGAAAATATCAGAAGATTCCATCGACAAAGGAAAGGGCATCACAATAAGAGCATGTGATGACCAAGAAAGAGTGTCTTAGGGCATGATTAAACTCCCTATTCAAGTAGGTCCAACGCTCATGGAATCTACCTGCTAGGTCTTGGACCTCAAATTGCTATATAATATCCTCCTAGGACGCCCATGGATCCATGCGATGAAAGCCGTAGCATCAACCTTCCACCAATGTGTCAAATTTACACATAATGGAAAATAAGTTATTTTCCATGGGGATCCTGAACCTTTCTCATACTGCAAGAAGTTTGAAGCCAAGTATTACAAAATCCCCCAAGTACCAAAGAATGACAAGGGCCTGTCCACATCATATATCAACCCTGCCACTCTCGTGTCCACTTTTGTGACAAAGACACCCGCCATCCCCACCATCCCCACCATCTCTAATATCAAGCTCATCATCTAGGAGGATGGTTGTGGAAGTTACAAACTCCCTAACAATGCTTTTGTGATAGGAGAATTACCATAATCTCCTAGATCACGGGGATGCCCACAAGAAAATCAAGCTTCCACATCACAAACCCATCCTCAAAACTATCCTGAATTCACAAGATGGGGAGACCTTGGTCATGAGGTTATTGAAGCATATCCATCTCACATGTTGTATCGAGATGACAGACCGACAACTAATTTACCAATGGATGAAAGAAGCCAGGGCCTACAGATGATGCTTGCAATGGGCTATAATAGAAATCAATGATTGGGACAAAATGACAATGGGCTCATAATACCTATCATGCCAGAGACGCAACCCATAACAAATCTTGGTGTTGGATGTAACCCTCTGAGAATAACCATACATGGCCGAAGTCCTCTAGTTAGAATGGCTAATGTTTCTCCTCAGCTAGTACTAGTACAAGTACACTCACCAATAGTCACAGGTAGGGACACACATAATTTTATAACTGAGCCCTATATTAGTAGCGATGATGAAGATACCTGGACCAATCTACCTAGGTTATTTGAGGACACCACTCTGTGTATGATTAGTACCCTATCCTTTGAATCCTATCATCAAAATCATGAGATCTATTTAGTGTACTCCCAACTGATCAAATATGACCAACGAGGACCACTTCAGCTCATACATTCAAAAATGATGAAGCGCCTCGCATCTATGGATCGAGGGATAACATTCTTAGATGGAGACCAATAAAGAAGGCTTTATAATGGAGTTGGACACACATGCCTATTAATGTGGAAATGATTGAATCCTTAGTCACAAAAGTGGGAGAAACTAAGAATCATATCCAAGTCCCTTGAGGAAAACCACACCGCATGGCATTCTCCGACAAAAATAGTAAAGAAAGGATGTATCCAATCTGAAAACTCCTCTCTATACGCCTCTCTCTGAGGATGAAGGGATTCAATCTTCCTCTAAGAGCTATTCATCAAGAGAGAAGTTAGCGGCCTGGCCAAAAAATGCAATCCTCTCAACCTAGGAACAGAGGAGACCCCACATATCACATTTTATGCAGAATCATTATTATCAGAAGAGCAAGAACTCCTAGCAGCATTCCTAAAGGAAAGGAAAATAAACTTCGCATGGAGTTATGCTGACATGCCAGGGCTTGATCCAAAGACTATGGTTCATCACTTAGCAGTGTATCCAGAAGCAAAAACGGTCAAACAAAAGCTTCAAAAAATGCATCCTCAAATCACTTTGTTAGTCAAAATGGAGCTCAAAAAGTTGTTAGATGTAGGATTTATACGACCAATTGATTATCTAGAATGGGTGTCAAATTTGGTACCTATTTCAAAACCTGACGGAGCCATCAGAATCTGTACAGACTTTAGAGATTTGAACAAAGCATGTCCGAAGGATGATTTCCTACTTTCTAACATTGACATGATAGTAGACATGACAATGGGGCATGAGATGCTATCACTAATGGATGAATTTTTAGGATACAACCAGATCATGATAGCAAAAGAAGATCAACATAAGATGGCTTTCACTTGTCCGTGGGGGACCTACTGTTGGAACATGATTCCATTTGGCCTAAAGAATGTAGGAGAAACCTATCAATGGGCCATGACACTAATATTCCATGACATGATTCATAAAACTGTCAAAGACTATGTTGATGACATTCTAGCTAAGTCAAGGAAAAGACAAGATCATATAGCAACCCTAAGTGCTATCTTTGACAGACTTGAGTAATACAAAGTTAGACTAAATCCCAAGAAGTGCATCTTCGGCATACAATCAGGTAAATTGCTAGGGTACATAGTCTCCATGAGGGGTATCGAGGTGGATCTGACAAACATAAAAGCAATCCTTGAGATGGAAGCATCAAAGACATTAAAACAACTGAGAGGTCTCCAAGGCCAACTTCAATCCATCCGACGATTTATAGCACAACTGGCAGACAAGCAGAATCCATATTCTCACCTACTCCACAAGGGGGTAGCATACAAATGGGATACAAAATGAAAAGAAGCATTTAACAAAATCAAGGAATACCTACTAACACCACAAGTGTTAATGCTACCTATCCTGAGAAAGCCATTAATTTTATGTGTCAGTAATAGTAGCAGCCCTTGGATCTCTCCTAGCTCATCATGATGAAAACAGAACGGAAAGGGCCATCTACTATATCAGTAGGACAATGGTTGGTCACAAGCTAAATTACTCATTCATCGAGAAAGATTGCCTCGCAATAGTGTTTGCATCCCAAAAATTTAGACATTACATGTGGGCACACAAGATAAAGCTCATTGTGAAAATTCATCCCCTCAAGTATCTCCTATCAAAGGCAATGCTCACAGGAAAAATAGCAAAATGGGTAATTATATTATTAGAGTATGACGTCGAGTATGTAGAGCGGAAAGCCATTAAGGGACAAGTTATTACAGATCAACTAGCAGAAGCACCCATTTATTCTGAGAACCCTCTTGTCTCAGAATTCCCAGATGAATCCATTTTTAACCTCAATGTAGCTGATCATTGGAAACTATACTTTTATGGTTCATACACACAACATGGATTAGGAGCTGGTGTCTTCTTCATCACCCCACAAGGGGATTGCATACTGAAGTCATACAAACTGGTATTTCCTTGCACAAACATCATGAAATATGAGGCTTTGACTATAGGCCTTAGAATAGCAATGCAATGGAACATCATAGCTCTCAAGGTGTATGGGGACTCTCAGTTGATCATAAATCAGGTCAATAATGAATATCAGACTAAGGATGATAAGCTCACTCCATACAAGAAATTGGTGGAGACTCTAAAGGAATCTTTCATTGACATAACATTTGAGCAGATTCCAAGAACCAACAACAGAGTAGCCAATGCCATGGCTATAAATGGGTCTTTATTAAACATCCCTCATAATGTGCTGAAATATGAATTTCTGATTGAGCAGCTTCTCGTTCCCACATTTTAGGTACCGGAATTAGAATATGTGTGTGAAATCATTGGTCCTGGTGATCCTTGGTACCACGACATCTACACATATCTTCACATAGGAGTCATGCCCACTGACCTCCCATCAAGCCTAAAATGAACTTTTATAAAAAAGGCATCTAAATTTGTCATCCTAGGTGATACCTTATACAATAGAAGCATAGAGGGTACCTTGCTACATTGTTTAAATGTTGAAGAGGCATTAATCGGTCTAACTAAGGTTCATAACGGTATCTGTGGCTCACACTTGAGTGGAATGACCATCGCCAAGAAACTGCTAAGGATGGGGTATTATTGGCCCACAATGGAAAGAGAAGCGCATGATCATGCTAAAAGGTGTTTAGAATGTCAGCAGCATGGGGACCTCATCCATGCTCCTGCTCAAGAGCTTCACCTAATTGTCACACCATGGCCCTTTTCATAGTGGGGACTCAATCTCATTGGAAAAATCACACCCACCTCATCCAGTGGCCATAAGTTCATCATAACTACAACTGAGTACTTTACAAAGTGGGTGGAAGCCATACCCATGACATATATCACTGGGAAGTAGATCTCAAAATTCATCCTGAACTATATCATCTGTCATTATGGTGTCCCACAAGCCATTATCTCAGATAATGGGACACCCTTCAAGAACCAGGAGGTTCGTGACTTGTGCAAGAAATTCAAAATCCAACATCACTTCTCCACCCCGTATTATCCCCAAGGCAATGGCCAAGTAGAAGCTACGAACAAAACCATCCTCAAAATCCTCAAGAAAACAATCAATGATGCAGGTCGTGACTAGCATTTGTAACTTAATCCCGCACTCTGGGCTTATCGAACTAGCATCTGCACACCCACCAATGCCACCCCCTTCTCCTTGGTCTATGGATCAGAAGCCGTACTCCCCATTGAGATTAAGCTCCCATCCCTTAGAATATGATTGCAAAATCTCATCACTGATGAGAACTACTGGTTGTCAAGATTAAACGAGCTGGAGCTATTGGATGAGAGACACATAAAAGCTTTGAATCATCTGCAAGTATATCAAAATAGACTCAAACGAAGCTACCACTAGTACAAAAACAACAATATATGACTAAATAAACTACTAAAAATTGCATATAAATGACTAATTTTGGTCACATGACCATTAGTAGTTTATTGCCGGTCATTTATAATGTGACCAAATTTATGACTAAACTATTTTAGTTATTTATCTAGTCATTGATTTGGTCATTGATTTGGTCATTTATTTAGTCATTGATTTAGTCATTAATTTAGTCATTGATCATTGGTAATTGGTCATTTTTTAAAGTCATGGTAGCGATTTATTTAGTCATATATTTAGTCATTAATTTATTCATATATTTAGTCATTAATTTAGTCATTGTTTATTGTTAACTGGTCATTTATTTAGTCATTGTAGTCATTGTAGTCATTTATTTAGTCATGGTTTAGTCATGTTAATCATTTATTTTGTCATTTATTAACTAATGCTTTCAGATGTGTATGTAAACTCTTATGTTTGGAGAATGCTATTACAATAACTAGTCTATGAAATTGCAAACCAAGAGAAAATTTTGTTGTGATTGAATAATATAAAACTTTAAAGCTCTTATGTTATTAAAACTTCAACAAATTTGGGATTGAAACAACATTGGAAAATAATTATCTATATATTCAAATTGTATATAAAATATGTTACAAAGAACTCTATATATAGAGTTTTGAATACAAAATCTTTTGCAATATGCAAACTGCTGATTTATTATACTTTTAAAATTAGAAAAACTAAAACTAAATGGTGTGAATGTATGTCTTCAGTGATGCCACTATTACACATGAGATGGGAAGTAAATGCATCCAGTAAGAAACTGGTTTTGTATTTTCTCCTTGCTCTATACCTATCCACAATAAAAAAATAAACATATTACTAGGTAGCATAAACAACAAATATCTTAAAAGCAGATACCCATAAGCACTAGAGTAAGTCTAATAAATAAAAATGCATAAAATTAATGATATTACAAAAGAAATGCATTTGCAAAAGAATTAATATTAGAGTAATATCTTAAATATTACTAGCTTATCAGAGAAATATCTCATTGCTATGTATTATCCATAAACATATTACTAAATAGCTATAAATAATGAATATCTTAAATGCAGACACTCATAAGCATTAGAGTAAGTCTAATAAATAAAAATGCATAGAATTAATGATATTACAAAAGAAATGCATTTGCAAAAGAATAAATATCAAAGTAATATCTTAAATATATTACTAGATTATCAAAGTAAGTCTAATATATAAAAAATGCATAGAATTAGTGATATTGCAAAAGAAATGTATTTGCAAAAGAAATAATCTCTACTTTTTCTATTTTGTATTCAATTATTGTATTATTCTTTAAATCAAATCACCACAATATCTTGAAAACTTAAATTTCATTCTAAATTTAAATTAAATTCTAATTTCTAATTTAGCAATTACTAATTTAGATATAAAAACAACCTTTCTTTTTTAATTTTTCTTTTATGAAAAAGAAAAACTAAAAAAGAAAGATTGCTACAAAAAAACTAAGATAGTAATAAAATTATTTAAGAAAAACTAATTTTTTTTATTAGAATGTTTCTTTATAACTAAAATTATATTGTAATAAAATTATTTAAGAAAAACTAAAAACTTAAATTTCATTCTAGAAATTTAAATTAAATTCTAATTTATAATTTAACAATTACTAATTTAGATATAAAAACAACCTTTCTTTTTTAGTTTTTCTTTTCTAATGAAAAAGAAAACCTAAAAAAGAAAGATTGCTTCAAAAAAGCTAAGCTAGTAATAAAATTATTTAAGAAAAACTAAAAAAAATATTAGAATGTCTCTTGATAACTAAAATTCTATTGTAATAAAATTATTTAAGAAAAACTAAAAACATAAATTTCATTCTAAATTTAAATTAATTTCTAATTTCTAATTTAACAATCACTAATTAAGATATAAAAGCAACCTTTCTTTTTTAATTTTTCTTTTCTAATGAAAAAGAAAAACTAAAAAAAAAAGATTGCTTCAAAAAAACTAAGCTAGTAATAAAATTATTTAAGAAAAACTAAAACCTTCAAAAAAACTTAAATGTATATTATCAGTAGTGACTGCAACCATGAATGGAAGATACACTATGAAGCTATGAATGTGCTCGAAATAAATTATTGAAAGCATTGTGAGAATAAAATGGGTTCAAGAATACAAACCTAGATTATTTACAAAATCTACTTCAAGAACAAAATCTGAAAATGAATGAAAATAGGCCAGAGATTTCAGGAAATGCCAAAAGTTGTGATATTAATGGAAAGAAGTTGAAACAAAGCCCTCTATTAAAATCAAGATTTCCAATAAATATAATAATTCTCTCAGTTATGAAGGTGCTCTCTAGGAATTCAAGCACACTTTGGCTGCTCCTGTCCAATCTGTCATTCATCCCATTCACAATCAGACACTTTACTTGGATGAAAAGCATAAAAGAAAATTAAAGAAATAATTTTAGGGCATGCCATTTATATAATTTTTGGAGTTTCCTTTGTGGAAATTCAAGTATACAAAAGTTTGTTTTATTGAGTATTGGGTCTCTACCACACACCCATGAGGAAGAGAAAATGAATAGAAAGAAAAATACCCAGAATGCTATGAAGGTCACAGCCATTAGAACACAAAAAACCCTCAAAATAATGAAAATAGTAAGTTGAGAGTGCAAAGTTTTGCATTTTCTATAGAAAGAAAGTAACCCATCAAGATTTGTGTAGGGAGATACAAGGGTTTTTATCATATTGCCTCTACTGAGCTTGAATCGAGCCTATTCTCATAGAAATTTAAGAGATAATAATAATGAAACTTACACAAGATTGTTGTAAAGGAGAAACCCTCCAAAGTCTTCAGAAATGAGCCTCAAAGATACTCCAATGCTGGTCAAACAAAGAGGAGAGATATCAACAAATGGTAAGAAAAGGAAATACAACAGAAAATACTCAGTCGCAAATGCTTCAAAATGGAGAATACTTTTCAGTTTAAAAACCAAAGAATTACCTCTGCAAGATTTTTTTTTTCAGGGAAATCATCAGAAACAATAAAATGAGTCACCATTCCACTCTCAAACCCTACCCAGGCATGGTGGTGTTGAGTTTTCTCCAAAAATACAAGTGAAAAATGGAATGAGTTTCTTCAAAAATTCAAGTGAAAAATGAAATGAGATTAGGACTCGGTTTCTTTTTGATTTAGGGTTTTTTCATTACCCTAGGCCGAATGGTTGATTTTTCACATTGTATTAAAGAAAATAGGTACCTTTTTATGATTTTTATTAGAAAATTCAAATTTCATCGCCCACTTTCCCACTTTTTTACTTCATTTCTTTACTTCATTTGATTTTGATTTCAAAATTAAATCTATCACTTTTAAATATATTATAATATTACATTTATATTATAATATAAATATTATATTATATTATATTATATTATATTATTATAAAGTATATTATATATATAATATACTATGTAATATTATATTGTTATATAATATTAGTATTTAATATAATATTATATAATATCATATTATATTATAATTTATTATTATAATATATTGTATTGTAATATAATAATATATTATTAATATTATATTATATTATAATACAATACACTCCCTCAATTCATTTTTTTTAATTAACCACTTTAATGTCATATTGTCTAATTTTTATGTGTGACTAATTATTTAGTCATTTTTTATTTATTGGACTAATTATTTAGTCATCTTTATTTGTGTTTTGAAATGCAAGATAGCCCTCAAAATGCAATTGGATTGTTTAAATCATAATTTTATTAGTGAAATTGACCACAATTGCTCCTTGATACATTTGACATGCTAACACAACAGGAAAATCAAATTGGCTTCAAATCATAGTTAAAAACATTAATGATTCATTAACATAATGAGTAATAAAAGTTAAAGAATGTAAATGTTATTTTTTTTTATAAAATATGTGAAGACCGTAAGACTGCACCGAGAGCCAATTCCTTCCACACAATAGGTATTTTTGATGCATTAAGCAACCTAGGTGGCCAAATGGCCTACTTAGGTAGGGGTCCCATGAGGGGGGTTTAAGCTCTATGGATTATGATCAAATTTGAAAGAAAAAAGAATAGAGTAATAGTCATTTATTTAGTCATTAATTTAGTCATGTATTTAGTCATTTATTTAGTCATTTTTATTTGTCTGATATTAGTCATTTATTTAGTCATTTAGTTTTGATTTTACCTGATGACCAAATTAGTCACTTATAAATGACCAAATTAGTCATTTATTTTCCAAATTCTACTAGTGTACAACAAGAAGATCAGAAGTAGGACTTTGCAAGTTGGAGAATTGGTCTTAAAAGAAAATCAGAAGAATGTCCCAAACCCCAGCAACAAAGGCAAGTTCGAACCTAATTGGTTAGGACCTTTCGTCATCATAGCAAGTTATAAATCAGGGGCATATCAACTATCAACACCCGAAGGGGAATCTCTACAGGAGCCCATGAATAGCTCCCATCTCAAAAAGTTTTATGCCTAAATATTTCAAGGTATAGAACCCAAAAATCCAAAAAAATTAGAAAAAGTCCTAAAAAACTGGTTACTTTGGTGAAAATTTGGCAAATAGGCGTCTTGGTAACAAGCAAAAAAATATATAAAAAAAAAACAAAAATCTAAAAAAATCAAAAATGGATCAAAAAAATCGTCCTCTAGTGAAAACCACTTTGGTGGCACTTTGGGAAAGTACCTTGGTGAAAACCTGGCAAACAGGTGCCTTGTGTAAATAAGCACTTTCCATCCACCAGGATCTTTATGGCTTGATCTGCATCATCCATCCATTTCCCTTCCATCATCCATCACATTTAGGTCTCCATCCATCACTCATCCACTCACATCTACACCATAGCTTGGTCCTGTGTTCGTATCATGATCTCTCCTAGTACTACTCGGCCCATCCTCAAGGTCAGTTTGTCCTGCCTTTATCAGAGTAGTTTATTGCATCACACTGGGGGAATGTTCTCATTAGATTGGATTTGTGTATATTCTTAAAGTCCTCAAATCAAAAAATCCAAACACATCAGAAAATCCAAAAACAACAGAAAATCCAAAAACAACAGAAAATCCAAAAACATCAAAACATATCAAAAGTAAAAAATAGAGTCGTCTTGATGAACTACGTCATCTCTAAGCTTGAACGTAGGAAAGGTTGATCTTTGATCATGCCCCGAGACATTTAGGTCAGTCCTATAGGAGTCCATCATAATAAACTGACATCTCATCATGTATATCGTCATCTGTAAATCAATCAAGTTGTCAGTTGAACTACGTGGTCTCTGCATGTATAACGTAGGCAAGGCTAATCTGTCGATCAGCCCTCGAGACCCCTAGGATAGGTCTTTAGGTTAGTCTCTTGGTCAAAATCTCAGAAAACCCCAAAAACATTGAAAAAATAAAAAATCAAAACATTTGTAAAACCTCAAAAAACACCAATAATAGCCTCAAAACATTGCAAAACATCAAAAACATCCAAAATATTTGAAAAATAAATCCATCTCATCTTGCTTGCACTTGCAATAAACACCACTCATAATAAACTGATTATCATTATCAACCTTTGGTGAAACAGTTAGAAGCAAGTCTAACAGGTTTAAAAGTGAGAACTCAAAAATGTCAAGTCTTAAGTCTAAGTCAGTGAGCAAGCAAGTTGGTTATCTCTTTGTATCAGTAACACATCATCTAAAAGGGTCCCATATCAATTATCCCTTATAAAAGAAATGACGTGCCACCATCCACTAACATGTCCTAGGATGAATCCTTCCTACAATGGGCATTATCTTTTGGCAATAAGTTTCGGTTATCATCTTAGAAAACACATCCTTTTTTCGTTAGCGATATTGAAGAGCATCAATTTGTTTGTTTACATGATCTTTATCTTTGGACTTATCTTATTTTGTGCTCATTCCAAGGATGTCTCGATGAGATCCCAAAATGGAGGATTTAGAGAAATAGGAATGGGGCAATGATCGTTATCTTTTGTCTGCTGTGCTTGTTGGACGTTCTCGTAATATAACCTCTGTGAATACTTGCTTTGTTAGGTATGTATGGAAGAGGTCTAGGACAACTTGTTGACTATTACAGGGACATGCTTACCTTTCTGTGTTTTGGTCCGAGGTGTCTGAAACTTCTGAAGTGCATCCTAGCAAGTTTTCCATATGTCAAGTGTCAACAAGAATACTCCTATCTGATTGTTGAGTCAAAGTTCATCACACTAGGTACCATGTCATCCTGGTTCTTTATACCTTGATGCCTCATACCATGTGTGTTATCAAACATAAGAAAATTTGGCCCTTTGAAAATCCCAATTCCTTGGCAAGTAATCATCATCATCATCATCATCATCATCATCATCATCATCATCATCATCATCATCATCATCATCACCATCATCATCATCTGCATTTGTGTCATCTTGCGTTTTGTTGAAATGACTTCTTTTCTTACTAACCACACTAACAAGGTACTCTGAGAGTTGATCATCATCACCATCATTGTCATCAATCCTGCATCCACAAAATCATTATCATATTGCATAAACATATCATATAGAAATCATTAGCACATTGCATAAGCATATCATATAGGAAACATTGCATCCTTATAAAAATAGGTTATCATAAACATTCTTAATAGGTGCATCCATATCATCTCATTTCACCCATTACATTGCATCTCATGGCATTATATAAATCATTGCATAAAAATTGCATTTGCACTTCATAAAATTTTTGTATTACCATCTAAATCATCACATAGCATCTACAAAAACATTCCATAACCATTTATGCATAATCATAAGCAATAGGTATATAAGCATTTAATTTATTACGTATACATACTTGCATGACATCATATCATCACATTTCATTCACATTACGCATCATCATATCACTTTGCATTAACATATCACTGCATCACATACATCATCATTTAGGATAATAACATTTGTTATTCTAAACATCTCATAGAACCATTTCATTTAGCATCATATCACATCCATCCATATATAAGCATATTCCACACATCATTGCATATACCATAAATTAAATCATTTCACATATTGTATTGGCATAAAAAAAACCATCATAGAGCTAACATTATTACACATCATATCATAGGTTAGCATAATATAGATCTGCTAGTCATAATCATAATGCATACATCATTAAAAATAAATGCATCCATAAAACATCATTGCAAAGCATATAGAAATAAACCATCCATGCATAAATAAAAAATCACATTGCATCACATCAAAATCATCATCGACTCATACATATCATCAATGATACTGTCATAGTACAAAGAATAATAATCAGATCACTATACATATACGTCAATCAGTACAAAATGCCCATCAGGCTATCAAAAAAGAGCCCATAAGGCACAAAAAATTACATCATTATATCTTGATCAGGGCCGATCTTCCTGAATGTTTCCCTTGCCCCTGTCACCGTGACCCTCTGGTGGTCTATGGCTGGCCCACTCTGAGTACTCTGGGACCCAATCTACTCAAGGTACAGTGTCATGGTAAGCCCAGCGGTAGTACTCTATCTCTTAGATAACATCCTTGTAAGATCGAACCAACACTATACCCTAGGATGAGGAGGCTATCATGCTTTCAATCTGCTACCCGTGGCTTAGCTCTATGGCTACTTGTACCTCTGCAATCTATCTCTACTACATAGCCTAATCCCTCTCTACTCTAAGCTACTCCCCCTCAACCCGTGCCTGGTCCCTCTCGATCATCATTGCCTGAACCTGTGCCTATAACTATAAAATCAAGGCATCCCGTGCGTCTACTCGCCCTGCTGGCTATACCTGTGGCTGCG
This sequence comes from Sequoia sempervirens, assembly GCA_007258455.2. Classification (NCBI taxonomy): domain Eukaryota; kingdom Viridiplantae; phylum Streptophyta; class Pinopsida; order Cupressales; family Cupressaceae; genus Sequoia; species Sequoia sempervirens. The sequence goes on along the minus strand of VDFB02379711.1, from coordinate 208,879,482 downwards.
CATGAGGTTGGTCCTCACCCTTAGCTCGTGGTGGTGGGACTGGTGGCTCCTGTTGCTAGTCTTGCATATGGACATCCTCGTGACCTAGCAGAACTGGGGGCACCAATGGTGGATCTCATCGAATCTCGACTCTCGGTCCTCTCGCTCATCCTCTCCCTCTGCCTCTGCCTCTGACACTATGTGCCTCTAGATCCTCACCTGGAGTAGTCAACCGAAGAGGAGGTCTGAACCAATCTTTTTAGGCCTGATCATAAGCCCATAGTCAGGCTACCAAATGTCCAAAATTGTCAATTGCCTCTGCAGTAGGAATACCAAGCCCCCATGACACTTGTGTCATGCTGTGTGGAAAGACGACTACATAGTCATCGTCTAGCCAATCCTGTGGCTCTCTGAACTGACGCTGTATGTGCTCGGGTAGATACCGCTCGATCATAGTGTGCTCCCACCCCTACATGTATTGATCCTGGCAGCAGTAGAAGAGCTAATCTGCATCGTTGGCCCATCCAGGTTGACCAAGATATGCTCTCCAAGTAAAGACAAGCATCTCATCTAGGACCTCCCTCCAATAGGGGATCCCATGCTTGCCAGTGTGTGTGGACACACCACCTCTGTATAGTGTCATGAGGACATCCTCTCCCCCATCAAAACTGGAACAACCCATGGACGTAGTACAGAAAAGTGCTCCCACACCCAAATATGCAGAAGTGTCACTCCAGCCCCCAACGCTCTGCCATCCATGTATGCGTACTCGTGGAGATCCCTTTAAAGTGAAGCTAGAAGGACAAGCCCCCATGAAAATTGAACCGGCCTATCTCGAACCATCCTCTCCCAGTAGTATCCCCAGCTTAGATTGAAATACTACCCTCGTCTGTTTGGGGCAACCAAACCCGAAATGATCACCGCAACTACCCAATGGAAGGGAGGTGCTATAACTTTGTACCGCTCTAGCTCGATCTGACCCTCGCAGTAAGTAATATCTCATGTGGTGAGGACTCGGGTGCAATACTCACATCCCTCCTCCATATTATAGATCACCTAGTGGCCATGAATGGGCAATCGAAGAATGTGCCAAATGTCCTCCAGAGTGACAGTCGCCTCACCGGTGGGAAGATGAAATGATGATGTCTCGCTGTGCCACCTCTCGGCCAACACTGATAGCATCCCAAGGTGTGTGCGCATGGGCACTGCATATGCAATATGCCATAAGCCAATGGCTCCCAGTCGATCTTGGTCTCTGTCGCTAAAGTCTCGAAGGACGCTCACCAAATCCTGTGATCAATGCTCCCAAGAATAACGCTCCCTAGGCCCGTCTTGCATCAAGGAAAGTTAACATGTTAAAATTTTTGAAAAAAATCCTGACCTAACACTCCAAACTTGTTTCTAGCGGCACAGTTTGTGATGGCGTTGTAGTTTGAGTTTTCTCAAATTCTAACGCTGGACCTCAAATTAGGCCAAAAAGAGCTGTCATGGCGCACTTTAACCCCCAACATCACAATTTGCATGAAAAGGGTGCAGCCACAGTGCACCTTTCCCAAACTGGCCCGTCGAGTCTGAGCTGAGCCCAAGTCTAGTGGTGGATTTTCTAAACTCTAAATTGCACCGCTGCGGTGCTAAACACTACTGCGATATAAAAAGAAAATTAGCGGTGCACTTTAAACACTTAGCGACACTATAATAGCGCCACTGGATGTGAGCTCATCTTTAAACATGTAATAAATGTGTTAAAATGAAAAAATGAAGCTTCAATTAGGGTCACATACCAGGGCACCGATGCCAGGTGGCCGCTGGTAGGTCCAAACTCGGTCTGAAATATGCAGAGGAAGTTGTCATTATGCGATATCATTAGGAGGTCAGAGCTTGAATCTCAAGGTTTGCTAGCAGAGATATGTGAAAATGACTTGAAAGTGACCCCTCAGGCCCCTTTTAAGCCTAAAAATTAGGGTTTTTTGATCCTCAAGGGCTATCCTACTAGGGTTTTGGACCCCTGAACCTATTTTTGTCTGTTTGAGGCTTGTTTTTCACTATTTTATTACGTTTATACATGTTTTTAGCCTGCCAGACCCCTTCTAGACATGTTAGGCACTTTGTTACCTTTTTCGCGAGATCACCCAAAAAATTGAAATTTTCGTCGCATCTCTTGAGGGGGCATTATAATGGCATGTTTTCTCTCACCATCTAGCAGTGGGGCAAGTTTTGAAATATCAATTTTTTTTGGCTTTGATCGAGATCGTTTATTCTTTGAACCAACATAACAAGTGCATTGCTTCAAAGAGGGGAAAAATGTAGACATAAAAAATATACTGATTGACATCGTGCATCCGATCCTAACTTACTAACATCGTTTCTTCCTAAATCATCCCTCAATCTAATTGTTTAATAAAATTCCCCTATCTAATTAAATTCATCGATATCCACTCTTGATTAAATAAATCACTTTATCTGAATCAAGTCATTTCTCTTGTTAATTAAATCAATCCATCTGATCTAATTATCCCTATTTAATTAAATAATCAATTTATTTAATTAAATCTCTAAAGTCTGTCCATTAAATTAAATAAATTAAAACCTTATTTGATTTAATCTAACACAATCCCTTTTAATTAAATAAATCAAAATCTTTATTTAATTAGCCTCTTATCATATTCCTCTCTTATCTAATTTAAATAAATCCATAAATCTAAGTCAAATAAGTCACATCATCTAATCTCCTGTTAAATTAATTAACCCTTGATTAATTTAACCTCATCCCATGTCACATCCTCTAGATAATGCAAGTTGCTCATGAAAATAGATTTAATTCATTTATTAAATCTCTATTTTCCTCACAAGGCATCTTTTGGAATATTCTCTCAATTTGAATTCAAAAATTCCAAGTCAACATGTACATCCAACAAGGCATTTAAAACCTCTTACATGTCCTTTGCCTTGAGCCAAGTGGCATTTATTGCATTTTCCCTTCCCTCTTACATGTCATTTCAATAAATTTGAATTTCAAATATTGGCATTTATTGGCACAAACCCCAAATCTTGCACAACCATCATCCATTCATAGCTTGACAAGTGGCATCATATCATTCGATGAATGTTAGTCCCACATTGCTCAAATTTGGGCATTCATCCATCTTGAAATCCTATAAATGAAGAGCTCCTCTCCTCATTTCATCATCCACAATCTAAGCAAAGTTACCATGCTAAAATACTTAGCCATTTCCAATCCATCATTCGAATTCCTAGCTAGGCTTTTTGCAGATTTGGCTTGGAGTTCTCATCGTTTGTCAAAGTGGATCAACATCATCTTCAACACATCAAGATTTCATCATAGGGATTGGGAAAGGGCCAATTTTCAGATCAAATTGGCACCAATTCTCCCATGGGATCAAGTGTTTGCTAATTAAATTAGGATTAAATCTAGTTTTTATCATTTTCTTTGTGTTCTTCATTATTTTCATTCCTAGTTTGATTTGTAAATGGATTTCATGGGGAATCCTTCTTTTAGCTTGTAATTCCTTGTCTAACTCGTTTATTCATGTTGTTTTGCAGGTACTAGGAAAAGGGTTCCCACAGCAAGGCTTTGAAAATTCAATTGATTTGGATTACTCATGATGTATGGATCAAGTTTTTATTCCATGTTCTTCTTGTGTTTTGACCTTGTTTGACCTCTAAGGTGTTTAGGACCAATGATAAGATGAATGATGAAAAGTGTAAATGATATGAGTGCTGAATGTTTAGGGACTTTGGATCAATGCTAGACTTAGGGGTTGATTTTGATTGTTTGATTTGGATAGTGAACTTGTAAACCCTAAGATGTTAAATGCGATCTTAGGATGAACTTGTTCAAAAGGATTGCTAATTCAATTAAATGTATGAGAAATTATGCATTCCCATACACCTAACTAAACAAGGTGGTTTAGATTTTGATGATTTACCCAAGTCTAGAATGATGTTTCCAAATCTCTAAAGTTGTTTGTGGGATGAAGATGATAAATGTTTGGATGGATGAAGTGTTTGATTTAATCCTAAATGAACCTAGGAAGGACTTGTTTCCAAGACCAAGATAGTGAAGAACATTCCTTTCTGCAAATGTAATTTGAAATCAAAAGATCAATGTTTGCATGAAAACCATACGGCCAAAAGATGCCAAGCACATATGTGGGGTCCAATTGATTCAATCTTTGCTTAATGGATTCTTTTTACCACAAACACGCTCTTGATTAGATTTTGAATCTAGATGTCTAATGTCTCAACTTTCCCCTTATCCCGCAAAGTGTATTATGCAGAAACCAAGAAATTTGATGCAAGAGTTACCTATTGTTGACCTTAGTAGGAGCAAATTGAGATGAAATCCAAATGTTTAGAAGCCTCTAAGGATAGGAATCCCAAGGGCAAGCAATAACATGTGAATTTGTTCAAGGATATTTGCTTCTCCTAAAGGGTTTGAGATTTTATGCTCATGTTGAATGTTGGTTTTCCAATGTTTTCGATGAAAGCACTATGTTTTCAAATTGACTCACAAGCAATATAACATCCTAACTCAATTGGTACATTTTTCTAGGTGGGCTCGCCTCATGCCCTTCGTAGTAGAAGAGATGATTTTACATGCAACCAAAGAAAAAATATAAAGGTATGTTAAGAGTGAAGTCTTAACCTCTATATTTTAACCAAGATCAGACATGGCAAGTAACTCTTGGAATCTAAGTTCCAATGCACCACTTTGATAAACTTGGTGAATGAGTTAATAGCACACTACAAAAAATAGTTTTATTTTGGACTTTTCGTTCGTGGAGATTGACCCATATGACAAGAGTCCCCTTTCAGATCCATCTTGTCGGAATCAACCACGTGATATTGGCGTTTACTCCAATACCCACATTTATATCCTGGTTGGAAATACTCTTGGCTTTAAAGTGTTACCGATTGAGTCATTCCCTTGGGTGAGTACTTTTTCCCCAAGGCAAGCCCTCTAGGATAAACAAATGCTAGCAAAGACAAAATCTGTAACTCGATCAATCTTTGACGACACAAAGAAAGAGAATATACGCGATGATGCTCTACTCACACTTGCACAAGATGTTCAATTTTAAACCCAAATCGAAGTGTGTGAGGTGTGAGAGAAGCGCATACGTCTTTTGATGATATTACTTTGTGTACGTAATTGCAAAACAAAGCAAAAAATTGTTTATTTTAAATCCTCAAAGCAAAAGTGAGTTCTTTTTATGCACCAAGATGAAATGTTTGTAGTTGCTTTGTTCAATTCTTAGCCCAAATCAAAATCTAGTAGGTATCTAAGGTTCAATTTTAGCCCAATTTTGAAAATTCAAAGCTTTTGTAGTGTTCGTTTTAAAGCCCAAAAATGAGTTAGTCTAAAAGAGAAAACTAAAGCATAAAATAGAAGCCTTAAGCATTTAAAAACGCTTTGTTGGTTTCAAGTTTGATGCTCAAGTTCATTCAAAGATATTTTGCAAGCTTGAAATGCTCCTTTGTTTCCCTTCATTTTCCTATAAACAACACAAAGTTATCATAAATAAGAAAGAAATGTATTACCAATAAAAAATTACTCCTATCATGTAAAATGGAAACATAAAATTGCCCTCCTTCTAGCACCATTAAGTGGATTGCAAATCTACAAATGGTTAGTATTTTAAAACCAAGCTAATAATCAAGCATCCATATGAAATAATAAATCATGTTGCTAAATGCAAACAAATTTCAAGATAAACTAAAGCATATAAAACATGAAATAAACCCTATTTCATATTGGATTGGTGCTTCTATGGAAAGAATCCCTTTCCCAATCCTTGATAGATAAGATAAATGATGATGATAAGATGGGAAAAATCAGTTCTCAAATGAAGAGCGTGACTTTGCATAAGATTGTGGAGGATTTGATAAAAGATGGAGTTTTCATTTATAGAGTATTTTGATGAGAGAAATAGCCAAATGGATGAATGTGGGACTAAAAATAGACCAATGAATAGAGGCCACTTGTCAACTTGCCATAGGTTGAGGGATGTGCAAGATTTGGGAAATGTGCCCAAGAGGGGGAAATTTCAAATTCAAATTTTTGAAATAAATGTTGAGAGGGGGACATGAAAATGAGAAGTTAATGCAATGTTGGAGGGGACAAGTCAACTTGTCATCATTTTCAAACTTGAGGGAATATTCTATTTTTTATGCCAAGTTGAAAGAAAATAAGGATTTTAATAAATCAATAAATTGATTTATTTGTGCAAGTGGGAATACCTAAAGGATGTGATGGGTGGTTAGGTTAGGCTAAATAGGATTAGATTAACTTAATGATGATTAGGTGAATTTGACCTTTCTGACTTGAATATTTGATTTATTTAAATCAAAAAAGGATGGAAAATGCATTTGTGATTTAATTAAATGAATGCTTGATTTATTTGATTAAAAGGTTGATGATTAAGTTTATTTAATTTTAAATTAATGACCTTAGGGGATGGAAATTAATGAGTTTACTTGATGAATGGATGAAGGTGAACTTGATTAATTTGATGAGTGGATGAATGTGAAACCTAGTTTACTTGATGAATGGACCTAATTGAATGCATAATGTTAATTTTGCATGTCTACATCCTCAATAGTTCATGCTTTTAAATATCAAATAAACTTTGAAACAGAGGTCGGATGCCATTCTAACAATAGTTTAAATGTTAATAGATATAACATGCCAAAGAAAAGTGGTTATGCAACTTGCTTCTAAAAATAATTTGAAAAACCCTAAGAAAACTAAAGAAACTTTTCTTAACAAAGAAACTTTAACCTGGAATCCAACCCCTCATTGTGTCATCGCCCTCCTTATGTAGCTGCAGAAAAGGAAACACACTTCCTCAGCACAAAAATTGATACTGCCAGGTGTCAACAGTTTAATGGCACATGATCCAATCGTAGATCTTATGTTAGGTTGCAAGAATCTTTGCTCATCAATTCTCAGTTTCCGCATTAATGTTTTTTTAGATATTTAGAAAAGATAGAGGCACATAAATGATCAAATTCTAGAAACAAGAGCTTGGAAAAAGGTTGAGTTGACTTATCATATCACCTTGTGGCACCGACTCAAAACTTTCATCCCAAAGACCCAAAAAAGGAAAAGGCTAGCCAACTCCGAAAAAATCCCCGAAAAAATCACTCCATAGGAGACACAAACTGCCAGTGGCAAAGAGGTGACGTGTTATCAAGGTAGAAACTTTTGAGCTCATGAATATAGCTCCCAAAAAAATGTTTGATGAGTCAACTTGTGTCCCGAACTCTCTCCCAAAAGGAAGACAAAAAATGAAAGTGATGCAGTGACCACGTGGCGTATTGTGCATCTTTCCAATAATTCTACTTGAGTGTAGGTTCACCCAAAACTGAAAAACATTTATACAAGCCAAAAATGAAAATGACTAAGGCAAAAACCACTTCACAATAATGCTTTTGTTATGTAAATTTTTTTTAAAGGTGATTTTTCTTTGTTCATGTAAAAATATTCTTCTTAGGGAGCATTGTGCCTAATGTATCGAAGAGAGGACAAGTCAAAAGTGTTAGATCATCACCCATGTGATACCTCACTCACATCATGCCATGTTAGTAGATCGTACACTCTTAGATGACATCAAACCCAATGACACCACCAAGATGAGGACATATCACAAGAAAAGAGAAAAATCATGCCATGAAATTTTTCAAAAAGATGTCATTGATGTATGCCCCAACTTTAAAGAGGTTGCTACACCATCACTGTGGGATATTTATTTAAAGTAGCCAATGTTTTTTCCTAAGACATGAGAACTTTCCTCAGAAAACCCTATGCAAAGTCATATGTTTCTGAAATAAGCTACGTCATGAAATAGGAAGGAAGGGTTGCCCCCAAAAATACATAAGGGATCTATGGATTTTTCAGTCAGTATTTCTTTGCTACAATGTTTTCATAGAGCATGGAACTATCGTCATTCCCAAAATACTCATAGAATTGGAAGATTGACACAAGGAGAGAGAAAACAAAGAAAAATCCTATTGGGTCAACATGGAAGAGACTTAAATGTCTCAATGCCTTGTGTCATCCCTAAAAGGAAAAAAAAATACAAACGAATGTTGGGACTATAAAATTTTACAGTGCCCATGATGTAAAATTTGCTTTGCACACTCAAAAATGCACTTGAAAAATCTGCCCTAGTGACCCACTTTGGAGGGTCATAATTTAGAGCCCATTTTCTTTTATGCCAAATCCCTTGGTGAGTGTATTCATTTGACATATATGAATATGTATGTCTAATTTCAGCCTCCTGTGATGAGTTTTGATAGGGTTTTGAAGAGCAAAGGTGGAGGGTTCTGGGACTATTTTGCTATTTGCATACTCCCAGTCTTGCAAAGTGGCCTCCTATTTTAATTGATATTTCATAGCTAGATGATCATTATGAAAAATGGATTGGTGATATACATTCCCCTCATATTCATATGCTCTCTAGTCTAGTTTCAGAGCCACATGATCAAGTTTAATACTTTTACCAGGTCAAAAGCAAATGCGGTTTGTTCTGTTTTTACATCTGCATTTCCTAATTATTTCAAGCTGGTCAATTTTGACTCCTAATATCTTGTGAAGAATTTGGATTGAAAGAAATACCTCTTGCACACATATTCAATTGACCTAAATGATCTAATGTTTCTAGTGGTAGCTTCCTAGGAGAAGGTTTGGTATTTTTTCGAGATGGTGACTTGGTGAGCCCTAATTGGTTTTTGACAGGTGTAGTTACAGAAAATTCTGAGTGAGCCACTTTGGCATTGAATATCTTGCACCTCGAGATCTATTTTTCCAAGCCATTTGTTGCATTGAATTTTTTGTTCAAATTTCTACATTTGTGTGCATTTTTATGGCTCCAAAAGATGGTTTTACCCGTTTTTCCAGGGTGATTGTAGAGGCCTCTTGACCTATTTTTAACTATAGTACAAAATACGAGAAAGTGGATTTTGATGGTTGTCCACTTCAATTTTTTCATGCCAGATGTATATGGAAGCAGTTTTAGGTCATTTGAGGATAATTTTATTTTTCAAAATGAAAAAAAATTAGTTGGGCCCACAAGGGGACCCAACATGTGTCACATAATTTGATGAGGATGGTGTTCCACTTGAGTTTCCATTGGATAAAGTCACAAAACCATTTACTCATGCTAGGTTTTTGAATTTAGCTACATGATACTGAAAAAGAAAATTTTGTGCAAGCTAATACTATCCAAATTTCTTGACTATATGGGATGCATATCTTCATTTTTCAGCCACGGAAGAGGCTCTAAATGAGATCCAATTAAGCTTTAACTTTGTTGGAGATACACTTAAGGTGGATAAGAACTCATCGGATATTTTATATATGTCTGAAAACATGCAATTAACAAATTGATGCAAGATAATGATAGGTTGAATAAAGAAAAGGGTGGCCTACAAATTCAAGGTCTAAAATTGGATGAAGAATCATCATATGTAAAAGAGCTAGTTTCAGTTGTAGTAGTTTATTTTAAGAATTTGGCAGAGGAAGTTACCAAGTTTTCTTTCCATACTGCAAAGTTTTCAAAAAAAGTTATAATTTCAAAGTCACCATTTGTTCAAAGACATAATGGATACTATGGTTCAAGGAAATATGATGTGAATTTTGATGCATGTGATTCAACAAAATTACAAAGTTCACCATTAGAGAAAACACTAGAAAATGGAGTTTTATTAGATGCACTCGCAAGAATTCCATTTGTAAGGAGACAAGATAGCTTTGGAATGTGTTTTCCATCCCTACCTAGACTAGATATGTAGAAAATTCAATGTCAATAAATAAATAATTTAGATCCAGAGTTAACTATTTGATCTCTTTTGTCATTTGATGCCAAAAAAGAACAGTCACCTTAAAAGAGATTCAAAAAGTCTACTTCTTTCTTTGAACAAGTAGGCTTAGAAGAGGGAACCTCAAAAATTCTCAAATTCTCTAGCCACCATTTGTATGGAACTTGAAAAATTAAGCTCTCTAGAATGGCTTTATGCTCTTCTTGGTAATGTAGGAGCTACCATATTTGGATCTTTCAATCCACTTATTGCATTGATTCTTGTTCAGATTGTGGAGATAAAGCTACATAACACTAAGAAAACAAATATTTCATATAGGTTGCTATTGTTAGGGTTTCCTAATTATGTAGAGACATGTCTAGTTTTGCATGAAATTTACAATGATGACTGGCTCAAAGGAAAGAGGAACAAGTAGCTGCACAAAGTGAAATAGGTGTGAAGGGTTATTGTGTTGCATTCCACATGGAAATTAGGTTCATTCTATAGCTATTCACCATGAGAGGAGGAATTTAGAGAATGCAACAACACATCTTGGGATGGCTCAAGGATTGTACTAGAAAGTGTTGATGCACAAAGGCAAGGAAATGTCCATGTTGTGGGTGGAGAAGGCCAAATGTGGTCAATTTGGTATTCCAAAGTAAATTTTCATGGCTACAATAAGATGCTACAGCCCAATGTGATTGTAAGTTGAGCATATTTTTCTACACATGGATAGTTTGAGGTTGCAGTGTAAATACATTAATTTATTTGTGGAGTTTCTATTCTAGTACTATGCCCAAATTTTATTATTGTGTGCTTGACTTATTATGAAATCACTATACTTGACACCCTTAAAGTGCACACATTAATTTGAGATTGCCTTGCAATGTAGAGGTTTTCAATTCAACACTTCAAAAGATTGAACATGTAGCAGATAAGGGTTTGATGAGTAGCATGTTTGGCACTCTCTAGGGTTTAGGGTGAATATTTTCCCTGTGTTCAGTCACCTACATGTTGTGGAAAGCCTTCACACTCAGCTTTTATGGAAGAGGATTGAGTTTCATGTTGACCATTTTAGATATTTTCTTGAGCTTCCATTATCCATTGAAGTGCAACAAACAAGATGAGTTAGGGTAAATCTTGATCGAACTGCTAGCATAGAAGATGAGGAGTGAAGAATTATTCAGCGCCTGCCAGCCCTGCAAGAATGGCTAATGATGCAAGAGAAAATTAGCAGGGTGTGTGGGGAAGGCTTGTGGTGGTCTCATGGAAAATTTAAAGGTTTAAAATTTTATTCTGAAGCCCGATACAAATAAAATAATCTTCGCCAATAAAAAATTGAAAAATTCTTGTGCTGGGTGGCAAAGTATTAAGTGAAGAAAATCAAAAGACTCATGGGTAAGATTTATTTTTGCTCGATAAAGTATTTTTTAAAATCTTTACTATTTTAAAGGTTGTGAGTGAAAAATGTAAAATGGTGAAGGTAGGGGTATGGGTAAAATATTTTACCCAAGGAAAAGTTTAAATGCCTTCACCATTAAATGAAAAATATTTTAAATGAAATATGCAAATATTATTTGCACAGGTCAAATATTTCCATATCCTCATAAAACAAAAGTTAAAAAATTATAGTTGGGCATTAAAAATTTAAATGTTAGATGCTAAGTAAAAGGAACAGGCAAAGTGGTTGTAAAATCACAATAAATTGAGTTAAAATATTCACTATTTAAAACAAGGGTCTTTTTTGCTAGGAATAAAAGTTTTTATGGAGGAACATAACATTTGTAGCCTGGGTAAAATGGAGTGAGGTTTTTCATGGTCAAGGGATAATTTTTTGTTGTAGAATCAAGATGAATACAAGCAAAATGCAGAGGCAGAAAATAAAGAAAAGTGGGCATTCAACGATGGAGATAAAGATGCCAGGTGTCCTCCATGGATTGATTTTAGGGCTTCTTGTTCTTCTTTATATTCTTTGTTCTTTTCATTTGTATGGGTTCCAATTTCTAAAGTTCTGCAAGACAGAAAAAAGCTCTGTATAAACTGTAAAGTTGCGGTGAGGTATATAATTGTTAGCCATTAGTCTGAGATGTTTCTATGTTTTGAATTATATTTTATAAATATATTTTATCTTGTGACTGTCTCCATGGTTGAGATGTGATACTATTTGAATTCAATATTCAAGGGTTATCTGAGTTTTTCATGCACATTTGTTGCATTTGAATTGCATTTGTTATGGCCTTCTATTCAAGGAGCAATGTAATTGCTTTAATGAATATAATGGGATTATTGTGTTTCAAGGTGGATTTCTAAGAATGGTCATTTTGATAAGCTTCAGTGGTCTTGTTATCATAAGGTGATAACATTTTTAAGATCTTCAAAACATGTTTAACACAATAAGATAAAATTCTTGTTATATGACTCCATGGCCCTTTTCTTGGCACTGGTAAATCCTTTTGCATCTTTTGTTTTTAGTTTGGTCCCAAATATTAAAATCTAAAAACCATTTTACTTGGATGTTTGTTTGCTTTGTTGTTTAAGTTATCTCTATCCTAGTATCTCCATGGTGTTAAAAGGGTACATGGGTTGATTTTTAAAGTGTTACATCTGTCATTCCTCTATGTGTTTGAGATTGAGGTATCTAAGTTATGTGCTCTCAGCAATGTTTGATGCAAATGGGATTATGCTTGAACCTGGTAGAATATTAAATACCCATTACTCATATATCTAAGAACTATCCACTTTCATAGGTTTGTAGTTTGTTGCTTGGAATAAGTTTATCATACATTCGGGCATACAATTAGGAACACCCTCTTGATTCCTATGGAGCTCAAAGTGTAGAAGGCTTTCATTTCCTTGTTCATTGGCTTTTCTTATCTCCAATCCATTGATAGTGCAGATTCCTTGTCCTAAATACTTTATCCCCTGGTTTAGGTTTTGTGTTTCTTCTTAGGGTTGAAGGTTGCAAGAGAAAATGACCAACAATGAGGGTATGTGCAGGATCATGATGGGCCAAACAGGCCCTTAAGTGGCAATGAAAATTCAGAAAAATCAGAGTTAGGCAACTTGATGTAAAAATTTGAATAAGTTATTGATATTATTTCAAAAACATGTAAGAATAGAATATGTGGGAAATTGAATGTAGTTTCTAAAATACTAGGTTTATTTTTTTAAAAACAAAATCTATTTGGTGAAAATTTGAAATTTCAATGCAGTATTACTTAAATTTCAGGAAAAAAATAAGAAGTAGGTGTCTGTCTAACCACCCTAACCATAATAAAATGATAATATTTTTTAATAGATTTTAGATATAAGTAGAGGACTCATGTCCGAATGTGGTGCATATTTTTTTGTAATTTTTTTCCAAGTAAATAATTAATTATGAATTTTTATTACAACTTTTAAAAATATAAAAACTCGTATGTCGACCACCTTAACTTGGTTAAAACCTCATAAATTCAATTTTTTTTTTTTTTTTAATCCTATAGTATGTGAAACATAGAATGTGACACATATTTTGGATTAAAAAATGATATCATTGAAAGTTATAGATGTTTTTCAATCAGCCTATCAATCAGGACTTTAGTCGTAATTCTAATAGAAAATGAATAATAATTATTTATTAAATTCAAAGTAAAGAATAATTTATATTGGTGGAAAGCTGAGAGTCTCTTCTACAAACCCTTTTCGTTTCATCAATTTTGGCTAAAAATAAAGTCGTCAGCCACATGGACGAAGTCTAGAAAAACAAGGTAAGTTGTCAAACACGTTTTTTGCGTTGACTTCTTAGGATTGGCATGTCCAAGCCAAATACCAAAGCAAGCCCAAGGCTAATCCCTAGGAAATAAATTTTTTGTCAGAAATAT
>VDFB02379711.1:208751779-208864266 GCA_007258455.2 Sequoia sempervirens | reverse complement strand
AGATATCCAATTTGTAAAAAGCATATATATACAACTATTTTCACTGTTTTAAAGTAACAGTCTACAAATCGGATATCCGATCCAAATCGGATATCCGATATGGAAAACTAGGATTGGTGTTTTCTTTGGTGGTGTGTACTGACACCCGAGCCTAAAAAAAGTCAACACGATATTTTTGCCTTTTTGGGTCAATGAAAGAAGTGTTTTTTTCCTCATTGCCACTTTTTGGCATACCATGATCCTGCACATACCCATGAAAAAGATAAAAGAAAATATTTTGGGTCAACATGGAAGAGACATGAATATCTCGACACCTTGTGTCATCCCCAAAAGGAAAACAAAAGATAATTGAAAAAGATGAAAGAAATTCTTTTAGCTCAACATGGAAGATACATAAATATCTCGATGCCTTGCGTCATCCCTAAAAGGAAAACAAAAGACAAATGGAAAATAAATCTTATGACATAGAGAAGAATGAAGGTACATATAGAATAATGCACAAAGAGAGAAGGATAGACCAAAAAAAACATCACAGGGGATCACATTATGCACATGAAATCACATAAATAAAAACATGAAAAAGAAAAAGAATTGTAAGGCACAGGTGAGTCAACCTAAAGTAGGTCGTCCACCTCCCAATCTTGGTTGGTATAAACGGAAGGTGGGAAAATAGCCAAAGGGACAACATCAAGTGTCAAACTTGGACACACACCAAGTTCAACACTCTTAGTATGAGATTTGTCATGTAAGCTCATAGAAGAAGAAAATAATGTATTAAACTCATCATTCATTTGTTCGTCATTTTTTGTAATATTAATGTCATCATCTAAGTTAATCACAATAGGAGGTCGAATAACAATCTCCATGCAATGTTCTTGTTTATGTTGCAATGAGGGTTGAGAGTCATAATGCATTGCTTCAGGTAGTTTTGTATTTTGATTTTCTTTGTTTTCGTTTCCTTGATTTTGTAATGTATGAGGAATAGCACGCCATCTATGTCTACACTCTCTAGCATTTTGATTTATTTTTAGTCTATTGTCAATTTTTTTTTGTGTAAGAGCGGGTTTGTCAATCATAGGTTCCTTCTCTTCCTTGGGAGGAATAGAAGAAACAATAGGATGTTGAACAACCTCTTTGTATTTGACTTTATAAACTTGTTTGACTCTAGGAGGGACAATGGAATTGATTGTGTTATGTCATGGTGTCTTGTGGGAAATTGCAGGAGGTTTATCTATAGGTTTTTCTTGTATGTTCAGAAGTGCTTTTGGTTCAATAATTGTTTCGTCAAGGATATTTGGTTCTGTCGTAGGTTGAGGCATATTGCGAAGGGATAATTCTACTATTTTCTTTGCCTTGAATTTTTATATTATTTGAAAAATAAATCTTCACAAGGCTTGATAGGTTCCATAGGCTTGAGCCAAAAGTAATCTAGTGAAAAATTCCCTTTTTCCAAGGTCAGATTAAATCCACTATGATGCACAGTGAAGATATCATTCCAAATGGAAACTTTAGACATGTATGCACAACCGAAGGGATGACATTCATGGGGTGAAGCCATGGATAGCCTAGCTTCACACAAAATTAGTCTGATTGTGGAATGATGGAAAATGAGACCATTAATGTTTTTAGTCTCACTTTTAAAGGGAGATCTATCGATCCTATCATAGGGGAAGAAAATACATTATGCATCTTGATCCATGCTTTTGGGTTATCATATGTTTCTTGATATAGCTAGTGCACATATAAGAATTCTTTTGTGATCAGATTCCCTCCATAGATGGGATCAATCAATATCCATTAGTGGGCTTGTTATTGATGTAGAAAACTATGTAAAGAGAACCATTAGGTGCACGTTTAGGTTTTTTTTGTTTGTGAGAAAGCAATTTCAAGAGGTTGTCTAGTCGAGCCCTTACAAGGTCTAGCTTTGATAAATTTCATCACTTCATCTAGGGGATTCTATTGAATAATATCCATATTATCATCATTTGCATCAACATTCATCACATCATTCTTTCTTTCACTAGCTTTGACAAATGAAATATTGTGCTTAGGCATGGGATTTGAAAATATTTGCTAATTTTGATTAGGAGGGGCTACAAACTTATTACCTTTTGTAGACACTTAAAAATGACCTAGGCCTGCAAGCTCTATTTTTACCACTTTCATCCTAGCATAATTATGACATTTAATTATGTCCTTGATCCACATTTAGCTATTAATTAAATAATACATTATTATTTATTTTAATTCATGTCATTTGTATTCTTCATGATTATTAAATAAATAAATTATATTTATTTATTCAATACATCACTAAGGGTCTATTATCTTCTTACAATTAAATAAATTTATTAATTTATTTATTTATTTATTTACCTTTATTCATTTATTCTTCCTGATTATTAAATAAATAGATTTTATTTATTTATTTATTTAATATGTAAGTAATTCTCATGATTAAATGAGTTTATTAATTTATTTAATCATTGATCATATCTTCTAAATTAAATAATTATCTTTAATTATTTAATTGCCTAATTTAACATTTCTCTCATTTTAAATAAATTATTTATTTAAAATGATATTACATTCTTAATTGACATTCCATGTTGGTAAATAATCAGAAAATCAATTATTTATTATCTCACAAAATCCATATTTTGAATTAATTTAATTTAAAATGGTAACTTTCCTCCAAAAATCAAGTAATTGAGCAGATTATTGATTTTTCAAATTTGATCTTTAGTTCAACTCTTATCTTCTTAATTTTTCAAATCTCACAAATCAGACAGTCTTTATCTTCTTGATTTTCAAAAATCTTTATTTTTCTAATTAATTATCTCATTTATTGTCCACCGCTGATTTGATTTTCTCATATGACATCTTGACCACTCACTTAATGATTTTTCCCTAACCCTGATTAGGGATCACCAAATTAAATCTTGTTCTTTGATTTTAGGTCTATGTCGAAAGTCGATCTTGTCCGTCCATTCAAAATGGCATTTTCTACAAAATGCTATTTTGCTCACATTTTGAGATTACATACATGAATTTCATTATTCTGGCATATATTAAGACTTAGAGTTCTTTGAGTCATTTTGTCATAGGCATAGGCATAGACTTTAATTAAATCTTTCAAAGCTTGTGTAGGACTTAGACTTTCATTTTCAGATTGCTTGCACGTTGAATCTAAGGGAAACATGTCAACCAACAAGTTAGAAGGTGCTACGAAGATGAATCATGGAGGCTTTGGCGATTAGCTGGTATAATCATTTTATTTATATGTGCTTTCATTGTACTTTGTAGTTTCTTTAGGTTTATGCTTATATGCTTTCAATTGATTTGATAAACTAACCTAAAAATTAACCCTTAGATACATTGGCGAACCCGACGTGAGTCTTACAATTTTGCAGAGAAATTGGTTTGTTTTCTTGTTTGTTTTTTTTGTTTTGCAGGTTATAGCCAAGAATTCATACAACACCCTGTCATTTTCTTTTGAGCACAGAAAAATGGGCTCATGGATCTTTAAAAATGATTATCTAGGTTTTGTAGACCTTGTTCGTAGCTTTTTGGAACTTCAAATGGTTTAACATTTCATTAAGATTTGAGAAATTATGGCTATTTTAGTATTTGTTGTTTTTTAATCTAGCTTTTAAAACCCACGTTTTCTTTTTCCTATAACGTTTTTTTTGTACATAATCTTGGAAAAA
Organism: Sequoia sempervirens; assembly: GCA_007258455.2. Classification (NCBI taxonomy): domain Eukaryota; kingdom Viridiplantae; phylum Streptophyta; class Pinopsida; order Cupressales; family Cupressaceae; genus Sequoia; species Sequoia sempervirens. The sequence goes on along the minus strand of VDFB02379711.1, from coordinate 208,860,556 downwards.
TACTTTCTGGGTTTTGAAGGTTTGATTTTCAGCTTTCCGTGGATTCAAACAATTTAAAATTTTATTAACTTTTGAGAAAGTTATTGCTGTTTTAATTTGTTGTTGTCATTAAACTTTTCTTTTGAGTTACTAATCTCTTGTTTTCAGCATGTGGCATAGCTTGGAGGGAGTCTAAAAAATTATTTCTATAGAAACAAAAATTGAGCTTTTTCATTTCTTTAGGCATAATCAATTTTTTTTGCTTTCAACAACAACAAATTGCATTTACACTCATGATGATAAAATGAACCACAATTTGCATGTCACTCATTTGGTCTTAAAATGAACAACAAATTTCATTTACACTCATGAGGATAAAATGAACTAAAATTTGCATGTCACTCATTTAGTCTTAAAATGAACAAAAAATTGCATATTTCATTCATGGGGGTTAAAACAAACAACAAATCTGATGAATCACTCATTGGGCCTAAAATTTACAATTACAACTTGCATTTTCATGTCATTGGGCAAAAATGAATACAAGCATGCATTGAAACTCATATGGTTAAAATGAACTTGCATTCTCATGACATGAGTTTAAAATGAACTTTGTTTTTCATATTTCAAGTTAAACTTTTAAAAAGAACAAAGTGTCTTGTGTGTCCTCCTCACATTATCATTTGGTAATTAAAATTTACAAGTGTCTTCAAATTTTGTCACCTTGTTGCAATAATTGAAGTATCCTCTCCCCTTGCGCATTCATGCGATCCTAGATGTAAGAGAAACAATTATTTTATTTAGAACTTGGGCCTGTTCTGGTGGGAAAAAGTACTTACCCTAGGATGACTTAGACCGGTAGCACCTTGAACCTGAGGGACTTCCAGCCGATATATAAAGTGGATTCTTGGGGAAAGCCCAAAAGTCACGCATATGGTTCTAACGAGATGGATCCGAAAGGGGACTCTCACCACATGAGTCTTTCCCTATGAACATAATGCTCGTACTAAACACCTTTTGTTTTAGAGGCCAACCATTCTTCAGTCGTTGCTTGGTATAGTGCAGGGTACAGTATCATGCCCAAAGACACTCACTACTGATCCCCTTGAGTTGAGATAGCAGTTCTTGGGAAGTCACTACCCAAGAATTCGAAGTTGGTGTGCTCGAATGACGTTAATGAGCCGTGGAGAGGAGCCAATGCCACCAAACTTCTAAGCTATCCGCTCTCAAGAAGGAAAGGTGTTTAGCACCAGTCTAGGGTATATTGGTGGGCTATACCAAGTATACAAACCCTTGGCCTCTTGGACCATTAGGATCATTCTTGTCTCATGTGCATTTGCATACACCAAAATATTTTGCTTGCCAAGTGTTTTAAGACATTCAAACAAAAAAAAACATCACTGTCACAGACCAAAAATCAAAGTCAAACTTGTCCAAACTATGCATAAACATATTTTTTTCTAGAAGCATAGGGTGGTTAGGAAAATTTCTTCCAAGTCATTTGGACCTTTGCATTTCCATTCTTTAGACATTCAAGTCATCTTAGTCATCACCTTGCATAATTTATCCTTAAAAAAAAAATCCAAAAATATTGTCATAACTTTCATTATAGTCCTCATTTGGCATCTAGACTTGGCATTGGTCATTTTCCTTAGTCAACATTTTCATATTAGTTGTCATTGTCACCTTGGCATTTGGCATCCTTTCTTGACAATTTTATCACCTTGCATTAGTCATTTCCCTTAGACAAACATCATTATCACTCTACATTTAACAACATCATGACATCCACCACCTTGTCTTCCCTTCAACAAAATATTGATAGGCTTGCTAGTAAAGTTGAATACTAGTTAATTTGTAGAGGTCAATACCAACAAGCCTTTGACTTTAAGAGACAATTCCTCCAAACTGAAAATCAATGTCCTTCGTACCAAAAATCCATGAGTCCTAGTCCTCTGTCTGTCTACCCTGACTACCAAAATTCACTTAACACCATCCATGACATTAGTCCACAACAAACATCCATTAATCAGCCTTATCCTAACTTTGACAAGGGAAATCAATTGTCTACTAGTCCATTTCAAGTCTCCATGTCATATGCTAGTCCTTCACCTATCAATCCCATCCAAGTCTACATGCCTTATCATCCATCTACCAACTCATGTCACATCCCCACATCATACCATATTGGTCCAGTCCAAGTCTCCGCGTCCTATTTTAGTCAACCTTACACCAATCCAGTCCAAGTCCCCATGTCAAATCCCAGTCCTTCACACACTAGTCTAGTCCAAGTCTCCATTTCATATCCTAGTCCTTCACATACTAGTCCATTCCAAGTATCCACATCCTATCCTAGTCCTTCATCCATTAATCCTTTTCAAGTCACCCTCTCACAAGCCACATCTAATCATGAAAATTTTGTCATTACTCCAAGGCACATCCCATTGTCTAAACTTGAGGATACATGTCAAAATGAAAGCCCAAAGCATGACCTTATAATGTCATCCTCATGTTAAGAACAAGGTAGTCCATCCCATGACCCTATCTTTCAGTCCATCCAAGAAGTCCTTCAAGATAATCATGACATCGAAAATATACTTATCCTTGACAATGATTATATTCCCAATTATATCATCCATGACAACCCCATATTTGACCAAGACCCTACCATTGACCAATAAATCCAAAATGATCCACTCCTTGACCCTTATGCTATTTATGATAAAACACTTGAAAAACCTATTCAGGCTCTGACTATTGACACTTTCCAAGATGAGACACTTGCCTCCATTGGACCCATAGATGATCTTCCTCCAGAAAAAGAGCCTTCCACTATGGACATATTTGCAAATGATGAAGCTATAGCTAACTTCATCGGACTATATGATAATGACCATCAAGATGGTTTTGACATTGACTTGGAATCACTAGTAGAATCATATGAACCTGACATGTCACAAGATCAGACCAAAGATATCAATCAGAAATATGTCCAACATGAAAATAAAACTAAAACACTTTATCAACTAGGGTCATCTTTCTTTATCAGAGTTGGATTTCTCACAGATGAGAACATTACAAGTGACAATGGCCACATACATCATGATGGGTTAGCATCTTGCTTTCAAAACAATAAATACTCCATCGCAAACAGAATCTATCAAAGAATGCAATATCAAGGCAAAGGACTAAGCATACATGAGCAAGGCATTCAAGAACCAATACAACTTCAAACAAATTACAGACATCAAGGTCTTGCCTATTCTTCAGTCAGGAAATCTAATGGTGTTAGTGGAACTTCCTCGATACCGGGGGAAGTCTTGTCAGATACAAATGTCAAAATGGAGTCCATGAGAAATCCTTGTCATAAGATTGTTGCCAACACCCTGTCCACCCACACCATAAACCGTCATTCTCAACATCTTAAACCTTCCCTTTAGAACCAACAAAAACAAAATTCTTACAAATTCAAAAATCAAATGTCAAAGGCCATCGAATCAGACAAAAAGACAAGTGGACAAATGAAATTAAAATGGATCCCAAAGACAAGTGGATCAAGCAAAGAAAATATGTCAAAAGAAAAAGTTAATTACAATGTGGAGCCACAAGACAAGAGGACTCCCACATATAACACATGTCCACCTCCTTCAAAATGGTCATCAAGCAAGGCATATAAAGGTGTTGGTTCCAAACATCATTCCAATCAAAATTCCAAAATCCGTCATCCACCATCCCAAGTTTGGAAAATAAAAAGTGATTCATCCAAATGTCCAAACAACCTTTCTATGTCTACCATCATCCATTATAATCCTAAATCTTGTCTAAAGTCCAAAAATCCCATGTCACACATCTGTCACATCTTGGCAGCAACTCTTTACCACAAGGACTCTCATGGCACTCTATCGCGATGTGCATATTTTGATAAGGCCAACTCTAGTATCAGAAAGGATCATAGTGACATCAATCCATTGTATGTAAGTGCTATGATCCTGACACGACAATTGCTTCAAAAAGGTAATTATTGGCATATGATGACCCTGGTCTCTACATCAGGACTATCAATGGATTCAAAACAGTCAATGGTCATATAAAGCATCAAGGCTATCTAGAAATATACAAAAAAATGAAAAATCAAAAAAATGTCACACTGATGAAAACCTAGCAAACAGGCTTCTTGGTGACACCAAAAAAATAAAAATCAAAAAAATAAAAAATGTCAAGAAAATAGTAAAGAGAAAAATTTCGTCCAATGGTGAAAACCTGAAACCTGACAAATAGGCGCCCTAGATAAGTACCATGATGAAAACTTGGCAAACAGGCATCATGTGTAAAATCGTCTATGTGGAATATTACACTTGGGCGCAAGTCATATCATCTCCTAGGCCTTCCTCTTGGCATTGGCATCCGACCATTTAATCCATAGCATTCCCACCTATCTTGGTCTTGACATAAAACTGGTACACATAAATCATGCTTTGGGAAAACTCAACATGTCTATCCTTTGGTCATACATTATCTGTGAAATGTCATGTCATTACTTTCATAACCTCATTATCTTTATGCGACATAGTCCTTGAATATCAGATGACAATTCCCTTAGTCTCATGTATCCCATCCTTTACTAAGGCCACCTCTCATCCTTTGATGTTTGTCACCTATCTTGGCTTTTCCTTGTCAAATGGTCTAAGGATACTCCATCATTCCATTTATTCCTAACCAAGTCATTCCAAATTCAACGAGTCTAATTCATACAAGCACATTATCCAAAACAGTACTTGAATTTGTTCTTGGCCCGACTGCAAACCTAGATACTTTCATCACATTTTCATCATCCTCACGTTGTTTTGGGATGCGTCCTTCCCACGTCAAACAACACTGTCATCACCTACCAATTGGAATTCAACTTGACTAGGAGCATAATCATGTTTGTCTTTGGATTCTCGTGCATAGGCATCATTCACATGCATTTGTTGTGATCCTCACAAACTATCAAAAGTACAAAAAAATGATAAACTGTCAAAAGTCTAAAAAAATTATAAGCTATCAAAAGTCCAAAAAAATCATAAATAGACAAAAGATTTTTTTTTGCAAAAAGTCCTCAAAAAGATAAAAACATTGCAAAAAGTCCTGAAAAAAGAAAAAAACATTGCAAAATGTCCTTAAAAAAGACAAAAACATTGCAAAATGTCCTAAAAAAAGACCAAAAACATCACAAAATGTCTTGAAGAAAGACCTAAAAATAAAAATAAACACCCTGAAGAAACCACAACAAATGTCAAAACTACTCAAAGAACACAAAAATAGAGTCATTCCTTGTCAAGTCCATCAAATCAATTAGTATTTGTCATTTGTCCAAACAACGTTGTCTCTATGCATTTGCTACGTAGGAAAGACTCATTTTTGAGTCCCCGAGACATTAGGTCAGTCCTTTTAGGTTTGTCAAAATAAAATCATGATTCAATATTTGGTCATCAAGACAAAGTCATTGGTCATGTCGAACTACGAGGTCTCTAAGTGCATGATGTAGGCAAGGCCATATTTTGATTGGCCCCCGAGGTCGCACTAGGTTAGTCCATTAGGATTTATGGCACTACACTGCACACTCATCAAAAGTCTTTAGGTCAAGAAAAACCATTTTCTAGATGGGAAAACTCCTAAAACAAAGTGAAACAATCACATCAACATGTCAAAAAAAATTGACATATGGTCAACACAAGTCAAAACAAGTCATATGATCATAACTTGCCAACCTGTCAACTCTTGGTTATCTTTCAGATGTGTCCTTCTGAAGAATAGCCTCTATCATTCATGCCTTAGGATGTGTCCTCCCTAGGCATTGTCATTGTCATCCGATATTTTGAGGGATCCTCTTGACATCTAAGGATCACTCCTCTCAACATTAGTATTCTTTAGATGTGTCCTTCTGAAGAACAAACTTTGTCATTTATGCCTTAGGATGTGTCGTTCCTATGCATCATTCCTGTCCCTATCACTAGAATTTTGAGGGATCCCTTTTGACATTTATGGATCAATCCTCTCGATATCAACATTATTCAGGATGTATCCTTCCTGAATTTGGAAATCTTCGACATTCGTCATTTTGGCATTGACAAAACCTTGACACCCTGGCATCTTAACATCATCAAACCCGATATCTTGACATTAAAACATAGGGTATCTAGACACACTTGGAAAACACTTGGCACTTATCTTTTGGATTTCATCATGTTACTAATTTTTTGACAAGATCCTGACAACAAGATTTAGAAAAGCAGCGACATTTCATGATTGTCTTATCTTGTCTTTTGGCTTTCATCATGTTACTAGTTTTTCAGTGAGATCCTTACAACATGATTTAGAAAAGCAGCGACGTATCATGATTTTCTTATCTTGTCTTTTGGATTTCATCATGTTACTAGTTTTTGAGCGAGATCCTAACAACAGGATTTAGAAAAGTAGCGACGTATTGTAGTACCCCTCCGTTTATGCTTATGTTTTCTGTTGATACTTTCTTATACTGTTAGACCTATGTTGTTTTGTTGGATACTTGATCGCTGGTTTTGGGCGATGGTGGATTGTTCTGTGACATGAAGATACTTTGTGTGATGTTTATTGTTTTCGAACATGATATGTTTTAGTGTAGATGTTTACTTTCAGTTGTTTATGGATATGCACATGCTTATGATGGACTAACAATGTTTACTCAGTCAGTTTTCTGTGAGTGTATTGGTGTGGAGAACAGAGTCGCATCACTCGCTTGCGAGTGCCCTGCAATATCTGTGATTTTCTCCACACGGTGTGTTTGTTTAATGCTTTATATATATATATACATGTATGCATGTTGTTTGTTTGGTTGCAGGATTTGCAGGTACATGACACCGACTCCACCTGTGTAATCAGGTCTGAGCGTGTCAAGACTCAACGGAAAATGTTGAACGGGATATAGTAGTTAAGTTTATCCTAGTCCGGTCTTTAACCTTAGTCTTAGTACATTGTCAGTTTTCAGTTTTGAGTCATAGGTTGTATTGTGTTTCTGTTGGTTAAATCATTTTTGAAAGGTAAATATTGGTTAATTTTAATGTTAGTTATTATGTTTTAATTATTGATTATTTAAATTAATATTTAAATATGATTGAAATTTATTTATTTGATAATTTAATATATTAGTTAGCTTATTTGGTTAAATAGTTGGTCTTTAAAAGATTAAACTATTTTAATTAAATAAATTAATTAATTACGTTAAATTATTAAGTGTATAAATTATATTGTATTTAATGGATTAGAAAATAAATTAGAAAATTAGAAAATAAAAATTAAATAAATTGCATGTGATTTGAAAGAAAATTGTTTTTTAAGATTTAAATTTAAATAAATAATTATTGCATGCAAGTTTTGAATGGCAAAAACTGCCGAGAAGTGGAGAAGATATTTTCTCAACAACTTCTCGACATGTGTGTGAGTGCCATAATTGCAAGAGGTTGTTGAAAAATTTCACGGAGGTTATTGAGGATCTGGGGATTTTGCACGGGGTTATTCAATTGCCTCGGAGAAATTTTCTGGGCACTGGCAAAAATTCTTTTTCTGTGTGTTAAAAAAATCCAAATTTTCTTAAGAATTGTTATCTCTCTCGGGTTGTTATTTTCTTGTGGAAGATCTTCTTGGTGGTTGAACAAGCTTTCTTGGATTGGGGAAAATCTTTCTAAAGAAGATCTTGGGAATTTGCACGTTACAGGAAAAAGGTTACATCCTTCAGGCAGCTAATTTATACAGGTATTTTACTTGCAATTATTTTTGAATTTGTTTCTTAAAAAAATGTTGGAGAAAATTTTAGTATCCTGTTTACCTGTATTCTTCTCTGGAAATATAAAAATTATATAATGGAAATTTCTCAAAAGAATTATTGATAAATTCTGGTTAGGATTCCTGTTGAAAGAAGAAATGATAATTTTATTGTGAAATTGTTGTGTTGATTGAAAATTTCATTGTAAAATAAATTGGTATTTGGGTTAAATTCTCTTTTAATTTCTGTTAGAAAACCTTGTCTTTTTTTTTCAAAAATAATCACAGGAATTTTCTAGAAAATTATTCTGGAAAAATTCTTTGAAAAGTATTTATTTATTAACAGTAATTATTTACTGTTGAAAACCTTTGTATATGTATATTCATATATGCCAAAATTTAAATGTTTATTTGTGAAAATTTTTAAAACAAACTTCAAAAAAAAAAAAAACCATATATGTTATTCCGCCGAAAATTGTCGTACTAATTCTTATGAAAATCCGTTTAAAACGAAATCACATATTCCAGGTTATTCTTTACATGTTTAAATTGTTTTTGTTTTAATTAAAGTTTTGTTTGGGGCGCGGGGGGGCAGCCGACGTTGCCCTCACAGGCAGCGGCGCTGCCACACAGCCGCTTCCCCCATGGGGAAGGCTGTTGGCCGAGGTTAATAGGCCACGGTTGTATAAAAATAGCGGCGACTGTGTAAACATTTCTCTGTGTTAAAATCCGCGGTTAACATTTCCGCGAGTAAGATCTTCGATTAGGGTTTCAAACATTTTAAAATTATATATATATATATACATATATATATATATATATATATATATATGTGTATATATATTATTGAATTATTATTATTAAAAAAAATAATATAATAAATTAAAAATTTAGATTGGCAAGTTAAATAGAAAATTTGGAGGTCATTGAACTGTGAAGTTGTGAAAATAAAAGCCAGAATTAAATTATATTGATTTTGTTGTGTGATTATAATCTTTTGCATATTTCTTGAAAGGATGGAATTAATAAATCTTTTAATTAAGTTGATTTTGAAAATATATGTTGAATTTTAATGAATGCTTATGGATTTAGTGTATCCAAACAATAGAAAATTTATTTTTCTTGGTTTGTTTCATACGTGTTTCTTTTGGGGCAAAATTGGGAATGTTTATATTGTAATTTTCTATTTTAAAGTCTTCCAGACTAATTTTTGAGAGTGGGATTTTGGGAATATTAAGTTGAGTTCTTTTGAAAATCAAGATTGTGTATATAGTTTTGTTTAGAGGTTGACATCTGTTTATGAACATTGAAAGTTGTTCCTTATAATGTGATTGGTCTTTTATTGATATGGGTTAGATGTTTACCTTGTAAACCATAGTCTTGAAGACGTAGTTTTCCATGTTATGTTTAGGGGAGTGGCTAGTTGTAAGGGCCGACACACAAAGTGGTGTCAGGGTAACTTACAATTAGTTAAGTAAGTCAGTGAAAACTAAAGAACATAGTAGATAGATCTAAAACATTTAACAAGTTATGTATGCCTCTCTTATGACTCTTGAGCTTCTGTAGTCATGAGTATAAGATGAGAAGGCCTGGAATGGAAAAATCGGTGTCTCATTTCCTTAAGAGACATTCAATTTCCGCAATGGTAAGCAATAGGGGCTGGGTTTCGTAAGAGGTTACCAGGGTAACCCAAGGATTGGGGGCCGGAACCTAGGAAGAAACACCAGGGTAACCATTGCATCGTTGTGATGACACTCCACCTAGAAGAATAGTTAAACCTTGAGTTTGTGTTTCAATCAAATTTCAAAATCTGGAAGCAATGTAACCAATGGTTTGTATGTACTAGTGTCTAGGGTTAGTAGATTAGGTCTAGGTAGCCTTATTACTATCTCCTAGCACGGGGGGTGGACCTACGGGTACCACATGGTTGGGTGGAACGTGCACCTTACTCCGTTGGGTCCCCAGTTCGATTGTAGCATCGAGAGCTTCATGGATGGAGATCTCACACATGGACTTCTTTTATTCTTTCATCATTGTATACTGTAACTTGTAATTGAAAACATCCCTCAAATGTATAAGAGGTGATTATTTGTAAAATTGTAATTATTATTTGAACTACCTCATCAGATGGATGAGCAATGTAATATCTTATCAATGCAATGCAATGGAAAAATGTTTGTCCTTCATTATATCTTGAATGGAAAATTTATCTTTATGCAATGTTTATTTTATGTTATGAATTATTTAGTGCAATGCGAAATACTTAAGTCGCTTAAGGAAAACTCAAAGTAGTGTAACGTCGTTTAACCTAAGAATGTATGCAATTAATTAACTTATAATTAAACTTTAAAAAAAAATTATTACACCTTTATAACACAATTGCAACGTTCTTAGGCTATTAAGATGGGGCATTACACGTATCATGATTGTCTTATCTTGTCTTTTGGATTTCATCATGTTACTAGTTTTTCAATGAGATCCTAACAATAGGCTTTAGAAAAGCAGCGACGTATCATGATTTTCTTATCTTTTATTTTGGCTTTCATCATGTTACTAGTTTTTTAGCGAGATCCTAACAACATGATTTAGAAAAGTAGCGATGTATCATGATTGTTTTATCTTGTCTTTTAGCTTTCATCATGTTACTAGTTTTTCAGCGAGATCTTGACAACAGGATTTAGAAAAGAAATGACGTATCATGATTATCTTATCTTGTCTTTTGGCTTTCATCATGTTACTAGTTTTTCAACAAGATCCTAACAATAGGATTTAGAAAAGCAATGATGTATCATGATTGTCTTATCTTGTCTTTTGGCTTTCATCATGTTACTAGTTTTTCAGCGAGATCTTGACAACAAGATTTAGAAAAGCAGTGATGTATCATGATTGTCTTATCTTGTCTTTGTATTTTTTTAATTTTAATTTTTTTATCATGTTACTAGTTTTTCAACGAGATCTCAACAACAGGATTTAGAGAAGCAATGATGTATCATGACGTTTGTCTTGTCTCTTGACATGCATGTTACTAGTTTCTCAGTGATGTACTAATTTCGGGATTTAGAAAAACAACAATGTATCATGATAATGGATTTATTGTTGTATTTTGACAATCATGTTGCTAGTTTCTCAAGAATGTCCTCAAAATAGGATTTAGAGAAGCAACGATGTTTCATGATTTGTCCTTTTTGTCCTTTTTGCTGGCGATTGGTTATGACAAAAAGATTGGGGCAACAACACTCTTAGTATGAGTCATGATCATCCTTGTCTGTGATTGCTTGTCTTATGTGATGGTACAAACTTGCACACCTTGATTTATGGCATATCACAGTGTTTGTTGGCCATCACAACAATCTGCCCAGTGATGATTAAGAGCAATAAATATAAAAAGTCCTATGGTAGTGTTTTGAAGGATTTGGTCTAGCAACTAACATGCATATTCTTTAGTCTTGTAATATTCTCTCACCCATCTCATATAGGAATTGCATCCATATCATCATCCATATCTTTTGCACTAACATTTATTTGTCTCTTCATATTCTAGTCTTCTCATCAATTTTGAGAGCACACCCATGTTCTTGGAACCCGTCTGTCCTCTCGAGGGGGCATACCGTAACCCTCCTCGTCATTCTTCCTTATCTTATTTTGCACTGGGGCATATCTTTGACTTATCTTCTTTGTCACAACGCAACATGCTACATTATGACAAAGAGGGACAAAATGTAGACACTTATAAATGACCTAGGCCTACAAGCTCTATTTTTACAACTTTCATCTTAGCATAATTATGACATTTAATTATATCCTTGGTCACATTTAGCTATTAATTAAATAATACATTATTATTTAATTATTTCATGTCTTTTGTATCCTTCATGATTATTAAATAAATAAATTATATTTATTTATCCAATACATCACTAAGGGTCTATTATCTTCTTACAATTAAATAAATTTATTAATTTATTTAATTACCTTTGTTCATTTATTCTTTGCTGACTATTAAATAAATAAATTTTATTTATTTATTTGATATGTTAGTAATTCTCATGATTAAATGAGTTTATTAATTTATTTAATCATTAATCATATCTTCTAAATTAAATAATTATCTTTAATTATTTAATTTCCAAATTTAACATTTCTCTCATTTCAAATAAATTGTTTATTTAAAATGATATCACATTCTTAACTGACAGTCCATTTTGGTAAATAATCTGAAAATCAATTACTTATTATCTCACCAAATCCATATTTTGAATTAATTTAATTCAAAATGGTAACTTTCCTCCAAAAATCAAGTAATCGAGCAGATTATTAATTTTTCAAATCTGATCTTCAGTTCAACTCTTATCTTCTTGATTTTTTGAATCTCACAAATCAGATAGTCTTTATCTTTTTTATTTTCAAAAATATTTATTTTTCTAATTAATTATCTCATTTATTTTCCATCGATGATTTGATTTTCTCAGATGACATCTCGACCACTCACTTAATGATTTTTCCCTAACCCTGCTTAGGGATTGTCAGATTAAATCTTGTCCTCTGATTTTAGGTCTCTGTCGAAATTCGATCTCATCTGTCCATTCAAAATGACAGTTTCTACAAAATGCTATTTTTCTCACATATTAAGATTACCTACATGAATTTCATTATTCTGGCATATATTAAGACTTAGAGTTCTTTGAGTCATTTTTTCACAGGCATAGGCATAGACTTAAATTAAATCCTTCAAAGCTTGTGTAGGACTTAGACTTTCATTTTTAGATTGCTTGCACGTTGAATATGAGGGCAACACGTCAACCAACAAGGTAGAAGGTGCTACGAAGATGAATCATGGAGGCTTTGGCAATTATCTGGTATAATCATTTTATTTATATTTGATTTCATTGTACTTTTTAGTTTCTTTGGGTTTATGCTTATATACTTTCAATTCATTTGATAAACTAACCTAAAAATTAACCCTTAGATACACCTTGATCATTCACACCTCTAATTTGAAGTTGATTATTGTCAATAAGATCTTGCACAAGATGTTTAAGACACTTACAATATTTTGTACCATGATCATTTTGTTGATGGTAATGACAATAAGCATTTTTTCAAAAGAATTTAGGAAATGGTATAGTAGGGTCACGTTCTCTAACAGGAGGTAAGGTAAGCATGTTCTTGTCAATAAGCTGCAACATGATATTGTGAAGGGTATCGGGTAAAGGGGTGAACTCTCTCTCCTTATCCCTGAAAGGTGTTGTCATCTTTATAGAAGCCACTTGATTATTGTTTTGTTGACTTGTTTGAGGAGTATTTAATTGTAAAAATCCCTTATTTCATTTCTTGAAAGGATAATATTTTTTTTTGAGGTGTGGATTCAAAATTTTCAAGACAACTAGGGGGATTTTTCACATCACATCCACTAGCCGAGTTTTGATGGTCATGAAGGGATGTACATAATTGTGTGAAGGATGGAAACATCAAAATTTCAAGTTTTCTTTGGATTTTATCTTGTAAGTTTGCAATGAACATTCATTGGAGGTCAACATCAATAATCTTAATGTTCACTTATGAATACAATGTTTAATATCTTGCTAAAAAGTCAATCACTTTCTCATCCTCTTTTTTCTTACATATCATTAAATTAGTAAGGGTCATCTTGGGTCCAATATGAATATCAAAGTGGTTGTAAAAGGCATCAATAAATTAATTGAATGAACCCATTGAATTGTTCAGCAAAGAGGATAACGACTCTAAAGTAGTATCTTTTAATGATCTAGGGAATAACTTAGCCAAAAGTTTATCCTCAAAGATGAAGTCACTACACAAGGTTGTGAAGGTGAAAAAATGGCTAACAGGATCTCCTTTCCCACCATATTTCTCAAATTGAGGGACCTCTATACCTTGTGGAGTTTGTGCTCTTAATATGTCAAGGGAAAACATGGTGGACTTGATGTATTGCAAAGGTTGATCATGATTGTTATGTTGTAATTTTTCCACTTGTTGAAGGGACGTCATGGTTTGTAGAAGTGAGTTAATGAGAGGGTCATTTTGGTTGTAAGGTTGAATAGAATAAGGTGGTGTAGTGTATGTATGTGCAGGGCTAGTGAATTGCAGGTTGGTGGAGTTGGATTGTTGAGGAATTATGGTATTCAAAAGCACAAAGGTGGAAGGAATTCCTATGGGAATACCTATGGAAGTGTACACAATGCTAGTGGGTGTAAATTTTGTGGTTGGTTGAATTTTTGTTGTAGGTTGGAATGTTGTTGTAGTTTGGAATGTTTCTATAGGTTGGGATGTTGTTGTAGATTGTGTACTAGTGTATGTAGGAATGAACATTTCTATCATGGAGGATTGGATGGGAATTCCACCTTGACTTGGAGTAGACCCCAATGCTTGAGTGGAAGTAGGGGTGGTAGGGATTGTGCTGGTAATGTTAAGGAAATTAGTTGTAGGAGGTGACGTCATGGGTAATGAAGTATACAAACTATGAGCCATGGAGGGTTGATTCTCAACACTATCAAAAAGGGAGTCAAAAAACACAAGATCCATAGCGAGTGAGATATCATGGGATGACATGAGCCTTGAAATGTGTCTTATAATAGTATTGTGAATAGGATACCAAGTTGTAAAGCTCATATAAGTTTTACAAACCTAGTGTGAAAACCCTAGAATGGAAAAGGTGCAATGCAATAACCTATAATGGAATGCAATTTTCAGATTCTAAGTAATGTAATTTATTGATTACACAATGTAATAACCTGAAAATGAAATGTTTGAATGCAATTTTGAATTTTAACAATGCACTAAAATGAATCAATTTAAGATCAATGCAATGAATTTGATGAAACAATAAATCAAGAAACTAAAATAGGAAAGTAATAGTACCAAACAAAAACTAGAAACTAAGATTTTAATGTCCAAAAAAATGTAGATCAGTAGATAACATGAACTCATTCACTAGTAAGGGAGACAGGGTCTTGGTTAGGTATTTTTAAAGTATTTTTAAATGATTTGCAAGATTTTAGTGATATCTTTCATTTCTAGGTTTGAGATAGTGAAATTCAATTTCAAATTTTCCAGAAATGTAATGTAAAGATGCAATGAAAAGATGAAATGCAAGGTTTGAATTGAAATGCACTTTTGTTTTTGATTGTCAAATGAAATTGTTTGAGATCTAAATGAGATACAAAATGACTAATTTTCTTTTTGTATTTTTTAGATTTAGAGAGATGCAAAATAATGCAATTCTAAACCCTAGATGAGATGCAATATTTCAATGCAAAAAAAGTAATCCTAAATGAGATCTTAATTCAATGCTAATGAATGCAAAATATAACCTAAGATGCAATGAGAGACTTCAAAAATTAGAAAAGTATACAATATTCAATATGTCGGGTTCACCATTAATAATTGGGTGAAAAATAGGGTAAACCCAAATACATCTTTCCCAATCTAATCATCTTCTTCCTGGTGCTGTGTTTTTATCTTCTTTGAAGTGATGCTACTTCATAACACCATGTCAAAGAAGGGAAAAATGTTGGCATCCAAATTTGACCACTCCCACATGGTCAAATCCATCTCCTTATCCATCAATGTTAGTTAAATAATTTATTTAATTAATGTTTCCCCTTTCCCTAAAGTTTCTAAAGTATTTAATGTAATAATTAAATATTTTATCTTTCATCCTTTATTCTCTAAATTAAATAAATACATCAATTTATTTAAATTAGTCATTTAGCCTTTTGAATTTAAATCAATTTTAAATTCCCTTTTTTCTCCCTCCTTGTCACATCCTCCATAATCCTCTTCTAATTTGGGTTAGTTTAATTAATTCATGATTAGGATGTGCACACTTTTAATCAAGATTAATGTCACATCTTACATATTTGGCCATTTGTCTCTAATCCTTCATTAATCTTCTTAATCATTTGTTTGCACAACCTTAATCTAATCACATGCCATTTCTGGTATGTCCTCCAAGTCATCCTTTCATAAGTACTTTCTTTATTTGAACTTGACTTCTTCCCCATGTGAATTAAAAATTCACATTTATTCATTCAATACATTTCTCTTCCCCATGTAAGTTGTTGGGAAATTCTAAATTCCTTCATAGGTCACATCAGTCACATGGGACAAGGACCTCCTATATGAGGACCTTTTCTTATCCCCAAGGTACTCCCTAATCATGTGAATTTAAAATTCACATCTATTCTCCCAACAACTTCTCTCATCCCCATGATGATAAGAGAGGACTTTGTAAAATTCCTCACTTGTCACCATCATCCTCATATGGGGATAAAAAATTTCTTTCTGAGGAAATATTCTCCTAATCCCAAAGTACTTGCAAGTACCTCCACCTCACATGTCCTTTTAACACCTCCTTTTCCACACGGAAAGATGTGAGGGCTTGTCAGTCATCAACTCACCACATCCCTTCATCTTTCCCATGTTGGCAAAATCTTGGCCATTCATTTATTTAGAGAGTCTTCTCTTAAAATGGAAGATTTTCTCTCATTCATTCATAACACACATTCAAGCCTTCAAGCAATTGAACTCTCTCAAGCTCAAGCACTTGTATTCTCCATTGTTACATTTTGAAGCTTTTATCACATCCATTTGCATTCATCTATCAAAACACCCACATCTCTCATTAGAGAATTTGCATATCATTTTTAGTACTCTTGCCATCAAGGAGCACACATGAAATCTTCAACAAAGGGCCAGCCAAAAAGATCAACTTAGACAAGGTATATTTTTTGTTTCATCTTTCTTTTTTTAAGTTCAACTTAGGCTAATCTTGAGGTGGTGTTGTGTTATTTATCCTTTGCATTCTTCATTATTTTGCATCTTTTAGGTTTAGAAAGCACATTGCATTACATTTTTGGCACGCCCGATGGGATTGACAAATAGGTCTAGTATTTTAATGTTCTCTATTGTTTGACATTTTGTAGGTTCAGATTACACAGAGGCGACTCCACAACTGACAGGGGTGACCTTTCCCTCAAAAGGGGTGACCCTACCCCCAGTTGGGTGACTATTCCCCTAGTTGGGCAACCCTGCCCTCAAGAGGGGAAATTCTACCTTACAATATCACCCATCTATGAAACATGAGCAAATTTACTCCCTGTTTCCTCAATAGGGGCGACCCTGCCCTCAATAGGGGTGATTTTGGCTTGCAGAATCACCCATCTATGAAACATGAGAAAATTTTCTCCCTATTTCTTGAATAGGTGACCCTGCCCTCAATACAGGTGCCCTTGCCCTCAATAGGGGTGATTTTTCCCCAGACAGAGGTGTCTCTAAGGTAAAAACTATGACTAAAACTTCATTTCTAGAGTTTGTTTCTTATTGTTTTTGTTAGTACTAACCCCCTAACCTATTTTGTTGGTGAATGTTCTTGTTTTTACTAACATTTTTGTAGATATTTCATGTTTTTCCAAGACTAGAGGATTAACTACTAATGTATTTGTTGTAGGATGAGCACGTCAAGAACATTAGTTAGCTTGTTTGTTTGTTGTTTTCATACTAGTTAGACACAGATCTAATTAGGGTAAGTCAAAATATTCTTTATTGTGCTTGAAAGTGGGCTATTGATGTATCCAATCCCCTTGCACCATTTGGTGATCTAGGGTGAAGAGAAATTGTAGCTCACTTAATCCTTTATGTTAGCTAGGGGCACTAGACCGTTCAAGCTTTTCCCTTGCACTTTGTGTGAGTGTGGGGATTAGCCAAAAATGTTTAGTGTCTTCTTTTAGCAAGACCTGCTTGGAGATTTCATCACCCCAAGGGATGATCCCAACCATGTGTACCGGTGGGGTATATAAAGGAGGGAGAGCCAAAGTTGTACCCCAATTCAGTCATGTCGTGTTTGGTGAAGCATCGAAGCTAGGGTGATACCTAGATAAGACATGAATAGTTGGTCTAAATTTCCATTAACTCACTAGGGCTTCTGACTCATGCCTATGATGGGCTAGTGTTCATGGTTGTACCTCACATACCATGTGTATATTGAGGACTTCCTAGATCACCTTGTTCAACCTAGATAGAGGATCATGTTGGCCATACCCTTATCACTAAATCTTAGGATTCTGTTGTTTGAACTATCTTTTTTGTACAAAACTAGTACATATCTTATTAGTCGAGTCAACATTTTCCTTCTATTTGTTGTTTGTTGTGTTTTCATCCTTTGCCTTTGCCATTTTTATCTAAGTTGAGTCCAGACTTGTCAACAGGGGCAACCCTGTTGTCCACATGGGTGACCTTTCCTTCTGTTTGAGTCATTTCATAGTCTGTTCCTATCAAAATTTCCCATCCTTCACAGAATAGGTGACCTTTCCCTCCATTTGGCTGACCTTGCCCTCTAGTTTGGATAGTCTGTCCATTCATTTAATCAGTCTATTTACCCATTAGGAGTGTCCATTTTCTCAATGAGAGCATCTGTTTTCCCATTTGGAGCATCTGTTTTCCTATTTGGAGCATCCATTTTCTTGTTCAGAGCATCCATTTTCCTCTTTGGAGCATCTATTTTCTCTTTTAAAGCATCTATTTTCCCATTTAGAGCATCTATTCTCCTGTTTAGAGAGTTTGTTCATCCATTTGGAGCATCCGTTTTCCCATTTAGAGCATCCATTTACTTGTTTTGAGGGTTCGTCTCCTCATTCCAAGAGTTCGTCTCCCCATTCTAAGAGTCTATTTCCCTATTCTGAGGGTCTAAAAGCTAGTTGGGTGACCTTGCCCTCTAGTTAGGTGACATTTCCCTCCAATTCAGTGACCTTTCCCTCTAGTTGGGCAACCTTTCCCTCTAGTTAGGTGACCTTTCCATCTAGTTAGGTGACCTTTCCCTTCAGTTAGGCAACCTTTCCCTTTAGTTAGATGACCTTGCCCTCCAGTTAGGCGACCTTGCACCCCAGTTGGGCGACCTTGCCCCCTAGTTGGATGACCTTTCCCTCTAGTTGGGTGACCTTTCCCACTAGTCATCTATAGGTCATCTATTCATCATTTAAATCAAATAGACACATCTTAGAATGGCTCTAGATTATGTATCCATCATCATTTTCTCAATCTAAATCCCCTAAACTTCATTTTAGAGGTTATTATCCGAATTGGCTTAGGTATCTAAATCCGATCGACATCATCCACATCTGCTCAGGATTTTCATCCATCTTGAGTCTGTTATCATCATCAGCCCAATCAATTCACTTCCATCTTGAGGTGGATTCAGTGTCATAATTATCTATTTGTCCTTTAATTCAATCAATCAATACCTTAAGTCACCTAGGGTGATCTCTAAACTTGGTTTAGAATTCCTTTCATCATCCTATCTAATCCATCATATAATCTTATCAATCATCTCATCAATCGATGTTATCCAATCTAATCCAATCACATCCCTATCCAATTATCCTAATTTGAGCTTCAATCCAATCCTAATCTGAGCTTAACCTAAATCCCAACTAAGCTTTAGTCCATCTACATCCCAGTTCTTCTGATATCGAAACAAATCTTAAGATCCCCTTTTTCCATGTTCTTCAAATTCATCCTATTTATCCTTTCATCACCTTTTTTTTCCTTCTAATTGTCTATTCCCATACCTTTAATCCATATCCATCCCATCCTATGCCATGAATCCTTATCCTTCACCTTGATGCAACCAAAAATAGTAGTCAAGGGGAATCCTAATTACGTTGACGATGATAACAAAAGTCTTGTTGATCAAGAGGTATATGATATAGATCCCCTTGATGCTATTATTTCTAGTAAGATTTCCCCAACTGCTTTCCAAAATCCAATTACCCCTGTAAGCTATCATGTTATGTCTCTATACATGCCTAATAATGCTCCTTATGCTACCTCTAACAAAGGATATTCGATATCTTCCCCATCTGTATATTCATCATATCCTTCATCTACATCTTTCTCTTATCCAACACCCACATCCTCTTATCCCAATCTACCATCCCAATCTTCCCATCCTAATCTACAATCCCAATACTCCTATTACAATCCCCTATTCATGTTCCCCTATCCTAATCCAACATCCACACCTTTTTATCTTAATCTTACACCCCCATCAACCTATCCTAATCCAACATCCACATCTTCCTATCCTAATCCATCACCCATGTCCTCCTCTCTCAATCCTCTATCTCAATCTTCCCATCCTAATCCACCATCCCAATACCTTTATTACAATCCACCACCCATATCCTCTTTTCCTAGTCCACTGTCCCAATATTCCTATCTTAATTCCCCACCTACTTCCTATAACATCAATCCACCATCCACATCTTCCTATTCTAGTCCACTATCACAATATTCTTACCTTAACCCTCTATCTAATATCAATCCCTCCACCAATCCTAATCCTCCATATACTCTTAGTCTTCCATCCAATCCCATTCCTCCATCTAATCCTAGTCCAACAATCCATAATCCCAATCCTCCACCAACCCATAATCCTTCATCTATTCCCATCACCCTAGCTAAGCCTAGAATATGCATGATTCTCACTATAGAATTTTTCCAAGGACTTATGACAAAGAAGACATCCCCAACTCCACACCTTGAATTCGTGGAACCATGCCATCTCAATTATTCATCCACAGTCACTAGTGATGAGACCATTCTCCATACCACACCTATCATTGACGTTACCACCCATTGCACCACTCAAACCATCAAGCCCACCAAATCCACTAAACTTCCATCTCCTCCACTGAGAGCTGTTGAACCCATTGAAGATAACCAAACCCAATCACCCTCTTCTACTCCTAGGTCCACCAAATCCATTGAAGACACCCAAATCCAATCCACTTCTCCCACTCCTAGTATCACCGAAATCCATTCCCATGAACTTCATGAATCCTCCATCCTTCCATCCCCCCTACTTGAGGAGTCCCTCCAACACTTCATCATCACACCACCCACACATGATGAGTCATGCCAAGAGGCTGATCTAGAGAATACCAACATATCCCCTCCTCCACATCAAGATCTTGCCATCCCATCTACTCCACCTCAAGATCACAATCCCCCATCCATTCCATCCCATGATCCCCTTGAAACTCAAGATCTGATCACTCCATTGCATGAGCCCTTATTACTAGCTATCACAAATCCAGATCCTAGTATATCACCTAATCCCTCTCCTGATCCCTTACCATTCACTCCTCCTGATCAAGTTGCTACTATCCCATCATCTCCATCCCATAATCCTCCATCGCTATCTAACCCCACTATCCCCACACCAATTTTATATTCCCTCAGTACTCTCACATTCACTATAGACAAGGAACTGAGCATATACACTGCCTATCCTCCTCCACCTAATAATGGACACACATCATTCTTCCAAAATAACAAGCATCCCACCATAGATTGGATGCTCAAGATCATGAACTATCAAGGAAAAGGTTTAGGCCTTCATGAGCAAGGTATTTTAGAGCCCATCCATGTCAAATAAAATCTGTGTACATAAGGTCTTGGATATATCTCTCAAGACTCACAATTGGGTATGTGCAAGATCATCATGGAAAAAATAGGCCCTTAAGTGGCAAAAAATTTAGAAAAATTAGAGTTAGGCAGCTTGACGTAAAAAATTGAATAAGTTATCTATATTATTTCAAAAATATGTAAGAATAGAATTTGTAGAAAATTGAATGTTGTTTCTAAACTATTAGGTTTGTTTAAAAAAAAATCTATTTGGTGAAAATTTGAAATTTCAATGTAGTAGTACTTAAATTTGAGGAAAAATAAGTAGGTGTCTATCACCACCTAACCACAATAAAATGATAACATTTTTTTATAAGATTTTAGATATAAGTAGATGACTCATGTCCTAATGTGATGCATAGTTTTTTGTAATTTTTTTCCAAGTAAATAATTAATTATGAATTTTTTATTACAAATTTTAAAAAATATTAAAAAACTTGTATGTCTTACCACCTTAACTTGCTCAAAACTTCATGAAATTCAATTTTTCTTTTTTTAATCCTATAGTATGGAAGCATAGAATGTGACACATGTTTTGGATTCAAAAAATATGATGCCATTTGAAAGCGACAGACGTTTTTCAATTAGCCTATCAATCAAGACTTTAATCATAATTTGAATAGAAAAAGAATAATACTTACTTATTAAATTCAAAGTAAAGAATACTTTATATTGGTGGAAGGATGAGAATCTCCTTTGAAAACCATTTTCATTTCATCATTTTTGGGTAAAAAAAAAGTCATTAGCCACATACCCATCATATTGCCACTTTTTTGCCCATCATGATCCTACACATACCCAATCCAATAATGTTGGCACAACCTCTATACATCCTCAACGAGCCTCCTCCAAAACAATAGTAGGCACCTCCCATCACTCCATTAAACCATTTTCCACCATCCCCCCTCCATCTTATGACCTCAAAACAACCATCCATATTCCTCCATCTTCTGAATCTATTTTGGTTCCTGATGTCTCTCCATCCACCATCACATATCCCCCACATACTAAGTCTATTTTAGGACCTTATATCCCAAAATCACCTCCTCCATCTCATCCCATTCATCCTTTCATCCATCCATCACCTATCCATGTCACCCATCATGAACATCCCACTCTCATGTTCCCTAATCAGGATCAACAAAGGCACATACCCACACATCCTCCATCCACATATCATCCCCAAAATCCTACTTCCATCACTCCATTCAGGCTTCCTCCATATCATCCATCTGCTCGCATCCATCCCATTTCTATTAAAATCACTTTGGATGCTAAAGTAAAAATGCATAATTCTAAACATCCACATGAATCTAAAGCTCCTCATTTCCTCTTAAAAAGACATGTTGAAGAGAAGAAAAATTCAAATCAAACCCACAGGCCACAATGGCCCACCAAAGCAAAAATCAAAACCATGTGGACCCCAAAGAAAAAATATGCAATGCCTTCGAATGGAAAAATTGTAACATCCAAAGTTGCTAATACCAACACTAAAAATTCTCATCCACCATCTCCTAAATCTGTTTTAGGTCCTTATGTCCCAAAATTCACTATCCCATCCCCTCCATTATCTCCACATCATTCATCCACTAATCCTCCTATCCTTTCACATCCACCACCATATGTGCCAATGTTGGTCCCAAAAACATCACCCCATCACACACCTATTCCATTATTACATCCATATACTTTCCAACATCCCATTGATTATCCCACATATCTCCCCCATCAAATCCCTTTAATCCATTCTCTTGCATAATCCATTTATCCTAATAACGTTGTACTAATATCCAATAATCACTTCACACATGGGTTCTTAATATCTCATATGGAACTTGGTGCTTGAGTCCTTCATCTATCTCCTTATCACATATATTCTAAATCCATTTATCCACATCCCTATCCTTATCCATCTCCATCTTCATACTATCCAAAACTCTAAAAATTTCAAAAAATCCACAAAATCCAAAAAAGTCAAAAAAGTCAAAAAAAAAGTAAAGAGAAATAATTTGTCTGATGGTGAAAACTTGGAAAACAAGTGCCTTGGATAAGTACCATGATGTAAACCTATCAAGCATGCATCATGTGTAAATCCCCCATCCAAATTACTTCCACACTTGAGGGAAACTGCATCTCCTTCACCCATCTCCTTCATCCCACCTATCTTACACATCCTACCTATCATATCCCATTTATCCTAATCCCTCCATCCTCCTTGTGATCTTGATATAGATAGGGGAAAACATACATACATTCTTTAGACACCTCTTGGAATTCATTCCCTTCCTCCATACACTATCTTATTCCTTATCCACATCCATCTACCTTCTTTTTCCACTCATAATGCTACTATCAGTCTTCCTTCCTTATCTAGGCATCCAATCTACATCCATCTCCCTCCCTCATCCACCCATCATATCATCCTCCATTTATCTCCTTTACCTCCCCATCCACTTGTCTTCCATCCCTCCTGCCTCATCACACATGATGTATCTAGACTGGGGGTATCTACTTCCTTTGTGACATAAGTCCTTGGAGACATCATTCATCCAAACAATCCATTCCATCTCACCATCCTAATCTTCCTATCCATCATAGCATCCCTTTTCATCTATCCATCTGGTAACCTTTTCCTCGTCCAAATCCTTATCCCTCTAGATCCATCCATCATGGCAATCCCTTCCATCTCCCCATCCTTATTCTCCTATCCATCCAAAAAATCCCTTCCATCTCCCCATCCTTGTCTTCCTATCCATCCAAACAATCCCTTTCATCTCCCCATCCTTATCCCTCTATCCATCCATCATAGCAAATCCCTTTCATCTTCCAAATCCTTACCTTTCCATCTATCTATCGAGTAACCTTTTCCCCTATCCAAATCTATATCCCTTTATCCATCCATTCTAGCATCTTTCCATCTCCTTATCTTTTTCTATCCATCCCTTCATCTTTATCCTCATCCCATCTCACAATCCCTTGTCATTGGTATCTGGCTATATGATTCCCCCATAAAACCCAATGCCATCTATCTCATTGTCATCACTCCCCCTTCTTTCACCAATCTTTCCAATCTCCTATCACTCCTCATCACTCATCTCTCCATCATATCATCCTCCCAATTCATCTTTTGATGATTTAGATAAATATCCCATCCCTGAGCTTCCTGCAATCACCACCATCCTATCCAATAGGTATATCTTATCTCATTGTATTAGTTCCATCTTTTTATCCACTTATCCTGGTCATTTCATCATCCTTTATCCATTGTTTGTCTTTGGTCTTTTGTTCAAACTATGTTGTTGGCAAAAAAAAGATAGACAACTTAGAGGGGGGTGAATCAGTTGTCACAGAATAATAAAATTTTCAAACTTTACTTTAATCTCAGATCTGATGAATAAGAAATTAACAAATCAGAGAGATAGAGAACACCAAGATTTTTTATGTGGAAACCCTATTAGGGGAAAAACCAAGGTGGATGTTAGTCCACAAGATTATACCCTGTTAAAAGTATAATGAAATCAATAAAGGGGAATGCACATGCATTTAAGCACATTGTGTAGAGCTCACTGCTCAATTACAAAGTGGCTCACTACTCAACAATACAAAATAGGATTAAAATCTAGAGGGTATGAACTGAGAAAATAGCTTTTGCACAAGCCTGATTACAGTTCCAATTAAGCACAAAAAACTCCTTCACAAACTACTTCACACTTTGCTTGATCTTCTTCACACTCTACTCTGCAATCGAATGATATTCACACATACACACATAAGAGTACATTGAACACCTTTTCCACACACTACACCAATGAAACAATCACTCTTATATATCCGCTACATGAGATTTTATCAATAACTTAGTCGGCCAACAAAATAAAACATATTTTCAATGTCGGCCCAAATTTACAAATAAATTTTAAAAAGTGAATCCACCAAGGTTGGCCATAGCATAGTGGGGACCCAAATTAACAATTCCAACACAAAAAGACTTCAATTAATTTCACCTCAAAGATCCACAACACACTAACACCAACATGTCAGCCAAGAACAAGAAAAACTAAACGTATGCAAGAATTTTTTTGACCATGAGCAGACTGATAAATGTAGACATACCACAAAGATAGAGCATGATATAGAAACATCCAAGAGCACCAATAAATAGTAGAGAAACATCTACAACAACTAAGATTTCTAGAATCACACAAAATTCACTTAGAAACACTAACAAAGACTGCAGAAACACTTCCAGACCACAACATGATCAAATATATACGCAGACCTCTAAAAATTCTAGTAGATGATCTAGATAAACTTAGCAGAAAACCCTTTAGTCCAAAACAACTAAAATTCAATGTAAAAAACAAGATGCCTTCATGACCTGCACAGTTCCACTGGGAACCTTGAACACTTTCTTTTACAATTTTCTCAATATCCTCGACATATACAACCTCTAATACACTAAATGCTAATAGTGTTGACATCAATGACAACCACATATCAACAACACATCCACATCATCCAAAAATCTCCCCCTTCGGTATTGATAGCAACACATGATGTGAAAAATGCCATCAACCCAACATACTTGCTTTCCCTTTGGTTCTAACTCTTCTCAATTTCTCTTTGATTCTTAAAAGGATTTTTCACATTCCACTTCTCCCCCTTTGACATCAATGGAAAAGGTAACCATGACCTTTCCATATACACGCTCTGAACCACATATCTGCACATCTGACTGCTCCCCCTGAGTAGCAACCACAAAAACATCAATCCAGATCATAATATAGCAATGTATCTCACATATTGATGCAAGTAAATGCATCTCTTAGTTCTTATTAGGAGGGGTGATTACCACTAGCATTCATCCGAGATACTCAAAAGTATCCTTCAACAACAACTTAGTAAGGATGTCTACAATCTATTCTTTAGTAGGCACATGCTCCAATCTGACTTCTTTCTCATTGACTTTCTCCCTCAAGAAATGAAAGTTAATTGATATATGTTTAGTCTTCGAGTGTAGTACCAGATTCTTTGAAATATTTATTGCACTTGAATTTTCAAAGTATATGGCAATAGGCTCTTCATATGTTACCCTGATATCTTTCAACATTTGTTTCATCCATATTACTTGAGTACAATTGTTTGTAGTAGCAATATATTATGCTTTAGCAGTAGATAGAGAAATTGAATTCTACCTTTTGCTCAACTAAGACACCAGCTTCTTCCCTAGGAAGAAAGCATCACCACTAGTACGTTTCTTGTCATCTACATCACCAGCCCAATCCACATCAATATATGCACTCAAATTGAGATCATCATCCTTTGGATACCAAAGTCCAAAGTCATATATTCCTTTCAGATATCTAAAGATCCTCTTAACAGTAGTCACATGTGATTCTTTTGGATCAACCTAAAATCTAGCAACCATACATACAACATTCATAATATCTAGCCTAGTCTGGGTTAAATAAAGTAATCCACTGATCATTGACCTATATCTAGTTTGATTTTCCTTGGGAGAATCATCATTATGAGTTAGCTTACATACAGTCACCATGGGAGTACCAATAGGATTTGAATCTTCCATCCCAAATTTCTTCAGTAGCTCTCTCACATATTTGGACTGAGATATGAATATCCCCTTGTCTAACTGGGTCACTTGTAATCCTATAAAGAACTTAATCTCTGCAATCATACTCATGTCAAATTCATCCTTCATCTCATCAACAAACTTCATACATAGATTGTCATCTCTTCCAAAAATGATGTCATCAACAAAGAATTCTATAATTAACTCTTTATCATGATCCAATTTGAAATATAAGTTTCTATCAACAATACCTTTAGTGAATCCAAGCTTCAATAAATATTTTTCCAATCTAGCATACCAAGCTCTGGGAGCTTGCTTGAGTCCATAGAGAGCTTTCCTCAAGTAGCAGACCATATCTTCCTTGTTAGTTAGCTGAAATCTATTTGGTTGTTCAATGTATAATTCTTCTTCTAGTTCTCCATTCAGAAATGTTGACTTCACATCCATCTGATAGACTTTGTATTCCTTGTATGGAGTATAAGAAAGAAATAATCTAACAGCTTTGATTCTGGCAACAGGGGCAAAAGTTTCTTCAAATTCAACACCTTCCATCTAAGAATACCCTTTACATACCAATCTTGCTTTATTCCAGACCACTTCACCTTGTTCATTTAGCTTGTTTCGAAACATCCATTTAGTACCAAGAACATTTTTATCTTTAGGTATGGGAACCATTATCCATGTGTCATTCTTTTCAATTTGTGTTAGCTCTTCCTTCATAGCTTCCATCTAGTGTTCATCTTGTTAGGCTTTAGTGACATTTTTAAGTTCAATCTTGGAAATCAGTCAGTACTCTTCTGCAATATTCCTTCTAGTTTGCACTCCTTTATTCTTATCTCTTATAATTTGACTTTTAGAATGATTTAGCTTTACATACCTTGGAGTTTTGGAATTTTCTTGAACTTCTGATTCTTCTTATCTTCCTTCTGCACTTGCACTTGTCTTTGCTTCCTGACTACCTTGACTTACTAGAATGAATTAAGGTTGCTTTACCAGAACATATGGTACAATTTGAAGTTGATTATGTGTCTAAAAATTCTTCCCTTTGTTTGTATTGTCTTCATCAAAATCATATCCACAATATCTAGATGATTTGACAGAATCCTCATCAACTCTGACATTTGCACTCTCAACCATCTTTCTCAGTCTTTTGTTATAGTATCAGTAGGACTTTCTCTTAGTAGAATAACCTAAAAATATTCCTTCATCGCTTCTTGCATCAAAATTTCCTATATCGTCATGTCTCTTGATATAACATTTTCTTCCAAAGATCTTGAAATATTTAACAATAGGTTTGTAACCAAACCATAGCTCAAAGGGGGTCTTACCAAAATTTTCATTAACATATACCCGATTTAAAGTGTACACAATAGTGCTTATAGCTTCACTCCAATAGCTCTGGGGAACATTTATTTCTATCATCATTGTTCTAGTAGTATCCAATATTGTTTTGTTCTTTCTTTCTGCAACTCCATTCTATTGAGGGGTTTGGGGAGCAGATAAACGTCTTCTAATTCCATGTTGTTCACAAAAGAGTTGAACTCACCACCTCGGTCAGATCTCAGACACTTGAGTTTTAGAACTTATCATTCTCTTCCATAGCCTTGAAACTTTTGAACTTTTCCAGTGCTTCACATTTTTCTCTTAAAAAGGAAACCCATATCATTCTAGAATAATCATCAATAATCAACATAGAGTACCTTTCTCCATGAATACTTCTAACTCTGGAGGGACCACAAAGTTTAGTATGTAGCAGCTCTAGAAAATCATTTGAATGAAACCATTTTCTATGGAAAGAGACTCTATTATGTTTACCCATTTGACATTCCTTACAAATTGTGTTAGCAAGCTTCACTAGGTAGATCTCTTATTGCTTGAGTGGAACTTACCTTGACAATGTTATCAAAATTTACATGACATAGCCTCCTATGCCACAATAAGCTTTCATCTACTTGAGCAATTAAACAACTCCCACTAGTAGTATTCAGGTGAAAAATATTACCTTTTGTCTATTTACCAGTAGCAATCATATCAAGCGAGAACTTCCACATATCTTGCATCTTCCATATTTGAATTGTAGATCATAGCCCTTTCCCACCATCTATCCAACACTCAAAATATTTTCCTTCAAGCCTTCAATATAAAGAACATCATTAGTGTTATCCTTACCACCAAGACAAATAGAACCTCTACCATGAATCACACCAGCATTGTTGTCTCCAAATCTTACAATACCATCATCATACTTCTCTAGACTTACAAATTATTTTTTTTATCACCAGTCATATGATGTGAGCATTCGTTGTCAATAACCTACTCATCCTTTTCTCCAACTCAGGCTACAAGACCTTTCTCATCTTTAGTAGATTTAGTAGCCATAGGACTATTTTCAACAATAGCAATGAAAAACCATTCATCTTCATTTCGAGTATCTTTATCAGACTCATCATCAGTCACTCCTTCTTCATCAAGGTAACATTTATTTTGGAATCTAGGCTTGTTAGGATTAGTTCTAGGGACTCTTTTAGGACATCTTGATGTAAAATGACCTATTTTACTACATGAAAAACATTTAATAGGTAACACTCCTTCATACTTACCTTTTCCTCTACCTTCTTTCTTTACAATTAGTGCTTCCAATTCTTCTACCTATCTTTCTTTATCTACAAGCTACTTCAATTCTTCATCATACTTGGATATCTTTTAGGAACATTCTCCCAGACCATATCTTTGCCTGTTACTTTCAAATATAGTAGCCTTGAATGCAGATTCAGTTTTTGGAATAGATTCACCAAATTCACTTAATTCAAAAGCAACAAGCTTACCAACTAGCATGTCTCTTGACATATTTGTTACTGATCTGAGCTCTTCAATAGCATGAACCTTCACTTTGTAGGAGGGAGGAAAGGATTTGAGTATCTTAGCCACAATTTCATCCTCATCCAGAGAACCAGCGACACATGCAATACCCATCACTATTTCATTTACTCTTTGCATAAAAGATGGATAAGTGGTAGGACTGCAGATATCTCATGAGGTTTGGATGAAGTTAGAAAATTTGTATGAAGGAGATGCCCAGGTGAAGATGGCTAAGCTACAAAGTTTAAAAGGAAAGTATGAGAATTTGAAGATGGGTGAAGATGAAAATATAGCACTCACCAAAGCTTCAATAGCCTTGATATTACTTTCAACATCTTTGATCTCATCAACATTGGAGGGACCATTCTGAGGAATAACATATAGATATTTTGTAATCTTCCAGTAGGCTTCACCAATACACCTTAGGTGACATTGCATCCTAAATTTCCATAGTGAGTAGTTAGTTCCATCGAATCTTGGACTATCCTTCTTGAATGTTGCCATCTTGGATCACCTCAAGCTTTTAGACTTCTTTAGAGGAACCTACTCTAGTACCAATTGTTGGCAAAAAAAGGAAAGACAACTAAGAGGAGGGGGGTGAATCAGTTGTCACAGAATAATAAACTTTTCAAACTTTACTTAACTTAATCTTAGATCTGATGAATAAGCAATTAAAAAATTAGAGAGACAAAGAAAACCAATATTTTGTATGTGGAAACCCTATTAGGGGAAAAACCACAGTGGATGTTAGTCCACAAGATTATACCCTGTTAAAAGTATAATGAAATTAATAAAGGGGAATGCACTTGCATTCAGGCACACTGCTTAGAGCTCACTACTTAATTATAGAAGGGGCTCACTGCCCAACAATACAAAATAGGATTAAAATCCTAAGGGTATGAATAGAGAAAATAGTTTCTACACAAGCTTGATTATAGTTCCAATTAAGCACAAAAAACTCCTTCACAAACTACTTCACACTTTGCTCGATCTTCTTCACACTCTGCTTTGCAATCGAATGATATTCACACATACACACATAAGAGCACAATCAACACCTTTTCCACACACTACACCGATGAAACAATCACTCTTATATATCCGCTATATGAGATTTCATCAATAACTTAGTTGGCCAGGAAAATAAAACATATTTTCAATGTCAACCCAAAATTAAAAATAAATTTTTAAAAGTGAATCCACCAAGGTCAGCCACAACATAGTGGGGACCCAAATTAACAATTCCAACACAAAAGGACTTCAATTAATTTCACCTCGAAGATCCACAACACGCTACCACCATCATGTCAGCCAAGAACAAGAAAAACTGAATGTATGCAGGAAATTTTTTTGACCACAAGCACACCGATCAATGTGGGTGTACCACCAAGATAGCGCATGATCTAGAAACATCCAAGAGCGCCAAGAAATAATAGAGAAACATCCACAACAAATGAGATTTCTAGAATCACACAAACTTCACTCAGGAACACTAACAAAGACCATCGAAACACTATTAGACCATAGCATGATCAAATCTATACGCGGACCTCTAAAACTTCTTGTAGATGATCTAGATAGACTCATCATAAAACTCTTTATTCCATAGTAGCTAAAGTTCAACGTAAAAAGAAAAGACACCTTCATGACCTACACAGTTCCACTGGGAACCTGGAACACTTTCTTTTACAATTTTCTCAATATCCTCAACATATATAAACCTACAACAAATAATGATATTGTTTACATGGTTTTATCTTGTAATGATTTTTTTTTTCTTATTTTTTTGTACTTATCCTTGAGGATTCTATATATATCACACCTACCTTGCATCCTATGCTATCCTCTCCTAAATTATCCAAAGACCAATGTGGTTCATTATAAAAATCTATTATATCTCTGAAGTATACAACATTAAAAAATATTAAAACACTTTCATTACCTTACTTTTTGTAAAAGTAAACTAGGATAAATAATTTTGTCTTATCATCATACACAAGTAGATTCTCTCGATAGATTTATCTATTTGAAACATAGTGTTAAAGAAATTATAGGAAAATGGAGGATAAATATTAAGCATAGTAATGATCCTAATATACCCTCACTTGATGAGGTGAATCAAGTATGAAATTAGAATGTATATGTAAATAAATTGGATTGTTCATCATAACAAACCTTATATAAAGGTATACACTATGTAAACGACAAACTATTTAATTTATGTGGGGATATTTTATTTCTTAGATACTCTTACTAATTGTTCTTTCTACTAGATTTGTTGTGGATGATTAAAATTCACTTTTATTGGTACATGTTGACATAAATTACTATCAACATGTTTTGTGATATTTATTTCACTATTTCCTTTTGATTTATATTATTACCTTTTAGTTTTTCACTTATGTTGTAATATCCATTGCCCATTCATCCATTTACCTTAGGTGTTATTCCACTTTGGACTCTTTGGTTATATCATGCTTGGTTTAGCTTGTTGCTTTTCCATTATGGAAGAATTTTTATTGTGCTTCTTTTAATTTTATCCCCTATGCATATCCATATTTTCTTGTTACTTTTCCTACATATTTGACTCTTATGTCATCTTATGACCATTTTTACCACTGGATTGAGTGTATACATATTTGTTGTTATATACATATTCTCCATAATTTTATGATTCTTATCGATTACCACCTTGATTTTATATTTAAATATTTTTATTTCATTCCTACTGGTCTTATAATATTTAAATCTTTACTTATAATATTTATCATGGCTACCAACCAATATGATACGTAGCATGCTATTTTGTTGTCCTAGTCATGTTTACATCAAACTATTATGATCCTTATGATCCTTCCATATTGATGAACATTTTAACATTAATATTTATGAACTTATAATATCATTTATTTGTCTTTTTATTTCTTATCTTCATATTAGCTTAGAAATTTGTATCACTTTTTCCATATCGCGAAAATAATAGTTATGTGTTTTTTTATAACATCTTTCCTATATACATTGATATGGTTATATATTTCATTAGTTACCTATTTTTAATCACCATATGATAAATTTTAGTGATGAAGAGAAATATTTACCGTATTATCACAATAGATAGGCATTATTATGATCTTTCTTATTTCATACCATTTATAGAATCATATTTAAGTACCATAGCATAATAATAGATCATGCATTCCATATTTTATGTGTTCTCATTCTATTATGGTAATTATATGGACACTATAGCGTTCCCCATACCAAATAGGTCATATTATAGGACCTAATATATCACAAACATAGAGTTTTTCTACATATATGAACCTATTAGCTTACCTTGTCCCTTGTGTGTTTGTATTTTTGTAGTGACATTGACCCTGGGGCATATTCCTTTTAGAATGATCCATGTACTTACGCATGTGTTTCTATCCATTTGGATTGGATGTAATTTTATTTTACCTATACTTGTATCATTTGAGATGTCTTACTTTATTATCATAGAATACATTTAGTGAAATTAATTACTTGACATATTTTATGGTTTCTTTTTTCTTAGCTTACATCTAAAATTAATGTACTATTTTCCCCTCTTCAATTTCTTGCATTTGGTGGATTCAACAAATAAATGGGGAAAAAATATTGTTAAAACTCCTTGATATTATACATAGTTATAGGTACCAATACAAAGACTCAATAATTTTCCCATATGGATCATAATTGCATGATAGTGGTAGTGCTTAATATATCATTACTACCTTCTTTATAGGTATGATTTTTCAACCCTAATCTCTCCTTATCTCTCTCATAATAATAGATAGTAATATTATGTTGTAGTTATTTTTATCTTTGGTTGCATAACCAAGCTACTTATTTCACATCTTTTGTTTAGTATACAATTTCCCATTAAGGATGCATGTCAAAGAATGAATATATATGATAAAATATTTTTGGCACTATTATTTTATAAGGATCATGATAATCTTTGCATTTGATTAATTAGTTTACATGCATATTTGTTAGTGATCATTCACATTTTAATACATGTTCATGTTAGTATTCACATGCAAATTGAATTGAGGGTAGGATATTCTTTCAAATATGACCTTTTAAAAATTCTATAAAATACTAGAAAGTGCATTACAAATGATAATGATATCCTAGTTAATATATTTTCATCCTGGAAATTAAATTCCAAAGTGGATGAAAAAATATTTTTCTTGCACCAATATATTTGTCTTTTAATGACTAATTTTATTAAATATATAAATTTTACACTAGTTGAATCTCTAAATTATCTTCCAATAGATAAATTTTAAGAAAAGATAATGAAATGGGACTAGTATAGAAATGAAAAATAACACGTAATAAATTAAAGAGATTAGGGAAAATTTTTATAAATAGTATAGCATAATATGTGTTGATCTATATATTTATATAAAATTCAAGCGAATTTATTTTAGGATTCGAATAAATGTTCTAAATATGTGTGAATTAGAAAAATTCGAAGAACCTAAAAATTAGTAAATATTGGGGATAAAAATATAAAAAGTAGTCAAATGAGAACATAGCCACTAAATCATTCCTTGTTTTGAGCTAAAGTGTAATATAAATTTATATACTAATGCCAATTTCTATTGAGATTTAGTCCTGTTTTCATAAAGTGACTTAATAAAATTACTAAATATGATACACTTTTCCTTAAAGTTGTTATTTTTTACCAACCCTTCACAGATGCCTATGCATTAACATATTACCATATATTATTTAAAGTTGTGCTTTTTTACCAAACCTTCACAGATTCCCATGCATTAATATATTACCATATATTGTATTGTATATTATCTACGCCTACAAATATTATGAGATATTTATATTTATTACACCTATTATTAACCTTTTGTGTCAAATAATTTACTTTCCACAATTATATTTGGATTCCCTTGTATTATGATAATATTGTGACATGGGATTGATCTCTAACCATGTAGTATCTACCCACAAATTAAATAATCCATATTTCAAATTTCTACCAACATATGCCCATTATATCAGTTATAATAAGTTGGCTTGGTATATATTTGCATGATTTTATTGATATGTACTTGTATTTATAGGCATATAATTTATGTATTTAGTATCTAACAATTCATTACATAATTATCACTATTAATGGGGATTATAAGGTTGATCTTCCTGTTGATTTGAGGAAAGGGGAGAAATGGAAGGCATTGTAAGTAGGATGGATAAAGATAAACTTTGACAGAGCTTCCAAAGGAAGCACTGGACAAAGTGGTGTAAGTTGTGTGATCAGAGATCATATGTGTAAGGTTCTTTGTGAAAAAAATTCATAAGAGAAGCAACTAATAACATGGCATAATTTAGGGTTCCATATATGGGTTTGAAATATGGATTGGACATAAAGACTAGGAGAGTGCACTTAGAAGGTGATTCATTAATAACAATAAATTATATCCATGAAAATAAAAAACCAAATTGGAAGCTTAGCAAGTGGTTGGAGCCAATCTGGAAACTAATAGGAAGATTAGAATATTTCAAATTATGTAATACCCCTCCTCTTACTGGTAGGATTTGGTATTTTTCAATGCGGTTGTTTGCTACTTGTGACGATGATGATATTGTTTGAGTTGGATAGTTAGACATTGGATGATGCTGTTATTCCATTACTAGACATGATTATTTTATAGGACATTATGGTTGGTTATATTAGTGATTTTCAGAATTATGATATGATGCAGTGATTTAATTAGATATGTTTTGAGATGATTGTTAGTTAGAAATGTTGATTTATTGGTTATATTATAATTGTTAGAATAGGTGTGACGAAGGACAATATAGCATCACTCGTTCGCGAGTGCCCTGCTATGTTGCGATTCCTTCTCACAATGCAGTACTTGATTTAATACTTTGATTATATATATATGTATGCACATGTACACAACTCCGTTTGTATGCAGGATTGCAGGTACAAGTCTCGATTCCACCTGCTTCGGCAGGACAGGGCGAGCACCTATAGCCCAACGGTTAAATGTTGATACTGAGGTGACGATGAAGTCCTCCCGTCCCATGATGTCAGGTCGTCTCGTTGATTGGTATTGTACATTTCTGTAATTGTCGTCATTGTGGTTTGTGTTGTGTATGTCGTATTTTATTAATGTGAGTATTTAATAGGTTGTGATTTAGTTAATTGAATGTGGATAATAATTGTTTATTTTAATGTTGGTACGTTATTTGTTGTGGTGTAATCGATTTTGATGGTGGAAGTAATTAGTTGTTTTAATGTTAGATTTAAATTATATTCGAATATTTAAATGATTTAATTATTTTGAAAACCACATATTACAATTAAATGGTGATTATGTATATTAAATGTGTTTTAATTATTTTAATTAATTATCAGGTGGGGATAATTATTAGAATAATTTATTTAATTAAATAGAAAATGTGTTGTGCAAGAAAGTGGTAAAAATAGAAATTAAAACAAATAAAACAAATAAAAGAAAGAAAAGTTGTGCAAACGAATAGGAATTCAGATAATTAAAAAAAAAAGCTGGCTTTTAAAGAATGAGTTTTCTTTTATTTTTGATTTTTAGAGTTTTTGGAAGAAATGGAGAATATCTTTTATTTAATTAGGTATTTTGTAAGTTTTTTGGACACACAGAGAGAAGGAGGGATACAAAAGTTGCACAAGTATTTGGGTTATGTATTTTTGAATCGGGGAAAAGAGATTTTTGGATCTTGGCTATATTTTGAGGAGAGTTTTAGAAAGGGATTATCAATCTGTTATTGATGATTTTCTGGAGGCTTCTGAACAAAGAAATGGAATTGAGTTCGAGCACGAAATCTTGGAGAGGAGATTTTGGAAGGGAACCAGAAGCACTTCGTAGAAGCCATCGGGATCAAACTAGCTTCTTTAGGTTCTCAAGAGCGTAGGACTACAGGTTCCACCCTCTCTCTTCCTCTTCTTGATTGTGTTGAATCTGGAAAGAATAGAAATGTGAATTAAATCAATTTTTGTATGTAAAAGAAATATTTTTAGAGAATTGGATTTTTTATGATTTAGTTGTAAAAAGAAAATATATAAATAAGTAGGTCTTCTTATATGAAAATTTCTTTGAAATCTAAAATCAGTTATGGTACAACCCAAACAGTAGGAATGTCTGTCCAATCTCATTTGAATATGCTCTATCTCTCTTTAGTATTTTATTAAAGAAAATGTCGATCATTTTATCGTTTTGGATTTGAAATATTCTTTTATTTTAAATGTGTAAATTTTCTGTGTTTACACAGAAAACAGTAATTCTGTGTTTTAAAATATATATATATATATATATATATATATATATATATATATTACATATATATATATATATTATATATATATTTATCTATATTTATTATTATGTTAAATATAAAAATCTGTGTTAAAAAAAGAGGGGTATGGCCGACTGGCGTCGGCGTTTGCATTTGCAGGCATGTCTTTTTATAAAAACACTTTATTTTTTTTATAAAAGAAAATTTTAAGTAATATTTTTATTTTGAATGGTGGAGGGAGGGACGGCTACGGCCGTACCCCTCCCCCCATACCATTGGCGCAGTAAATACTGCGCACGGCAGTCACTATGACTGCTGCGCGCAGCAGTCATAATGACTGCTGTGCGCAGTACGAGTACTGCCGACGGCTATTCCTTCAGCCGAATATGGTTTATTTAATTTTTTTTTATGTTTTGTTTTTATATATATTATATATATATATGTTATGTTTAAATATTTTATTTATTTATATTTTTTATATATATATATATAATTATTTTATTTAATATTTATTTTAAAAATGTAATTTTTATAATTGATTTAAAATGTTAAATAATGTTTGTATATAGAGATTATATACTGAGAGGATATTATTTTTTTTTTTGAACAAATAATAGAAACAGTAAATTAGCTTTATTTGTATTTTATATAGACCAGATTGGGTCAGTTGTATTTCATTTTATATGATAATGGGAAAACTTATTTATTCTTATTTGCGAATGGGTGGAATTAATGTATTGACTTAAGAGAATTTAATTATTTTGGTGTAGGATTATAAATGTGTATATTGTCTCATAAAATCCCGAAAACAACTTGATGTTATGTAATTGATTTTTCTTGTATTTATATAATTGAGAGTTTTGAATCATTAAATAAAATAAGTCATCTTATATTTTATTGTTTGTAATCAGTAGTTGGAATGTTGTATAACTATTTTACGAGATTCTCTCTCTCTCTCTCCATATATATATTACTTTAATTGAATGTGATGTAGTTGACTAAGCATGAAGTTTATTATCTTGTAGTAAATAAAGAAAATTAAAATAAAGATAAGTTGAGTGGTACGTATGGTGTATATAATATTAGTAT
Organism: Sequoia sempervirens; assembly: GCA_007258455.2. NCBI lineage: Eukaryota > Viridiplantae > Streptophyta > Pinopsida > Cupressales > Cupressaceae > Sequoia > Sequoia sempervirens. Next base: position 208,822,446 of record VDFB02379711.1, on the reverse strand, counting down.
GCATATCATAATATATAATCTTCTCGTAGTTAATGTTCTAAGAGTTAATCGAAAATTATTGCTTGTGTTAATTTATTTTCTTAAGGTTAGTAAGTGTTTATATTATATTCATTGTTATCAAGTTTGAATTTAAATAAATTTTAGTATTAAGAAATATGTGAAAATATAACTAGTTATAATTGTGTGATTAGAGTTGAAAGCTGTAGTTTAGTTTGATTTTAAATTAGAAATATATTTATGACTTGATATAATATAGTGGAAATTGTAATTTGGAAACAATAGGGACATTATGATTATGGGGTTTGTTAAGTGATTGTAGTGGTTACATTGTCTTGATTAAATTGATGATTGTTACTTGCTTTGGAGGATATGTTTGGAACATGTTTTGAATGTTGGTCTTGTGGTAAATATATAATGGTTGAGGTGCTTATTCATGAGTACGTCTGTGATTAATATCATGATTGCCAAGTATGATTTGTTAGTGAAAAAGGAGAATGGAAATAAATGAAGATAGACAATCTCCTGAAGTTTGTTTTCCTTATACTCTTTTTACCATTGATTCATAAGTCCCTTGTTTAGATATGTACTTAGAACTCTTGTGTACGAATGACTTGATTGTTCGAGCGGTTGGGTTTTCGAATTAAGAATGTGGGTTGTTAATGGCTACATGTTGTCATGTCTACTGAATTTGCTGGAGGTAATTTGTGTGCCAATTGTAAGAGTATCTTGAGAGGAGAAAATTGAGGTCTCCCTTAGATGCCAGATGGTTGTTTCTAGATTTGGATTAGTTTTGGAACTTAATTTGATCTTGATTAACTGTGGTTGTTTTGATGTTTTGTGGTGTTGTTTATTTGGGTTGATTTTAAGATGAGTGAGAATCGGTTGACTACTTTTGTTGCTTCGTTGTTTCCCTTGTTTGTGGATTATCGTTCTTTTGGCTTCCAGAGGCTAGAGATTATTGTTAGCTGATGTTCTCTCTTTATGCACCCTTGTTGTGGCAAGAGTTTTGATATCATGTTTTTAAAAGGGTTGTCCATGAATTGTTGAGACTTCATTATGTGTTTATAGCGAGATGGTTAATGCCTCGCGTGATTTGGGCTTGAGATTATTTGTTTTATCTGTTACGGTACAACCCTTGCCTAGTTTTGATTTATGTTAGGGGTCATAGGGAGAGTGGCTCTTCGTGGGCGCCGGCACCTCGGATGAGGAAGGGCCAGGATAACCCACGAAAGAGTAGTAAACAAGTGATAACCTAAACAATAGATTTAGGGGGTTGGGTAGTAAAACACACAAGATAATAAAACTTTGGATTCCTCGGCTATGCATTAGGGCTACCTTAGACTAGTGATAGACTGAGAAGGCCGTGGTCGGCATAGTCATAGTCTCGTCTTCACGAGAGACTATTGGCTCCGCATTAGCTACCCTATGGTGCCGGCGCCTCAGTTAGGAGGAAGGGCCAGGATATCCGTAGATGGGTGCCGGCGCCTCAGTTGGAGGAAGGGCCAGGAAATCCCATGAGAGCTATGCGATGACACTCTCCACTTGACACCCTTGTGCATTGTTTGTAGTTGCTTCTGGATATTGTATCTTATGTATTTTCGAGGGCTAGATGGGTGCCGGCGCCTCAGTTGGAGGAAGTGCCAGGAGATCCCATGAAAGTTATGCGATGACCCTCTCCACTTGACACTTGTTTGCCTTGGTTTTGGTTGCCTCTGGACTTGCGTACTGAATGGTTGTTTAGATTTATATGGAATCTTGTACTTTTAATTGTTTCAGATTTATTTGGAAATGTATTTTGGATGTTACGGTTCTTCTGGATATTGTATCTGGTGATGTCTTTGATTCTTGTGAATCTGTCTCATGATTGCTAATTGGTGATGTTTCGTGTCATTGTGATGGGTTTATTAGTGTTAACTTGTTATGTGATTTGTGAACGTTGATGGTGGTTCATTGTATGCTTTGAGTTGTACTTGTTGGTATCATGTTGTTGTTGAGTCGGTCTGACATTCATGGTCGGGTTCACTTCCTCGTCACCTCTGAGCACGGGGGGTGAGTTACTTGTAATTCACATGGTTGGGTGGAACGTGCTCCGCACCCGTTGGGTTCCCCATCAGCATCTTGTCTTCTCAGCTTTTCCAATTGGAGTTGTACCAGTATTCACCTTGTATTACAGATTTCATCGTATTTGTATCATCCCACATGTTTGGGAGTTTATTGTAATTCTTGTATCAATCCCCATGTTGGGAAATCCAATGTAATTCATATGTCAAGGAAAATTGTAATGTAATATTATAATGATGATGTAATAGTTAGGCTCATTTGTAACTCTTTTAAGAGAGAGTTATCATGGATGTATTATGTGATGCTTATTGTTATCGCATCACATTTATTGGATGTATCATTGTTCATGATTATTATAAAGTTAATGGTTATGTTATAATCTTTATCTTTACTTATGTTCAGTTGTTGCGAGGTAACCTTGCGTGCCCCAGAGAACTAAGTGTGTTAATGTTATGTAATGTGTTGTGTGATTATGATTAAATGCTAGTACATGTTTAATTTAATTGTTTTAAAAAAAAAAAAAAATTATTTGCTTTTTGTGTGTTCTCTGGGGTTTGCACGGCGGGCATTACAACTTGGTATCAGAGCCTAGGTTCATACACTGGGCACTATGTGTGCTCACTATGTAACCTTGCGTTTAGTCCCTAGAGGCTAGAGTTTCACTTTACCGTTGTCATTGTTGTAAACCTGAGTTTCTTCTGTTAGCCGGTGTAGGGTGGATGGTGCAGGAAACTGATGGGAAAGGATAGGACCCTCGGTGTAGTGCGCAATGCACCGATATCCTTCCTATCAGGGATGCGCTGTGAACCCTGGTGTCATTGTGTAATGTGGTTTCCAGTGATGTGAGTTATGTGTGTGGTTTTTGGGCGTGATCTCTTCATGTTGTTGTCTGCTTACTCTATCTATTTAGTGGCTTCCTGGAGTAAGCCATATCCTTGGGGGGGAGGATGTAATACCCCCATGTTACTAATACTTGTATTATCATTTCTTACTCTTATGTGTGAGCTTGATTCTATTCTCTTTTGGTGATTAGTTCGCCGTCTTGGTGTGGGTGGATGCCTCTCGTATGAGAGAATCTTATTTCCTTTTGTTTACCGGCTTCCAGGAGTAAGCCGATTTTATGAGAGAATCTTATTTTCAGTGAGTTGTTGCTCAGATCTGCAATACTGAAGTTGAATCTCTCCATGCTCCACCAACTCCCTTATGAAATGGTAGTGGATTTTGATGTGCTTGCTTCATCCATGAAAGATGGGATTCTTAGTCAATGCAATAGAAGACACATTTTCACAAAATATGGTTGTACCATCTTCTTGCTACTCATTCAAATATGCAAGGATTCTTCTAAGCCAAATTGTCTAACATGCTACTGCATTTGCTGCTATGTACTCTACTTCAGATGTGGAGAGAGAAACTATGGGTTGCTTCTTTGATTCCCATGATATTTATCCTAAACCCATGTGGAACAAGTATCTCGATGTGCTCTTTTTGTCATCTACATTTCCTGCCCAATTGTTGTCTATGTACCTAACCAGCTGAAATTCATTGGAGGCAGTGTACATAATGCCATAGCCTTTCGTGCCATTGACATACCTTAGAATTATTTTTCCTACTTGCTAGTGTGTGTGCTTAGTTTGCTCCGTGAACCTTGAAATCAGGCTTACTACATACATCAAATAAGGTCTTGTTGTTTTCAAATAAACGAGGCTTCCAACCATGCTCTTGTAGAGAGTTGGGTTAACACTAGTGCTGCTGTCCTCTTTGCTTAATTTCAAACTTGTAGCTATTGGGGTTGGGGCTAGTTTGCTGTCCAACATTCTAAATCTCTTCAAGATTTGTTTAGCATAACTTGTTTGTGAAATAAAGATGCCATGATCTATTTGTTGGACCTCTATGCCTAGGAAATATTTTAGCAAACCTAGGTCTATCATTTCAAATTCCTTTTTCATTGCCTCTTTGAAATTAGCATTGAAAAAATTACTATTCCCTATAAAAATTAAATCATCTACATACAAAACAACAATAAGAATCTCACCATTGGCTACCTTGATGCAGAGTGTGTGTTCACTACCCATTTTGCTAAACCAATTGCTCAGAAGGTATGAATCAATTATGTTGTACCATGGCCATGGTGCTTGCTTTAGCCTGTAAAGAGCTTTCTAAAACCTATAGACTTCTTTCCCTAGAACTTCATAGCTAGGTCGCTACTCCACATACACCTCTTATTTTAGCACTCCATTCAAGAAGGTTGATTTCATGTCCATTTGTAATACTTTCCATTCATGTTGGGTTGCAATTGCTAGGACTTCCCGCACTGTTTCCAGCCTTGCAACTGGTGCATATGTTTCATCATAGTCTCTTCTAGGCTACTATTTGTATCCCTTAACAACCAGCATTGCTTTATGTCTTTCAACCTTACCATCAGCAACACATTTGGTCTTATAGACCCACTTAACTCCAATGACTGATTTCCCTTTGGGTAAATCAGTGAGCTCCCATGTTTTGTTTCTTACTATAGCATCCATCTCTTCATCCATGGCATTACACCATTTTTCCTCTTTCACAGCTTCTTCAAAATACATTGGATCACTATAAGAAAACATAGCAAAATCTGAATTCTCATTAAAATCACCATACCTTGTGTTGTCATAAATTTCCCTCACATTTCTAGTCTTTTGTGGCATCAATGATGCAAGCGTAGGGTCAAATTTTTCGGAGTTGCTTGACTATTGGATTGATGAAGAAGACTGCTATTGTAAACTTATGGAGCATTTTCCATGCTGGAAGTTTTCAGAGCAACTTCCTTGCTAAAAGTTTCCAGAGTTGTTGTTGATGTTTTCTAAACTGTTACCTTGCTATAAAGTTATGGAGCATCATCCTTCTGCAACTTCTTCATCCTCAAAAGGTATTGAAATAGAAATAATTGTGTTGCTATCAACTATTCCATCCCATGACTCATTTTCAATGAATTCAACATCCTTGTTGATCACCACTTTCTTGGTGATGGGATTGTACAATTTGTAGGCTTTTGATTCTTCACTATAGCCTATGAAAATGCATTTTTCACCTTTTTCATCAAATTCTTCCTTTTCTCTTTTGGAACAAGTGCATATGCCACACATCTAAATATTCTCAAATTTTCAACACTCCATTTGCATTTCCTCCATGCCTCTTATGGGAGCCTATCAGGAACAGCCTTTTTGGGGCACCTATTCAAGATGTAGACTATTGTTGCTACAACATCACCCCAATACTCATTAGACAAACCTTTTTCCTTCAACATGCTTGTTTCCATCTCCATGATGGTTCTATTCTTCCTTTCAACCACTCCATTTTGTTGTGGAGTATACCGAGCTGTGAGTTGTCTCTGACTACCTTTAGACTAGCAAAAATTCATAAACTCTTGAGAGATATACTCTCCCCCTCTATCCATTTTGAGGAATTTGATATAGTGGCCACTTTTCTTTTCAGCCAAGGCCTTAGATGCTTTGAACTTCTCAAATGCATCTAATTTTTTCTTCAAAAAATACACCCATATTTTTCTACTATAGTCATCTATGAGTGTCATAAAATAAAAATTTCCTCCTAGGGTTGGGTCTTCATGGGACCACACAAATCTAAGTGCACCAACTCTAATGGTGCTCTAACTCTCCTAGAATTCCCTGATTGAAAGGGTTACCTATGTTGATTACCTAGGATGCATGCTTCACACTTTCCATCGGGCTCTACAATTGTTGGTAGGCCCCTAACCATATCAATTTTAGCTAAAAGATTTAAAATAGAATAACTTAGATGCCCATACCTCAAATTCCAAAGCTTGGATGGGCCTTGGATGACTGTCTTGAAGGTTGACTACTACAAGCCTATTGACTGTGCTGATATTTTCATTTTGAGGGGAAACATTCGGTTCTTTGTCATTTGAACCACTACCATAACTTTCTTGCTTCCATCTCTCTCATAGATGATGCATTCCCCTTTCTCCATTAGCACTTTATATCCATTTTGGACCATTTGTCCAATTCTCAAAAGGTTGTGTTTCATTCCTGGGGCATAGAAGATATCATGAAGCTATATTTCTTCACCATGCTTGGTTTGTAAGCTCACTATGCCTTTGCCCATGACTAGAACTTTCTCATTGTTTCCCATTTTGATTTCAAACTTAATGTTGTGGTTAGTGGAGGAAAATAAATTTCTATTACCACTCATGTCGTTGCTACAGCTGCTGTCCAATTACCAAACTTCAACGCTGCCTTGTTCTACAAGATTGCATGCAATGAACACTTATGACTATTTTTTCATTTTTAGCCTTGTTCTCATTTTCCACATTTGCATTTTGACTCCCTTGGTCACACTGTTTCTTCTTGCATTCACTTGCATAGTGACCATACTTGTGACAGTAGTAACACTACACATTGCTCTTATCAGATCTCTTATTCGAGCTGCTATTTTTCTTTGTGTTTTGAAAATCTGATTGGGAGGTGCTAGCTTCCTCTTGACTGTTTGAGCCTCCTCTTCCAGATTTGCTTCTACCTCTACCTCTTTGACCTCTTCCTCAGCCATTTCTTCCTCTTCCCTTGCCTCTCACAATTTCTTTTGCTTTGAAGGCTTGTTCCTAGGAAGAATTTGTAGACCTATTTAGGCATTGCTCATGGGTTTGAAGTGAACCCATTAATTCATCAACTGATAATGTTGAGAGGTCATTTTCCTCTTCTATCGCAATAACCATTGGGTCAAATTTTGTAGGTAAACTTCTAAGAATCTTCTCCACAATATTCTACTCTTCCATGGTTTCTCCATTTATCCTCAACTGGTTAATAAAGGTGGAAGACCTTGTATGAATATCTAAAATGGACTCACTATCCTTCATCTGCATGGTCTCAAGTTCTCTCCTTTGCAGCTAGAGTTTCACTGAACTGACTTTCTCAGTCCCTTTGTAGGTGGTTTGAAGTATTTCTCATACTTCTTTTGCATAACTAGCTACTACTATTCGAGGAAAGATAGCCTCTATCAAGGCTGCCTCAATCAAACTGAGGGCTTTTGCATCATTTTTTCTTGTCTCCTTCAACTAGTTCTTTTGAGCATTACTCAATTTTGCAAATGCATTTGTGTCAGTCACATCTATGAACCCATTTGCAACTACCTCCCACAAATCATTTGCTATGAAAATGGTTTTCATTTTCTATGCCCATACATCATCATTTTTTCCATCAAATATAGGTGGCTATTGCCAACTCCTATTTTCTCCTCCAACCATTTTGCTAAATGGGGGAAACTACAAATACCCAGATAAAATCTAGGGCTTTAACAAACTAAATGCCCAGAAATCTTAGGGCTTTGATACCAGTCTATTGGGAAAACAAACCCAACTATAGTGGGAAAAGAATGAAAACATGCACAACTCAAAGGAGACAAACACAAGGAGACAAAAATAATATATATTTTATTTTCTATTTCATTCACCAAAGGATTACAATCAAAAATATTATTGACAAAACTCAGAGAAAAAGCTCTATACATTCTTCATACAAAAACTACGCGCTTATTCTGGCGCATCTTCCTTCTATGTGCTATTGCGTGTTGGAGATGTTTCAGAGTACTGTCAATGTCCTCTGTTGCTACAGGTTCTCCTGAACTTTCACTTTCTATTATGTTCTGCTGAACATTCTTCCTTTCTGGTGTTGTTGCTAAAAATTACTCTCTTCTACAGAAAATAAAAATAAAAATAATAGTATTCTATTCTTTTGTCTTGTTTTTCTTTCCAAAACTGGTGCCCAATTCAAATTCAACCGCCACAATTAATTTTATCTTCATTAGTTATACAATGGAAGAAGACCGTGGAAGTCAAGCTGATAACTTTTCAAGCTGATTTGAATAGACACAAAATAGCCTATGAAGAAGACCATGGAAGTCAAGCTGATAACTTTTCATTTTATCTTCATTAGTTATATAGTGTTCTCTATTCATTAGTGAAGGAGTTTAACTATTACGATGTGGAAAACTGTAAATAAATAATTTCCTATTAAAGGTTGGCCCTAATCTATTTTGAGATATTTGGATGCTAGGAATATCTAGGATCCAAGAATCATTGCAATACATCTAGCTTTAATTTATAAATGAATAAAAATATTATGTTAGCATTGCATCATCATCCTTGGAGTATATTCTAATATTTCTTGTTATCCTCAATCATGAATCATCTTAATTGAATTAGTCTAATTAGAGGTCTAATTGAAAAAGAACTTGAACGCCATAAAACTCATCTTATTAAAGTTAGAACATTAATGCTAAGATGAATAAGTTTCAATATCTAATATCCAATTATATTTTATTCTTTAAATTATTGGTTTAATTCTATAATTTTTGATCAATTCTACAATCATAAAATTCACTTCTTAGTTGATAAATTGACTTTAAAATTTTCATAGTAAAATTCCTTGGTTAGTAATAGTAAATAGAAAATCCTTATTTTATAAGTGTAAGGAATTTTCTTTTTCATTTATGACTTGTTTCATTGTTAAAATAATAGATTTAAATACTTTCTTTTAATTTTACAAGTTCCTTATTGGATTTGATTGTATTATCTTCCTAACATTATCAACAACTTAGGACTTCATTAAAATTGATTTCTTATAAATATTTCTTGAGTCATTTTTTAGATTATGTGCTATGTTTCATATGTCGAAACGTCTCCAAAATTTCATTTAGATTCACTCTTCTCATGGCCCTCAAATATAATACAATAATTATGAGGAATTTTTTTTTATTAATTCTAATATAAAAAAAAGGAACATCTCAAGCAACATTACAACTCCCCTAAGGTGCAATCCATAAAGTTTTTTCCACCAAAATAGTGGATCTCTAAATTTGGAAATCTTCATCTTATTTTTTATATGGTTAAATCATGGCCAATTCATGGGGAATGACAATGAATTTCTATTTTAAAGTGTTTCATTTGATCTTTGAGTGATTATAGCTTCAATAAAGACCCTTCCTCAAGAAAGGTTCCATTTGAGATTTTAAATTTATATTTATAGTTTGACAACTGTCATGCCCAAAATTTTTGTTAGAAAATCCAACACTCTTTTTTTTTGCTTAGCAGTATCTTACAATGGTTAAAAATTAAAGATATTATATTATATTTATTTATTTATCATTTAACCAAATATTACTATTTATATCATCTTCAAATATTGTTAATGTTTTTGTCATGATATTACTTTTTAATTTTTTTAAGTTAACATTAAGCATGTGATTGTCATTTAACCCCAACAATATTGCTAATATCAATAATGATATTATTATTATTAATCACATAAATATTATTATTGTTTGTTTATTATACACAAATTAATAATTTTTTTAAATAAAAACAATATTAAAAAATATATGCTTAGAGATACCAACTTTCTTCCATAAGTTAAAGTAAAATGTGAATACCAATTAATAATAGCAGCTAGTTAACTCAACCTTCTAAACAACCCTTTTTGTTTGCTACTTGATAAACATTTTGTTATTTCTCCATTTTAAAATTAAGAATATTCTTGAGAATAAGCTACTTCTTATAGTTACCCAAAAGATAGTTAAAAAAAAAAAAAAACATAAAATTATTATGATTATCCATAATGTTACCAACATAAAAAATTTCTTACAAATGACTTGGTTTCAAGATTTACATACCCATATCATTACTAACAATGATATTAAGATTTACCACGAGTTTTCTCCTATTTTCTTTTTTTATTTATACTATTCTTTAATTTTAATTTAAATAACACTCATCAATTAAAAAAAATACCAATTAATAATATTTTTTTTAACCATTTATAATATTTTAATATTGCTACGTTTGAACTTCTGATATTATTACTACTTACTAATGATAGACATATTAATGTTTATCTTCATATTGATACTAATTCACTATGATCATAAGGATATCATGATTATTATAATTATTAACTATTTTAATTAATTTTAATATATAAATATAACTTTATATTATCTTTATTTATTATCACATAACATAGAGTTCGATACTCTTTTCCTTTTGGAATATGTATTTATGGGCATCAATGGAGCAGTCCATTCTCAACTATAATAATTTTTTCTATAGGGTAAATTTCAGCTTCTAATTATACTTGATATAGTCTCATCATTCATTACAACTATTTTATTATTATTATCACTTGATATTAAATATTGAGAACAATAAAATAATATTTTATTTTTATTTTATTAAATATATTTAAAGAATGGAAAATATAATGCTTATGCATTTACACTTTTAAAATTAATGACAACATTAAATTTAACCCAATTTAATATCTAAATCTTATATTCACCAACATTTTCACAAAACTATTCATATATGCAATTATTTGCAATATAATTTAACCATAAATATATTATATTTAAATCTTATGACTTGTATTTACACCACAAGAATAAATTGACAATGAAAATGGAAAGAGTACTCATACATTTTGCGGAGTCCAAAGAAGGGTTGAACAAATATTAATAAAATATTCACGTCCATTTAAAATAAATAAATTTAATGTAAGGTAAGCATTGCCCAAAATTTGGGCACTAAAACTCTTTCATTGTGTTTCAAGGTAGAGGAGAGTTATTTGAGAGTGGGAGAATGTGGGAGAGAGTCAAAGAGCATCAGATAGGATGGGAGAGGGTGGGAGAGAGTGGGAGAGTGGGAGAGAGGGTGGAAGAGGGTGGGAGAGAGTGGGAGAGAGGGTGGGAGTGAGTGGGAGAGGGTGGGAGAGGGAGGTGGAAAGGATGGGAGAGAGTGGGAGAGAGGGTGGGAGAGTGTGGGAGAGTTGGAGAGAGTCAGAGAGCCTAGAAGCGGGTGGGAGAGAGAGGGAGAGAGGGTGGGAGAGGGTGGAAGAGGGTGGGAGAGAGGGATGGGAGGAGAGTGAGGAGAGAGTCCGAGGAGAGAGCATGGGAGAGGGAGGGGAGAGAGTTGGGAGGAAGTTGGGAGAGTTGGAGAGATTGGGAGAGGGTGGGAGAGGGTGTGAGAGGGTGGGAGAGGGTGTGAGAGTGGGAGAGGGTGAGAGAGAGGGTGAGAGAGATGGTGGGAGAGTGTGGGAGAGTGTGGGAGAGTTAGATAGCATGGGAGAGGGTGGGAGAGGGTGGGAGAGTCAGAGAGAGTTAGAGAGCATGGGAGAGGGCGGGAGAGAGTTGGGGAGACTGGGAGAGTGGGAGAGAGGGTGGGAGAGGGTGTGAGAGAGGGTGGGATAGGGGAGGTGAGTGTGGGACCAAATGGACTATTCCAACATGTCTAAATAGGCATTTTTATGCTAGGAATGGTCCTCTTTTTCACCCAAACATATGGAATCGATCTGAGCTACGTTCAACTCGATCAATCCCTTAAGGGTCCAAAGGGAAAAATGCCTGGAAACTTCAGTATGATTTTACTCAGACACTGTGATGCTTAGAAACTTCCCATCTGATCCTATGGGATCGCATTGGGCCCTCTACAATAACCTCTCTCAGTTTTTGGTATCTCAGAGTGGTTTTCCTGTAGTCTCTAGTTTTCAGTTGATGGAAAAAGTGTCAAATGGAAGCAGTGGAAAGTTGCAAAGTGGTGCAATTTTCATTCTGCAACTCGTGTGACCAAACAGACTGTTCCAACGCGTCTGAATAGGAATGTTTACACTAGGAATGGTCCTCTTTCACACCCAAACACATGGAATCAATCTGAGCTACATTCAACCAGATCGATCCCTTAAGGGTCCAAAGGGAAAAATGCCTACAAACTTCAGCATGAGGTTACTCAGACACCGTGATGCTTAAAAACTTCCCGTCTAATCCTATGGGATCATATTGGGCCCCTCTATAATAACCTCTCTTAGTTTTCATTATCTTAAAGTGGTTTTCCCGTGGTGTCCATATTTCAGTTGATGGCAAAAGTGTCAAATGGAAGTAATGAAAAGTTTCCAAGTGGTGCAACTTTCATTCTACAACTCATGTGACCAAACAGGCTATTCCAACATGTTTGAATAGGCATGTTTACGCTAGGAATGGTCCTCTTTTGCACCCAAACTTTTTTTCTGCAACTCGTGTGACCAAACGAACTATTCCAACGCATCCTAATAGGCATGTTTACACTAGGCATGGTCCTCTTTTTCACCCAAACATGCGGAATCGCTCCGAGCTATGTTCAACAGGATCGATCCCTTAAGGGTCCATAGGGAAAAATCATTGCAAACTTCAACATGAGGTTACTCGAACATCGTGATGCTTAGAACTTCTCGTATGATCCCATGGGATTGCATTGGGCCCCTTTAAAATAACCTCTCTCGGTTTTCATTATCTTGGAGTGGTTTTCCCATGGTGTCCAAATTTTAGTTGATGGGAAAAGTGTCAAATGGAAGTACTGGAAAGTTGCAAAGTGGTGCAACTTTCGTTCTACAACTCGTGTGACCAAATGGACTATTCCAATGCATTCGAATAGGAATATTCACACTAGGAATGGTCCTCTTTCTCACCCAAACAAGCTGGTTTGGCCAAAAAAATTGAGAGGGGTTCAGTTCATTTTGGGTTCGTTGGTACAAAAAACATGTAAAAACAAAATATATATCTATGCAACCTAGAAGCATGAATTAGGATAGAATATCACATATGATCATATAAACAACAAAATCACCATAAACTTGAATGTCATTTAAAATAACAAAATTGGAAAAAAAAAGTGTTTATAACCTGCAAAAAAATGTGAATAAAATCACACTGATTTTCGCGTGAAAAAAACCCTGAGACCATAGCTTGTTGCTTACTATTATGCTTTGATATGTTTCTTCCAAGCATCCATAGCTTGTTTGAAAGTAATTTTTTTAAGATTTTAGCCATAACAGCAAGGCAATGAATTGTTTGATAAAATGCATTGGTAGACATGTATGAAAAATGTGGTAGCATAGACAAGGCAGTGAACTATTTGAAAAAATGCCTCAAAGAAATGTTGTCTAATGGTGAGGGAATGGCATGACAAATGCCATGACAAGAAAATTGCTATGGATTGTCATGGCATTCCACCACCATTGAGACCACATTTATTTGAGGCTTTTATTCAAACAGTTCACTGCCTTGTCTATGCTATTGCTTATTAAATTATGCTTTGATAGATTTTTTCCAAGCATCCATAGCTTGTTTGGAAGCACCTATTTTAGGATTTCAGCCATAGGAGAAAGGACATGAACTTTTTGACAAAATTATTTGGTAAACACATATGAAAAATGTGGTAGCATAGACAAGGCAACGAATTGTTTGAAAAAATGCCTCAAAGAAATATGGTCTCATGGTGATGGAATGCCATGACGAATGCCATTACAAACAAATTGCTATGGATTGTCATGGAATACCACCACCATTGAGACCGCATTTCTTAGAGGCTTTTATTCAAATAGTTCACTGGGTCTTGTCTATACTATTGCTTATTAAATTATGATTTGATATATTTTTTCCAAGCATCCATAGCTTGTTTGGAAGCACCTATTTTAGGATTTTAGCCATAGCAGCAAGGAGGTGAACTATTTGATAAAATGCTTTGGTAAACATGTATGAAAAATGTGGTAGCATAGACAAGGCATTGAACTGTTTGAAAAAATGCCTCAAAGAAATGTGGTCTCATGGTGATGGAATGCCATGGCGAATGCCATGACAGAAAATTGCTATGGATTGTCATGGAATTCCACCATTGAGACCACATTTCTTTGAGGCTTTTATTCAAATAGTTCCTGCCTTGTCTATGCTATTGCTTATTAAATTATGCTTTGATAGATTTTTTCCAAGCATCCATAGCTTGTTTGGAAGCACCTATTTTAGGCTTTTAGCCATAGGAGCAAGGAGGTGAACTGTTTGATAAAATTCTTTTGTAAACACATGAAAAATGTGGTAGCATAGACAACGTAGAGAACTATTTGAAAAAATGCCTCAAAGAAATGTGGTCTCATGGTGATGGAATGCCGTGATGAATGCCTTCACAAGAAAATTGCTATGGATTGTCATGGCATTCCACCACCATTGAGACCACATTTCTTTGAGGCTTTTATTCTAATAGTTTGCTGCCTTCTCTATGCTATTTCTTATTAAATTATTCTTTGATATATTTTTTCCAACCATCAATAGCTTATTTTGAAGAACCTATTTTAGGCTTTTAGCCATAACAGAAAGGAGGTGAACTGTTTTATAAAATTATTTGGTAAACATGTATGAAAAATGTGGTAGTATAGACAAGGCAGAGAACTGTTTGAAAAAATTCCTCAAAGAAATGTGGTCTCATGGTGATGGAATTCCATGAAAATCCATAACTTGTTTGAAAGCACCTATTTTAGGCTTTTAGCCATAGCAGCAAGGCAATGAACTGTTTGATAAAATGCTTTGATAGACATGTATGAAAAATTTGTTAGCATAGACAAGGCAATGAAATCTTTGAAAAAATGCCTCAAAGAAATGAGGTCTCATGGTGATGTAATTCCATGACAATCAAAAGCATTTCATTGTCATGGCATTCCATCACCATGAGACCTCATTTCTTTGAGGAATTTTTTCAAAGAGTTCCTTTGCCTTATCTATGATATTGCTTACTATTATGCTTTTGATAGATTTTTTTGGAAGCATCTAAGCTTGTTTGAAAGCACTTGTTTTAGGCTTTCAGCCATACGCAACAAGGCAGTTGAACTATTTGACAAAATGCTTTGGTAGACATGTATCAAAATGTGGTAGTATAGACAAGGCAGTGAACTATTTGAAAAAATGCTTCAAAGAAATGTGGTCTCATAGAATTCCTTGACAAGCAAATGCAATTGGGAGTTGCTCCTAGTTATTAGTTATGTAATGTGAAGTAATTGCATAACTGCTTAGGTTGAATTTGTAAAAACTATATATTGTAGGAAATTTTGTCATCTATCAACATCTCGTTATTAGTTATGCAATCAAGCAATGCTTTGGAGTTTGAAATATGTGCAATGCAATGTAATCAACGATATGAATATAAACTACAAAAATCTATTTTTTACAATTTATTAGTTAAACTCTTTATTTTATTTACTCTCTATATCTCTATGCTATGGAAATGCCTTTAATTTTTTTTTAAAAAAAATTATCTCATAAATTGTTCTACTTTTTTTTACCTTGTTTTTTTTAAATCTAATTTTTTTCTGATTTTTTCTAGACTTTTTCCTAATTTTTTCAAAAAATATTATACTTTTGGTTTGTCAAAATTTTCCCCAAAATATTTTTGCTGCTATGGTATAAACACATATAATGTATGAGATCTAATGAACAAAATTTTGAGTACGAGTATTAAGCTATATATTTTTGGTAGGCCTTGGCACTTCAATAGGAAGACCAAGAATGATGGGGAGAAGAACACATACTCCATTTTGAAGGATGGGAAGACTTACAACCTTTCACCTCTCCTAGAAGAAGACAAGGAAAAGCATGAAGGGCCTATTTTTTTGATGGTGGGTGAGAAGGAGTTCATGAAGACCTTGAACAAAGGAGGAGCAAGAGGATTCTTCTTGATTATGAAGCCAAAAAGTGAAGCAGATTTTCCCACAAAGAAGAAAGAAGATGCACTAAATGAAGTCCAAGAGTTGTTGGAAAGGTACAAGGACATAATGGTGAATGAATTACCTAGTTCCCTACCTCCCATT
Organism: Sequoia sempervirens; assembly: GCA_007258455.2. Taxonomy (NCBI): domain Eukaryota; kingdom Viridiplantae; phylum Streptophyta; class Pinopsida; order Cupressales; family Cupressaceae; genus Sequoia; species Sequoia sempervirens. The sequence goes on along the minus strand of VDFB02379711.1, from coordinate 208,806,724 downwards.
AGGGATATAAGCCACCATATTGATTTGATTCAAGGGGTTGCATTTCCTAATAAGGTTGCATACAAGATGACACCTGCTCAAAATGAGGAGATTGCAAGACAAGTGCAAGAATTGACAGATAAAGGGCTAGTGAGGAAGAGTTTGAGCCCATGTGTTGTTCCTACTATCCTAGCACCAAGGAAGGATGGGAATTGGATGCTTTACACTGATTCAAGAGCCATTAATAGGATGGTGCAATCAGATATAGATTCCCGATGCCAATAATGGAGGACCTCATGGATTGTCTATCAAGAGCATCTTACTTTTCCAAGATTGATCTAAAGAGTGGGTACCATCAGATAAGGATCAAAGAGGGGGATGAATGGAAGAAAAATTTTAAGACTAATGAAGGGCTCTATGATTGGTTGGTGATGCCCTTTGGGTTATCAAATGCCCCTAGTACATTTATGCAAATTATGAATGAGGTATTCAGACCTTTCATTGGAAAGTTTGTTGTAGTTTATTTCTAAAGATGGAATCCTTGTGTTTAGCAGGTCTAAAGAAGAACATTTGAAGCACCTTGACATGGTACTAAGGAGGTTACAAGAGGAGAAGTTGTTGATCAACATGGAAAAGTGTGACTTCATTAAGGAAGAACTAGTCTACCTTAGTTTTGTCATCTCCAAGGGAAGTTTGAAGATGGATCCTTCAAAGGTGCATGCTATTCTTACTCAAGGCCAACACCAAAATCCATGGGATATGTGAGAAGCTTCCATGGACTTTCAAGCTTTTATAGAAAGTTCATTAAGAAATTTAGCCAAATTTGTGCACCAATCTTGGACACCATCAAAGGAGGTAACAAAGGTAAGTTTTCTTGGACCAATGAGGATAATAAAGGGTTTGAATATCTGAAAATGAGAGTAGCACAACAGCCTATAATTGTGCTCCCTAATTTTGATAAAATTTTTACCATTGAGTGTGATGCTAGCAATCAAGCAATAGGGGCTATTTTGAGCCAAGAAGGCACACCGGTTGCATTTTACAATGAGAGGTTGAATGAGGCAAAGAGGAAGTATTCTTCCTATGATTTGGAATTGTATGCTATGGTTCAAGCCCTCAAAAATTAGAGGCACTACTTGTTACCTAAATAATTTTTTGTCTATATTGATAATCATGCCTTGAGTTCTTTGAATGCACAGGACAAACTCAGTCATAGGAACATGAAGTGGGTAGAGTCTTTGCAAGCCTATACTTTCACAATAAAGCATAAGAAGGGCCAAGCAAATAAGGTGGGAGATGCTCTCAGTAGAAGGTCACTTGTAGTGCAAGAGATCCAACTCCAAAGCATGGGGGTTGAAGCATTGAAGGATATGTATGATGAAGATTCATATTTCATGGAGGTATACAATGTTTGTGAGCAACATTTGAATTCTTTTCATGGTGAATTCTCTGACTTTTTATTGCATAATGGTTTTCTCTTCAAAGGAAGCCAATTGTGTGTGCGTAAATGCTCAATGAGGGAGAATATCATAAAGGAGAAACACAGTGGGAGTCTTTGAGGTCACTTTGGCCTTGACAAGACCTTAGAACAAGTTAGGATATTTTACTATTGGCCAAAAATATAGGTGGATGTGAGAAGGTATGTGGAAGGCTGCATAATATGCCAAAGGGCAAAGGGAACTTCATCAAATGCAGGACTCTATCAACCACTTCCCATTCCCAATAGGCCTTTGGAGTGTGTAAGTATCGACTTTGTCTTGGGGTTGCCTAGAACCCAAAAAGGTTTTGATAGTATCTTTGTGGTAGTTGATAGATTTAGTAAGATGGCACATTTTCTTCCTTGCAAATGCACCAATGATGCATCTCATATAGCAGGTCTCTTCTTTAAGGAGGTTGTTAGGATACATGGACTGCCTTTAAGCATTGTTTCTAAAGGGATTCTAAATTCATTGGTCACTTTTGGATGACCTTGTGGAAGAAACTCAAGGAAAAAATCTATCCTTTAGTTCAACATACCATCCACAAATGGATTGAAAAACTAAAGTGGTGAATAGATCATTGGGAAACCTCTTAAGATTCCTTACCAAGGAGCATGGACAAGCTTGGGATCTGATTTTACCTCAGGCTGAATTTGCATATAATGACTCCATGAATAGGAGCATTGGTAGAAGCCCTTTTGAGGTAGTCTATGGCATGCACCCTAGAGGGGTCTATGAACTAAGAGATCTACAAGGAGTTGCTAGGAGAAGTGCTCAAGGTGAGGACTTTGTTGTTACAATTAGGGATATTCATCAACAAGTGAAGGAAACCCTTCAAAAGAATGTTGAGAAGTATAAGGAAAAGGAAGATTTAAAGAAGAGGAATGTCCAATTCAAGGTTGGAGACTTGGTGATGGCACACTTGAAGAAGGAGAGACTTCCAAAAGGAAAGTATACCAAACTCATGATGAAGAAGATAGGACCTTGCAAGGTGGTCTACAAGTTTGGCCAAAATGCTTATGAAATAGAGCTACCTCCTGGGGTGGCAATCTCTCTTATCTTCAACATTTCTGACTTGTATCCTTTCAAAGATTTTGTGATATGATTGAGTGCTTGGTTACTATCAAACTAATGATATGATTGATGTTACTAAATTTTTTTAAGGTGTATAAGATAGGTTTGGTGACTTTGATGGTTGGATGGGTGACTATTATGAAGCCCTTTGAGCAAATTGGTGATTAACCACAAGATGATAATCAAGATTTTGTTAGCAGGAGTTTGTAACCTATAAATAGATTGTTGCAGTCAAAATATGGTGAGTACAGTGCTTGATAATGGACTGATAATAGTGAGGTATGGTTTAATTGATTTGTTGCCTTGGTGAATAAATGAAAGGATGAATTGTTCAAGTGTCAATAATTAGGTTTATGTTGTTTTTATGGTGGTTGAGAATGATGTGAATCTAATTGATTAAGTCAAAGTTTTCTTTAATATGGTTTTTTCTTTGAATGAATCAATTGGAATACTGATTAGTGGAATGATGAATGATGGCCTATGGAATGGCTAAGAGAATTTGAGTGGATTTTGGTTGAATGAAAAGTAGATTTATGATGAAATTATATTTTATCTTCTCTTGATTCTATTTGGGATTGAGATCCCTTCAAGAAATGATGTTGATGGTGTTTTTTGGATGCTCTGCATTAGATGTACCCTAATGATTGAGTGTTTTGATATGATGCTTTGCATCACTAACTGCCTTGTCTATGGTATTGCTTACTATTATGGTTTCATAGATTTTTTCCAAGCATCCATAGTTTGTCATGGTGGTGCACCTTTGCAAGCACATGCCTCCATGTGAAGTAATTGCATCATGTTGCTTATGTTGACTTTCTAAATGTTGAGATGATGGATTGCATAGCCCCTGAAGCTCCAGAATCTTCAATGCAGGACTTTAGCCATGAAAGATAATCAACCACAAAAGAAGTGTTGCAACAATGGAATGCTGATTAAAGATTCTATTGATATGATAAATAAGATATGATATCTGATTGATATCTTGATATCTTGATATATTACAAATGTACAAGATGCCTTGAATATGTAGGTAAGAGGAAAACCCTAATATGCATGAGATGTTGCCATGTGTCAAGATCATACAACATGTGAACCCTAATGGTGATGATCATTAAATGATGAGATAAGTTCTAGAAGGAATCTTATCCCACAAACTAGGAAAGGGAATATTATCCCAATTATTAAATGATTGTGACCTAGGACTAAATGATTAAATGCAAGACCTAAGTTAACTTATGCTAGTGTAATAATTAATTAATTAATTACACCAACACCCCCCCATAAGTGCAACTTAGGGAGGAAAATGCAATGATTATGCAAGATGATGATCGATGATGATGGGTCCCAGCAACAAGGCCATGTTAGGTACCCATGTACATGAAGATGCAGAAAATCTCCCACAACCGAAAAAAAGGGGAAAACCCAATGGGAACAAAACCCCTCTCCAAAAAAGGAGATAAAAAATGCAGAAATGTGGGATAGGATGGGAAGGATGGAGGACTCCCAAATACCCCCCAAGGACACCATCCATCACATGGATACAATACAATCAATGCTCCCCATAAGGAGGAAAGAGAGAGACAATAGCCCTCCCATAAGATGAGATCACTTGCAAGAAAGGTAAGTGTCTGAAGACAAAGCAAGATCCAATGTCGACAAACAACTTGTCTCCCTTTCAGAAGAAACAAAACCAACTGAAAGTGGAGAGATGCTTCCCATTCTAGATAGGAATTGAAGGAAAGATGAAAATGGAGGACGAGGTCTTCAAACTCCGCTCAAGTGTCTCCTTACCTGATGATGAAAATGCCATAGTCCCAAACAATGAAGAGGGTGACAAACCAGGATGATGCAGAAACTGATGCTGAACAATATCCAAAGAGAAAGATAGAATGGATATGATGGATGTGATGGAGACTTGATAGCCCCTCCTGAATGAAGTGTCCTCAAAACCACTGAAAGAAGTCTGAAGCAATGAAGGTTTCCAAACCACAAATCTCCTGCTAGGAAGAAGCAAATCCAATGGTGGATGTTGAAGAAACCTCAAATCCTGAATGGAATGACAGGGAAGAAGTCTCGAATATGAAATCTCTGAAGAGAATCCAAGTGCCTCCAAGATAGTCTCTGAATTCCCAATCAAGGTCGAGACAAAAGAATGAGGAGACTCAAAACAACTCTCTAAGGTGTGATCTAAATAGAGGAGTGATAACCCCTCAAGAATGTCCTCCAAACCTATAGAAGTGGCCAAGGCAGTGATACCTGAAACAAAGCCATCATGTGATGTCAAGTCTAAAAAATAGAATGTGTCCTGATCGATGATGATAGTGGAAGCCTCAATCAATGATTCTGGACAAGGAATCACTGAATGTGAAGGGATACCAACTGTCTCTGATGAAGAAGAAGCGTGGAAAGGGACCTTGTCAACCTCTTTAGAAAGATCAAGGTAATAACTTCCTGCACAACAATAGCATCATGTGGAACCTGATTTGAAGAATGGCATTTTGAAGCATGATCATCGGGGAATGGTGGAGTGTCTAAATCTCCATATAGCTCCCAAAGCTTAATCCAAAGGATGTGAGGACAATCACAATGATCAATAGATCTCAAAACATCACAATCAACTTGCATCTCAAGGATGTCCAAAACAGTATACCTACTACAACTCCAAGCAAGCTCATGAATATCTTCACTTGGACAAGGAACTATATCAAATAGATATGGCATCAAATCAAGTGAATGAAGATGGTGGCAGATCCCATCTCTCCATTGCTGATAGTTACCCTTGTGCAACATAACTAAAGGAGAATAATATGCAAGCCCCATAACAAAAATTTCTCCAAGAAAACAAAGACGATGACCTTCAGCAGAAAATAGAAGACTTCCAAATGGATATGCAACTGAAAATATACCTCTGAGATCAACAAATTCTACTTCAGTCTTTAGGATGTCTTAGGAATAAAAAAACCAAAAAAAAGATACCTGGAGTTGAAACCAAAGAAGAAGACTAGACTGATGAAAAAAATGCACTGAAAAATCTCTCAAATGTAGCTGGAATCTCTGAAATCTGACAATCTGATGCAAAGATGTGTGCGTTTGAGTCCAAAACAGAGGGTTGACTTCAGTTGACTTAAATATTGAATATCAAAAAAATCCTGCAAAATAGATGGCACCACTGGATAGTGCTCTGAATTCTCTTTCTGTCAATATCTTGTTTGCAAATTTTTGATATCATGGTGCGAAGATATGGCCTCCGAAAGAAAAACTGCAATTTGGTGATACACTGGCTAACTAGGCACAAAAAAGTAGCACTTGGGGCTAAAAAAATCAGCCCCCGGTCGCTGATATGACTGGGGGGCTGTCGAATTTTTTTAAAAAAACCCCACCGCTAGATAAGCGGTGGCGGGGCGGCAGACGGGTGGCGGGGTTGCAGCCGGCGGAGGAGCCACCACTCTGGATAGTAGAGCACTCGGTCTTCCATAGAACCATGAGCTAGGGCTAAGGTCTTCGGCGGGTGGAGTCTATGGTTAGTGGTTGGTAAGCGATGGCTGACGGTGAGTGGAGAAGGCCGGAGATTAGTAGTTGAAGCCGACACCAGGAAAACAGATATTAGTCATTGGGGACATAAATGGCTAGTGAAGTCAGATGATGTGACCGATGATGTAGGGCAGTCGATGTCTGCAAACCGGTTGAGTGATGCCGACAAATAAAATTTAAATATTGCAATTTAATTTGCAATTTAAATTTAAATAAAAATTGCTGATATAAATGTGAATACCGACCGGCGGTGAAAAACTATAGCCGCTGAAAAATAATCATGTCGACTGGTGATTTAAATACCAGGTCGCCCTGCTCCTAATTAAATTTATGCCGATACTATATAGAAAATGCCCAAAAAAAAGCCAATTTTTTTTTTTTTTTCTAAAAATTTTTTGCCTTGATGGAGGACTTACAAGGATGATTTTTTTCCTACAAAACTGTACGGATAGAACAAAAAATGCAAACCCTAAGATGTACCTCACAAGCTCCTGGATGATATGTCTCCGATTTTGACAAATGAACAGGCGATCTATGGGTTTTGAGGCCTTCTGGACGCAATGGAGAGGTCAGAGAGAGCCTAATCTGCACCAGAAATTAGCTTGGCTCTCGGGTAGAGCCAACTAGCCTGCAACATAAAACCCTAAGCTTGCAAAGAATCTCGCATTCCAACTTCCTGGATCGAGGGTTGATGTTTCAATGGACTAGCTCTGATACCATGTTGAGATGATGGATTGCACAACCCCTAAAGCTCTGAAATCTTCAATGCGGGACTTTAGCCATGAAAGATAATAAACCACAAAAGAAGTGTTGCAACAATGGAATGTTGATTAAAGATTCTATTGCTATGATAAATAAGATATGATATCTGATTGATATCTTGATATCTTGATATATTACAAATCTACAAGATGCCTTGAATATATAGGCAAGAGGAAAACCCTAATATGCATGAGATGTTGCCATGTGTCAAGATCAGACATGTGACAACATGTGAACCCTAATGGTGATGATCATTTAATGATGAGATAAGTTCTAGAAGGAATCTTATCCGACAAACTAGGAAAGGGAATATTATCCCAATTATTAAATGATTGCGACCTAGGACTAAATGATTAAATGGAAGACCTAAGTTAACTTATGCTAGTGTAATAATTAATTAATTAATTACACCAACACTAAACAACTATATTGTACAGTTGAAATTTTATCATTTATCAACATCTAGTTATTAGTTATGGAATTTGAAGTACTAATGCTTTGAGTTTGAATGACATGTAATGCAACGTAACCAACAATATGAATATAAACTACACAAATCCATTAAGTAGAATTCATTAGTTAAGTTCTCTTTATTCTATTACCTCTGTGTACATTTGAGTAAATCCACCGGCACTAGGAGGTGTTTGCTTGAAACCACCAATATTAGCCTATTCAACATCCAAAATCACGTGTATTAAAATACCATTCGTAAAACAATGCTATTAACATGTAATAAATTTATAATTGTTTACTAGTTACATACCCCACTGATAGGTGTACTACATAAATAAGTAGGTGGAGGACTGATGTATCCAGTCTCAACACTGTGACCTTGCAATTTTATTAAAATAATAAAACTAAATTAGTTAATCATGCATTTCATAATCAAAATTTAATAAATTAAATTCAATGAGTTCATGCTGACTTTTACCTGACTTTCAATGCCATATGCATGATGCAAAATGTCAGCTATCCTATCCTTCCCCGTAGTAGCATTCAGATCCTGTGTAGCAGCATACGGATCCTACATAGTAGTATCTTATGTGTCGGTGGGGTCATATGAACAAGTCTCCCCACAAGATTGTCACACATGGGTTCGAAGGCCACCACCCGAAGACTCCCCTGGATGGCATTGTACAATAGGGCTACTATGATGGATGACACTCCAGGTCAAAGTGTTGATCACCTACAATGTCTCTACGTCAACATTCTCCTTCGCAACAACAGGCATAACAATGTGCTCATGAGGCAGCCTAGCGAGAGGTCATCTCCCTTGCCACGCAGGATTTGGCTGTGCACTGGGCCTATCCTGAGCTGACCCACCACCTCTCCCCCGGAACTCCCTCATATCAAAATAATTTGGGATTTGGTTCAATACCAACTCACTGTATAGTTTCCTAAGAAAATATTGGGGGACTTCACAATTATTACACAGTGGGTAATCAAAGACCAAATACCATCTATCATAAAAATGGTTCATAATCTCTTGGTGGTGGCACCAATGAATAGGAAACCTCTTTGCATTGAGGGTAATATTTTGATTTGTTTTAGGGTCATTGAATAGAGAGCACAAATCACCTTTAGTAATTTTTAAATCTTTTACTTGTTTATATGATAATTTGTCTACATAATATGTCGTGGCTACCTGCCTCCTATCTTGCCATCCAAATATTTGTTGGGTAATTGCATCTACATTTTTTAACATCTCTTTCAATGAATTTGCTAGATGCATTCTTTCTGTGGTTGAAGCATTTGGATCACTCAACCTACTAATAAGATCCTCAAGTTGTTTTCTATTGTTGTCAATTTCACTCAGATTTTCTTGAGTGCCAAGAGGGTATTGAGTGATTGGTGGGGGAGGCTGATTTTGTTGTTGAGGGTTGATTTTGTTGAGGATTTTGTTGTTGAGAATTTTCCTCCTCTTCTTGTTGAGGATTTGTAGGATTTCCTACAAATTAAAAAAAAAAAGAAATCTAACCTAAAAGAAACAAAATCAATTTCAAACTAAGAAATTCAAAACAAATTGCAGACAATACTTACCTACCGCACCTCTTTGTCGTTGTGGCGTCATATTTGAAAATAAAATCCAACTGTTGTTGATAAAATTTGTAGAAATCCTTCCTCCTAGAACACGAGCACGAAAGTGAGGGTTTTTGGCCTTGGGCAAAGCTGAGAAACAGTAAATAGAAAATGATAGTTTTAACTTTTTTTTGTTGCTTTTAAAACAACATAATGTGAGCGTGTTATAACGCACTCGCGTTATCTCTTTCCAAAAACTTTTTTTGCCACAAAAGTGAGACCATCTTCATGCACCCGCCCCAAAGTAAATCTGTATATTTATTTGTAAGCCAACAGAGGATACATTTATATAAGTTTATTATCATTTTATTATCATTGATTTCACAAATCCCTGCATTTGGATTTTATTTTAATTTTTTATTTTATGTGAAAATGCTTACGTTTCAACTGAAATAAAAACAAAAAATAATAAATTTTTCTTCCATTGCTATGTTGTGGGTTGGTCTTTCTTTCTCTCTTTATTTTTATTTTATTTTTATTTTTATAAATCTGCCCTCAAATGTATACTGTAAGTTTTATAGATCTGAATTATTATCATTATTATTTTTAAATCAACAAACCCACATGTACATTTTTTTTACTATTGTGCATGCCCATTTCCTGCATCTTAATCGTCCCGCTCCATTTTATTTTATTTTATATACAAATCTTTAGCAGCTTAAAAATTCTTTTTTTATAAGAAAATATGGTTAAATTTTATTTACCAGTATAAAAACAGTATATAGTTCCAGATGAATATAATTTATTTTATGGTTTAAAAATTTCAAATATATCTGAAATGAATATATATTTAAAATAAGTATATATTTAATCCATTTACATATGGGTATATCAAGTGGGTATTTGTCATATACTTATATTTGTATTTTACTTGCATAAAATATAACATTTGAATACTAGAAAAACCCTAAACATTCATAAAATATAAGACATATATGTATTCTATAAATTGTTTTGTAAATCAAACTTTGACTTAAAGATGCATAAACTTATATTGATGTCTATTGCTTCCATTTGCAATAAAAGTACACATGATATGACTAGACAAGATTTCAGCCTTCTTTCATATTCTTGTAGGTGCTAAAACTAATTTCACATATATTTAAATGGTAACTTGAATATCTATTTCCTTTCATGAGAGGCAATGTAAACAATACATTACAAGCTTCAAATAGAAAAAAAATGAGAAGACTTCCATTTTTTTTTTGGTTAGCATGAACCTTTCACATACTTACTATCAAACACAATACATCATTTTTCTTTTAAAGTAAAAACCCAAGAACAAATCCTTCTCATTGTGAATAAATACCCCCTTTTTTTCATATACCAATAAAATCCCTTTCCTATCCCAAACTCTTTTTTTTTTTAACAAGATTCATGGGTTTTTTTTTGTTCCCTCTAATTACAACAATACATGGAAATACAATAAATAATAAACCATTATACAAGCCCTCCACCCTACCATAAATGGCATCATGAAGCCTCAAAGGGCTCTAGCCATTCCCCCGAGCAAGATGTAAACTACCAAATAATCTTGGTATGATAATGAAAATAATTTGTTTTGATTTATTTATTTTTTAACCAAAACTCTCAAATCACTTATTGAAAAATTTGAACTCTTCTTCAAAAATAATAAAACTAACACAACAAATAAAAGGAAACTAACTTGATAGAGGAAGGAAGAAGAGCTTATCTTTGAATTCTTCCTTCTTGAACTCCATTCTGAATGTGAGAACTCTTTCTTTCTTTCCAACTTTTTCTTCTTTTCCTTTCCAATCTCCAAATTCAAAGATTCTCCAAAAAGGAGAAGTGGGCAACACCCTTTCTCCCTTCACCAAGAAGATATAAAATAAATTCAACTTGAATCTCTTTGAATGAGGAGTGACACTTGTCACTCTCTCATTCAATCTTCATGCACAGTCTCCCACAAGTGCTCACACATGTGTGAGAAAATTTGGGGAGATGGGAAGAGGAGTGTACTCCAAACCATCTCAAAAGTTTCCATCTTCATTAAAAGGGGGATGGAGTAGTTGGTCACTCCCTCTCTCATGTCACATCTCATACTTGGGTTTGGAGACCAAGGCCTTCCCTTTTCCCCAAATCTCTCAAATCCGCCACTTTTTAAAAAGAGCAATAAATGAGGGTCATATTTTGGATATAGTCTAAGATATGGCTATAATTAAGCCCCCAACCCTTAGGTACCTATTATAGGGCTCTAAAAAACATGTGACCACTTAAAAATTGGCTTTTTAATCCTTTCTAAAACCACCATAAAGAATGCATCCGAATTTCAACTTTAATTAAGTGTTTGCAACCTCTAATTTCCTATTCATCCTTCTAGCTACCCTCATAAGGAATTTTAACACATAACATCAAACATTAGGCCCTAAAATGCATTCACTCCAACATTAAAACTAACACCATTTGCCCTTTTTTCTTATTATAGGGGTTCACAACAGTTGATTTTACAAAAAGGTTATTATCATAGGTCTATGTGGTCCCCCCTTTATCCTTGACATAATTATTATACCTGCACATTAGCTCAAACCATTTATATCTAGCCAAAAATTCATCTTAAATCAGTTAAATTATATATTTAGAAAGAATCATTCATCTATCCACTTAATTTAAGTTTATCTAATTATTCATTATTGTTCATTTCATGTAGTACCCCTTCGTTTATGCTTATGCTTCTTGTTGATACTTTCTCATATTGTTAGATTTATGATATTTTGTTGGATATTTTGATCGCTGGTTTTGAGCGATGGTGGATAATTTTGTGACATGATGATACTTTGTTTGATGAGTATTGTTTTCTGACATGATATGATTTAGTTTAGATGTTTACTTTCAGTTGTTTATGGATATGCACATGCTTATGATGGACTAACAACATTTATTAGTCAGTTTTCTGTGAGTGTATTGGTGTGGAGAACAGAATCGTATCACTTGCTTGCGAGTGCCCTGCGATATCTGTGATTTTCTCCACACGGTGTGTCTGCTTAATGCTTTTTATATATATATATATATGTATGCACGTTATTTGTTTGGTTGCAGGATTTGCAGGTACATGACACCGACTCCACCTGTGTAATCAGGTCTGAGCGTGTCAAGACTCAACGAAAATGTTGAACGGGAGATAGTAGTTAGGTTTATCCTGGTCCAGTCTTTAACCTTGGTTTTAGTACATTGTCAGTTTTCAGTTTTGAGTCATAGGTTTGTCTTGTATTTTCTGTTTGGTTAAATCATTTTTGAAAGATAAATATTGGTTAATTTTTAATATTAGTTATTGTGTTTTAATTATTGTTATTTAATTAATATTTAAATATGATTGAAATTTATTTATTTGATAATTTAATATATTAGTTAGCTTATTTGGTTAAATAGTTGGTCTTTAAAAAGATTAAACTATTTTAATTAAATAAATTAATTAATTAAGTTAAATTATTAAGTGTATAAATTATATTGTATTTAAAAGAATTAAAAATTAAAAAAAAATAAAATAATATGCATGTAAATTAAATTGTGATTGGAAATTGATTTTTAGTATTTAAAATTAAATAAATAAATTATTTGCATGCAATTGGAAAATTGATTTTCAAATTTTAAATTTAATAAATTAATTAAATTACATGCAAATTTTTGAATGGCAAAATTGCCGAGAAGTGGAGAAGATATTTTCTCAACAACTTCTCGACATGTGTGTGAGTGCCATAATTGCAAAAGGTTGTTGAAAAATTTCATGGAGGTTATTGAGGATCTGGGATTTGGCACGGGGTTATTGAATTGCCTCGGGGAAATTTTTTGGGCACTGGCAAAATTTCTTTACTGTGCAAAAAAAATAAAATTCTTAAGAGTTGTTATCTCTCTGGGGTTGTTAATTTCTTGTGGAAGATCCTCCAAAGAATCTTGTTGGTTGTTAAAGCTATTACTTGGAATTGGAATTTCTTTGAGGGAGCTTCAAGAAGATTTCATGCTACAGACAATTTTCTTCTACAGGCAAATTTCAAGTTTCAGATAATTGTCAGGTACAAGTATTTTTCTTTTTAGTTTTTTTTTATTGAGTTTGCATCTTTGAAAAGAATGTTTGAGAAAGAAAAAGATTTCTTGTATCTTGTATCTTCTTAGGAAATTCTTTAAAGATCTGTACAAAAGAAATTTTTGAAGAAAAGAAAGTTTTGATTAATTTCAAATGAAATTTTCTGTTAAAAATATATATATTTATTCAGTTGAAAATCTGCTTTGAATTTGTCTGAGAGTTTTCTTTATGAAACACAATATTAAATGTAGTTATTCTCAGTTATTTATGGGGGGAAATTTTGTGAAAAGAATCTGGAAATCTGTGATTGAATTGAATTTGGTGTTATTAATAAATTTCTTGAATTTTGTTAAAAAAATTTGTCAGAATTATGATTCCTGTATTAATAGGTCTTAAAGATATATATATATATATATATTTTGCTGTGAAATTTAAGTGAGTCTTATATGTAAAAATTCTTCTTGTAAAGATGTCGTATGGAATAAATCGGCAGACTAAATGTTTGAAAACCCTGTTCGGATTTTATTTTAAATGATTAAATTTTTTTAAAATTTTTTACAGGGTTTAGGGAAGGGCCAAAGCCCTCCCCATACCCATAAGGGGCGAATGCAGCCAAGGAAATGGCTGCGCACAGCAGCCGTTGGCTGCTGGACGCAGCCATGGCAATGGCCGCGCCCTTTTCCCCAATTGGGAGGCGCGGGTGCTGCGCACAGTTATGTCTTTGCTTTGTATAAAATTTTGTTGGAAATTCTATAACCTTATTCATGTGAAATTCGTATGACTTAAATAAATTCGATTTGGTTTATTATATATATGTATATATAAATATGTATAAAATAAATTAATTTTGTAAATTTTATTTTAAATAGAGTTAATTTATAATTATCTAAAATTTGATGAAAAATATTGTGAAAAGTGAATAAGAAGGAATTATTAAATTAGTTTATTATAATAGACTGTTGTAATTGATTAATAAGTATGGTTGTAGAAATTTGAAAGAAATAATTAGCTTTATTTTCTTATTGCTAATAGAATCTTAATTATTTTAGAGAAGTTGTATAAATTAAATGTTTGTAATAAATGGATTTAGTAGATCCAAAAATAAATATTTTCCTTCTTGATTTTTCTTTATATATATTCTCTTTTGGGGCAAATTGGGAAAACCTATGTTGTGTAAGTCTTCCAGAAGTGGTCATGTATTGGGAAATAAAATATTATCTTGGTTTTATAAGTTTGAACAAATAGGGTAGTGCACTAGTTATTTGCGAATGATATTGTGATATTTATTGAGGCTTATTTGGAATTATATGTTGAAATGTGCACTTGTTTACCCTAGATAGTGAACTTAGAATACCCTTGTTATGTTTAGGGGAGTGGCTAGTTGTAAGGGCCGACACACAAAGTGGTGTCAGGGTAACTTACAATTAGTGAAGTAAGTCAGTGAAAACTAAAGAACACAGTAGTTAGGTTAAAAATATTATCAAGATATGCATGCCTCACTTATGACTCTTGAGCTACTACAGTCATGAGTATAAGATGAGAAGGCTTGGAATGGCTAATCGGTGTCTCATTTTCTTAAGAGGCATTCGATTCCGCAACAGTATGCAATAGGGGCTGGGTTTCGTAAGAGGTTACCAGGGTAACCCATGGATTGGGGTCCGAAACCTAGGAAGAAACACCAGGGTAACCTTGGCATCGTTGTGATGACACTCCACCTAAAATAATAGTCAACCTCGAGTTTGTGTTTCAAATCAATTGTCAAAATCTGGAAGCAATGTAACCAATAGTTTGTATGTACTAGTGTCTAGGGTTAGTAGATTAGGTCTAGGTAGCCTTATTATTATCTCCTAGCATGGGGGGGTGGACCTACGGGTACCACATGGTTGGGTGGAACGTGCAACTTACTCTGTTGGGTCCCTAGTTTGACCGTAGCATTGAGAGCTTCATGGATGGAGTGCTCGCACCTGGATTTCTTCTATACTTCATCATTGTATATTGTGAACTTGTAATGTAAAAACATCCCTCAATTGTATAAGAGGTGATCAATGTAATTGTAAAATGTATTTGTTATTTGAACTACCTCATCAGATGGATGAGTATTGTAAAATCATATCAATGCAATGTATGGAAACGTGTTTGTACTTTATTATATCTTGAATGGAAAATTTATTATTATGCAATGATTACTTTATGTTATGATTTAGTATGTGCAATGCGAAATACTTAAGTCACTTATGGAATACTCAAAGTAGTGTAACGTCGCTTAACCTAAGAATGTATGCAATTAATTAACTTAATATTAATACTTTAAAAAAAAATTATTACACTTTTATAGCACAATTGCAACGTTCTTAGGTTATTAAGACGGGGCATTACAGATTGGTATCAGAGCAAAGGTTACAAACACTGGACGCTCTGGGTAATCTAGAGCCCATTAGGTTGACCTAGTACATAGTGTCACAACTGATAACCTTGGTTGAATAGTATTTAAGACTCGTAATTGTTATGTGTAGGAACATGCCTAGGCGAGGAGGAAGAGGTCATGGTAGAGGTAGAGGTGGAGGCTGTGGGCCAATCCCTCAGGTTACTCCCCCTCCTAGCCCTCACCATAATGACCAAGCAGAACATAAGGGTCAGAGAAATGAGGGACAAAATCTCGAACAGTCAGCAGTTGAGGGTTCTCAGATATGTCCACTTTTAGAGGTCATAGCTCGTCTTGGACCTAGACAGGTAGATGAGTAGGAGGTTGTGAGAGAGAGGGATAGATCCCCTAGGAGAGTAGATGACACATCACATTAGGATTCTATTATTGCTGGTCATATGAGGGATCTACTGAGAGCACATCCTCCTACCTTTGATGGTTCGGGAGGAGGATTAGAGGCAGAGACTTGGCTACTAGATTTGGGTAGGTGCCTTTCCATGCACCCTTACGGTAGCAATACCCGTGCCAGATGCGCTATTATGCACTTGAGAGGATTCGCCTCCACTTGGTGGCGCCTAGAGGAGCAGAAGCTCCATATAGATATTGGTTCTGTGTCTTGGGAGATGTTTCTTGAGAGGTTTAGAGCTCGGTTCCTTTCAGAACACTGGAGGCATCGTAGGGCTAATGAGTTCCACGATCTACGTCAGTTAGCTCTTTCTGTAGAGCAATATGAACGTAGGTTCTACGAACTCAAGCAGCATGATGGTATTGGCGATGATAAGCCTATGCTAGTACAACATTTTATTAGGGGCTTAAATTCCCGCATCAGTGGTGGTGTCCGAGTCTTTGAGCCAAAGACTATGGAAGTCGCAGTGGAGAAGGCTCGCATAGTTGAGGAGAACCTTATTATGGCTTTAGGTGGGCACACAGGAGTGTAGATTGGGAGTGCTCCTGCAGTGGGTTTTAGTCCATGGGATGGACAGGCACAGACAGGTGGTTCTTCTAAGAACCAACAGACACCCACAAAGGGTGGGCAGCAACAAAGAACACCTCAAAAGAACAATAACCCTCAACCACAACAACAAAATAGTCCTCAATCAGGAAAGGGTCGTAACTGGTGGCGTAATAAGCACAATAGGCAGGATCAGCCGGTGCAGAGTGCTCAGTCTACTGTCAGTAGGGGTAGTTTTCAGCAGTCCAATGCACCTTCGGGTGGCAGAGGATTTGGTAGAGGCACAAGCATAGGTTGTTATTCATGTGGGCAGCACAGGCACATAGCTAGACAGTGTCCGATGAGAGGTTCTACTGGTTATGGGCCTCGACCTACAATTTTAGAGCCTACAGTGGGCGATGCAGGACATGCACATACAGTATATGCAATAGTTAATGACCACCAAGCTGATCACTAGAATACGGTGGTTGAAACTTTAGGTAAGTTAAATGGTGTTAGTGTTTCTATACTTTTTGATTCCAGAGCCACTGACTCCTTTATTTCACCAACCATTATTGACCGTTGTGGTCTTGTGGCGGTAAAACAAGGTGGTAAACGGCAAGTTGAATTTGCCTCAGGGGTGAAAGTAGCAGTAGATAACTTAGTACATAACTGTGAACTTAAAATCGGTATGTTAACTACCTTGGTAGATTTATATGTTACACCTTTAGGATTGTACGATATAGTTTTAGGTATGGATTGGTTAGCATCTTATCATGTTGTAATTGACTGTCGACTTAAGATAGTTAGTTTCATTAATGATGTAGGTGCGAAAGTGGAAATCGTAGGTATTCAAAGACCTATCTCTTTGCGGATGATATCTGCTATGCAACTAAAGAGATGTCTTCATCAGCAATGTCAACTGTTTGCAACAACAGTTACTGATTTAGATGAGGGTGAGAGTCGAGAGGTATCTCTTGATGATCATCCTATTCTTAGGGAATTCGTGGATGTGTTTCCCGATGACATTCCTGGAATGCCACCGAAAAGGGATATTGACTTTAGAGTTGACCTAGTTCCTGGAGCTGAGCCTATATCTAGAGCTCCTTATAGAATGACAACTCAGGAGTTAGAGGAACTTTGTATTCAGTTAGAGGAACTTTTAGAAAAGGGATTTATTCATCCTAGTGTTTCCCCTTGGGGAGCACCTGTCATCTTCGTAAAGAAGAAGGACGGATCTCTTAGGCTGTGCATTGACTATCGTCAATTGAACAAGGTTACGATTAAGAATCATTATCCTTTGCCTAGAATCGATGATCTTTTCGATCAAATTAAGGGAGCTAATGTGTTCTCTAAAATTGATTTGAAATCTGGTTATCATCAATTGCATATAGCTGAAGCAGAAATTCATAAAACTGCTTTTCGAACTCGTTATGGGCACTATGAATTCACAGTGGTACCATTTGGGTTAACGAATGCACCATCGGTATTGATGAGTTTAATGAATGGTGTCTTTTGTACATACCTTGATCGCTTTGTCCTGGTATTTCTCGATGACATTTTAGTCTATTCGAGGAACATGAAGGAACATGAAGAACACTTGAGATAGGTGTTGCAATGCTTAAGAGAAAATCAATTGTATGCAAACCTGAAGAAGTGTGACTTATTTCAATCTGAAATAAAATACCTTGGACATGTGATATCTGGAAAAGGTATTGTTGTGGATCCTTCAAAAATCCAAGCTATTGTAGACTGGCCCGCACCTACTAATGTAGGTGAAGTTCATAGTTTTATGGGTCTAGCTGGCTATTATAGGCATTTTGTAGAAGGATTTTCTAGGATAGGTCATCCTATTACTTCTCTTCAGAGGAAAGGGAAGAAGTTTGTTTGGACGGAACAGTGTCAGTTAGCCTTTCAGACTCTTAAAGAAAAGTTAACTAATGCGCCTATACTCATTGTACCTGATCCTACTAAGGATTTCGTAGTTTGTGCAGATGCATCCTTAGAGGGTTTGGGAGCAGTTTTGATGCAAGATGGGCGTGTGGTTGCTTATGAGTCTCACAAACTCAAGGACCACGAATTAAACTATCCTACTCATGACTGAGAACTGGCTGCGGTAGTGCATGCATTAGTTCGATGGAGGCATTTCTTATTAGGTCATCGTTTCAAACTTCATACTGATCACCGTAGTTTGCAATACATCTTTACGCAACCTAATTTAAATGCAAGGCAAAGACGGTGGATGGAGTTCTTGTGTGAGTACGATTTTGAAGTAAAATATGTTCAAGGAAAAGAGAATGTAGTGGCCGATGCCCTTAGTCGACGTCGACATGAGATCTCTGCTACTACTCTTGAAGTAGATTTGAGAGGTCAAATAGTAGCTGCACTTCCTACTGATAGATTATATCAGGAAGTAAAGTCAGAGATTGAATCGGGAGACCTTTAGAAGGTCGATTTGAAGATTATGTCTTAGAATCGGATGGTTTATTACGACATTTAGGTTGCATTTATGTACCATATGTAGAGAGTTTTCGTACATTAATCATGACTGAAGCTCATAGAGCTCCGTATTTAGCTCATCCAGGTGTTAAGAAAATGCATGCCGATCTTAGGCAATTGTATTTCTGGCTTGGTATGAAATGAGATATTGCTGACTACGTATCGAGATGTATTGAATGCCAGCGAGTCAAAGCTGAGCATCATCATCCTGCTGGATTATTGCAGCCACATCTCATTCCCGAATGGAAATGGGATATTATATCCATTGATTTTATTGGAGGGTTACTTACGTCATCACATCGACATGATGCCATTATGGTAACTGTTGACCGTTTGACTAAAGTAGCTCACTTTTCACCCGTACGTTCATCATATAACGCTTCATCGGTAGCTAGAATATTCATGGAGGATATCATTAGATTACATGGAATTCCTCATAGGATCATATCAGATAGAGATCCTGTATTCACTTCAGCCTTATGGACTTCCTTGCAACATGCATTAGGTACACAATTGAACTTTAGTTCAGCCTATCATCCTCAAACCGATGGCCAAACTGAAAGAGTTAACCAAATATTAGAGGATATGCTTAGGATGTACATAATGGACCAACAATCACGTTGGGAGGAATACTTGTACTTAGTAGAGTTCACTTACAACAATGGATATCAAAGTTCCATAGGTATGCCACCATATCAGGCATTATACGGTCGTCCTTGTCGAACTCCTTTGAGTTGGGATCGACTAGAGGATAGAGTGTTACTTGGACCTAAGATGCTTCATGATATGGAGCAACAGGTTGACCGTATTAGGGAGCATTTGATAGCAGCTTAGGATAGGCAAAAGAAGTATGCCGATGCGCATAGGATTGATCGACAGTTTGCTATTAGTGATAGAGTGTTTCTTCAAGTGCGACTACGAAAGAGTCCAATCCGTTATGGAAAAGGCTCTAAGCTCGCGCCTCGATTCATAGGACCATTTGAGATTTTAGAGAGAATTGGTCCTGTGGCATATCGACTCACCTTACCACCCAGTTTGTCTTGTATTCATGATGTTTTTCATGTGTCAGTACTTAGACCATATCATCCCAACATATCTCATGTACTTGATTGGAATGCGTTACAGGTAGAGGACAGGCAGCTGGCTTTAGAGCTTGTGGCCATTCTTTAGCACCGGACGCTTGGTCTCAAGGGTCGAGACCTTGATCAGGTGAGGGTCCAATGGGATCCTAGCTATGAGGCTTCGGCTACCTAGGAGGATGCAACACGCATGAGGGAACTTTATCCCTATCTGTTCACAGGCTTTCAGGAGCAAGCCTAATCCTAGGGGGGAGGATGTAGTACCCCTCCGTTTATGCAAATGCTTTTTGTTGATACTTTCTCATACTGTTAGATTTATGATGTTTTGTTGGATATTTTGATCGCTGGTTTTGAGCGATGGTGGATAATTTTGTGACATGATGATACTTTGTTTGATGAGTATTGTTTTCTGACATGATATGATTTAGTTTAGATGTTTACTTTCAGTTGTTTATGGATATGCACATGCTTATGATGGAATAACAACATTTATTAGTCAGTTTTCTATGAGTGTATTGGTGTGGAGAACATAATCGTATCACTCGCTTGCGAGTGCCCTGCGATATCTGTGATTTTCTCTGCATGGTGTGTCTGCTTAATGCTTTATATATATATATGTATGCACGTTATTTGTTTGGTTGCAGGATTTGCAGGTACATGACACTAACTCCACCTGTGTAATCAGGTCTGAGCATGTCAAGACTCAACGGAAATGTTGAACGGGAGATAGTAGTTAGGTTTATCCTGGTCCAGTCTTTAACCTTGGTTTTAGTACATTGTTAGTTTTTAGTTTTGAGTCATAGGTTTGTCTTGTATTTTATGTTTGGTTAAATCATTTTTGAAAGATAAATATTAGTTAATTTTTAATATTAGTTATTGTGTTTTAATTATTATTATTTAATTAATATTTAAATATGATTGAAATTTATTTATTTGATAATTTAATGTATTAGTTAGCTTATTTGGTTAAATAGTTGGTCTTTAAAAAGATTAAACTATTTTAATTAAATTAATTAATTAATTAAGTTAAATTATTAAGTGTATAAATTATATTGTATTTAAAAGAATTAAAAATAATAATAAATAGAATAAAATAATATGCATGTAAATTAAATTGTGATTGGAAATTGATTTTTAGTATTTCAAATTAAATAAATAAATTATTTGCATGCAATTGGAAAATTGATTTTCAAATTTTAAATTTAATAAATTAATTAAATTACATGCAAATTTTTGAATGGCAAAATTGCCGAGAAGTGGAGAAGATATTTTCTCAACAACTTCTCAACATGTGTGTGAGTTCCATAATTGCAAAAGGTTGTTGAAAAATTTCATGGAGGTTATTGAGGATCTGGGATTTGGCATGGGGTTATTGAATTGCCTCGGGGAAATTTTCTGGGCACTAGCAAAATTTCTTTACTGTGCAAAAAAAAAAAAAATTCTTAAGAGTTGTTATCTCTCTGGGGTTGTTAATTTCTTGTGGAAGATCCTCCAAAGAATCTTGTTGGTTGTTAAAGCTATTACTTGGAATTGGAATTTATTTGAGGGAGCTTCGAGAAGATTTCATGCTACAGACAATTTTCTTCTACAGGAAAATTTCAAGTTTCAGACAATTGTCAGATATAGGTATTTTTCTTTTTAGTTTTTTTTTATTGAGTTTGCATCTTTGAAAAGAATGTTTGAGAAAGAAAAAGATTTCATGTATCTTGTATCTTCTTAGGAAATTCTTCAAAGATCTGTACAAAAGAAATTTTTGAAGAAAAGAAAGTTTTGATTAATTCCAAATGAAATTTTCTGTTAAAAATATATATATTTATTCAGTTGAAAATCTGCTTTGAATTTGTCTGAGAGTTTTCTTTATGAAACACAATATTAAATGGAGTTATTCTCAGTTATTTATGGGGGGAAATTTTGTGAAACGAATCTGGAAATCTGTGATTGAATTGAATTTGGTGTTATTAATAAATTTCTTTAATTCTGTTAAAAAATTTCGTCAGAATTATAATTCTTGTATTAATAGGTCTTAAAGATATATGTATATATATATATTATATATTTTGCGGTGAAATTTAAGTGAGTCTTATATGTAAAAGTTCTTCTTGTAAAGATGTCGTACGGAATAAATCCGCAAACTAAATGTTTGAAAACCCTGTTCAAATTTTATTTTAAATGATTAAATTTTAAAAAAAAAAAATTATAGGGTTTAGGGAAGGGCTGAAGCCCTCCCCATACCCATAAGGGGCAGACGCAGCCAAGGCAATGGCTGCGCACAGCAGCTGTTGGCTGCTGGGCCCAGCCATGGCAATGGTCGCACCCTTTTCCCCAATTGGGAGGCGCGGGTGCTGTGCACAGTTATGTCTTTGCTTTGTATAAAATTTTGTTGGAAATTCTATAACCTTATTCATGTTAAATTCGTATGACTTAAATAAATTCGATTTGGTTTATTATATATATGTATAAAATAAATTAATTTTGTAAATTTTATTTTAAATAGAGTTAATTTATAATTATCTAAAATTTGATGAAAAATATTGTGAAAAGTGAATAAGAAGGAATTATTAAATTAGTTTATTATAATAGACTGTTGTAATTGATTAATAAGTATGGTTGTAGAAATTTGAAAGAAATAATTAGCTTTATTTTCTTATTGCTAATAGAATCTTAATTATTTTAGAGAAGTTGTATAAATTAAATGTTTGTAATAAATGGATTTAGTAGATCCAAAAATAAATATTTTCCTTCTTGATTTGTCTTTATATATATTCTCTTTTGGGGCAAATTGGGAAAACCTATGTTGTGTAAGTCTTCCAGAAGTGGTCATGTATTGGGAAATAAAATATTATCTTGGTTTTATAAGTTTGAACAAATAGGGTAGTGCACTAGTTATTTGCGAATGATATTGTGATATTTATTGAGGCTTATTTGGAATTATATGTTGAAATGTGCACTTGTTTACCCTAGATAGTGAACTTAGAATACCCTTGTTATGTTTAGGGGAGTGGCTAGTTGTAAGGGCCGACACACAAAGTGGTGTCAGGGTAACTTACAATTAGTTAAGTAAGTCAGTGAAAACTAAAGAACACAGTAGTTAGGTTAAAAACATTATCAAGATATGCATGCCTCACTTATGACTCTTGAGCTACTACAGTCATGAGTATAAGATGAGAAGGCTTGGAATGGCTAATCAGTGTCTCATTTTCTTAAGAGCCATTTGATTCTGCAATAGTATGCAATAGGGGCCAGGTTTCGTAAGAGGTTACCAGGGTAACCCATGGATTGGGGGCCAGAACCTAGGAAGAAACACCAGGGTAACCTTGGCATCGTTGTGATGACACTCCACCTAAAATAACAGTCAACCTTGAGTTTGTGTTTCAAATCAATTGTCAAAATCTGGAAGCAATGTAACCAATAGTTTGTATGTACTAGTGTCTAGGGTTAGTAGATTAGGTCTAGGTAGCCTTATTACTATCTCCTAGCATGGGGGGTGGACCTACGGGTACCACATGGTTGGGTGGAACGTGCACCTTACTCCATTGGGTCCCCAGTTTGATCGTAGCATTGAGAGCTTCATGGATGGAGTGCTCGCACCTGGATTTCTTCTATACTTCATCATTGTATATTGTGAACTTGTAATGTAAAAACATCCCTCAATTGTATAAGAGGTGATCAATGTAATTGTAAAATGTATTTGTTATTTGAACTACCTCATCAGATGGATGAGTATTGTAAAATCATATCAATGCAATGTATGGAAATGTGTTTTTACTTTATTATATCTTGAATGGAAAATTTATTATTATGCAATGATTACTTTATGTTATGATTTAGTATGTGCAATGTGAAATACTTAAGTCGCTTATGGAATACTCAAAGTAGTGTAACGTCGCTTAACCTAAGAATGTATGCAATTAATTAACTTAATATTAATACTTTTAAAAAAAAATTATTACACTTTTATAGCACAATTGCAACGTTCTTAGGTTATTAAGACGGGGCATTACATTACAACTCAATTAAATATAAGATATGTTATACTCACCTCTACCACACACTTGATCGATGTTTCATCCATGCATACCAAGTTGTAATCGACCAACCTTTGTGTTCCATCATTCACGAGTTGTAAATCTTCTAGTCACACTCACTACTAGTATCCACCTTATGAGACATAAAACCCATTAGTATTCATCAAGTAATATCTAACTCGAATATCCCTCCTAACTTCATATTAAACCAACTATTTCAGTGCAATGTGCTTTGTAAATCATAATCATTCCCACCATAACATATTAGCCCTAGCTAGACTAGATATTCATTTTTTTCAATTTACATATCACTAAATAAATCATCATAATTCTACAAGATGAAAATTTAAGAAGCTAGAGATTCAAAGTATAATCATTTAACTTAGATAGCGATCCTTATAAAACACAATATATGATACAAGATTTAATTATTGCCTTCTTGAAACATTTCAAAATCTAACAATTCCATTTTGTTGTATAAACATGTTGTCATTCTGATGTATTAGAGAGTGCAATTAGGTTTGTTAATATGATACATTAATAATAATACACTTCATTCATCATCTCTGATGTGATTCACTAGTAATCAATAAAATACACATAGTACATTAGGGTTGTATCAGTTGTATACAAGGTGGGGCCTTACACCAACTTTGAAGATTTCTTAGATTTGGTGGATGCAAAATTGTGTTATGTCAAATGGGATTCCATGAAAGTTTCAAAATATGAAAATAAAATGACTCACAACTTATGGATTTAAAATAGAATTTTTGATCTAATCCCTTTATACTATTATTTTTATCCAATTTGAATTTCTCAAATTTTGCTTTCATAATTTTTTTTGGATTTTTGACAATCTATTTTATATTATGAGGGATTATTATTTTCTTTTTATTGCTCCATGTAAGGTACTAATTCAATGAGTAGATAAATGATCTAGTAAAACACTCTTAGAAGGCTGACATTAGAAAGGAAATATTAAAGCATGTTGTTTTATAATGAGGTATTTAATATTAGAATAGAAAATAGATATATCACTAGGCATTACATATAGAGAAGGTAATTATATTAATTTTTAATTAATTATTTTGGATTAGAGAATCATAAGTGTTTGGATTTTGGGTGACACAAAAACACACACTTTTAGATTTCATAAAATTATTAAGTAAAATTGGTTATACTAATGAATATGATTGTATTTTTTATTCTATTTGAGTGAAATGATGAAGTTGTTGCAACATGATAGAGGAAATCCAAGTTTTATTTAGGAAGAGGAAATTGATGTACATACACCTATTAAAAAATTTATCAAGGTAAATATGAAATGAATCCCCTTTTGATTTTCTTTGAAGTTGATGTATTTCATTTACTGCTTATTTAAATTTTTGCCTATTATATTTTATTGTAATTCTTGATTTTGTCCTTAGGTTTTTTGGAAAATTTTATTTTATTATGATTTCATAGTTAATCATACTTTCATGAAAATAGATGAATCTTTGAAACCCCAACATGATTCTTGTAAACAAATTATAAGCTTAAGACATTTTCTTTCAACATTTAGGGTTTGTCATCTTAACATGATTGATGATGCAATGTCTTGAAAACTTTAACACAAAACATATGAAATTATCCTAAAAAACTCTTTGGTTGTACATTATTTACATAATTCATGTTTATATTTATTTCCTTTTATTATTTCATTTCATTTTTTTTCATGTGCAACCTATTTTCCAAAATTAACCAAATTTTGATAAGATTCATGGTGGAGCCTATGCATTATTGAATTGGGCTAGTAGGTAGTTCTGGGGAGATTTCTAGGAATTCTTCATAGTCCTTTTATCATAAATTTACTAGGTAGGGTTTTTGAAACCCACTTGTTAATGGTGATTTAGTTTTAATATTCTTTTTTTCTCAAATATTAATCCTTAGTGTGGTATCTATTCAATTTTTTTGTTTATTTTATTCTCATTTGATCATTTATGGTAATTTCCTCATGTATTTTATTGTTTTCTTTCTCTTCCTCATAATTTTTACATGCCTTAGTCAATTTTCCCCTTTTAATAGACTTATTTGTTAGAGTTGGTTTATATTTTTCCTTGCTAATGTCATTCTTATGTCAACCCTCATTGGAGATTCTTGTATGGTACGATTAGCATATCTTCCCTAAAACATTGATCCTAAGTATAAATGGCCTATCTTTGTCTAAGTTCCTTACATTGTCTTGAGTTGCAGACATAATTCTTATGTCATGCTAATGTCATCTTCCATTGAGGACTTTGTATAATCATTTATTGATTATTTCATGGTTAGGTCATGCTAAAACAATCCTCCTATAATGACTATTAGTGGTTTTGCACTATCAACATCAAGTTGAAATCATTCCTGAGAGATCTAATTGGATCTCATAAATCCAAATAATATTTGATCTTTCTAGATTTTGATATTAAAGATTTATTGACTAGAAAATTTAATGCTATTTTATTATTATAGTTATGGGATATATATCCTTTAGTATGGTACTTTTTAAAAGGATTTTCCAAAGTATGCTCTTAACATAATTCTTAATTATCAACGTAAAAGTTAGACTTTTATAATTTCCTTAATAGATATCTTGCTAGTGATAAGTTGGAAGATAGATCCTTAAATAGTAGTAAAAATTTATAACTCTTTAGTAAGACTCTCATCCATCTTAATACATATTCATTGGTGTCCTTGATCCATGAACCCTAATACCTTTTATTGGTTTATTTATTTAGGTTTGGTAACATGTTTATGACTCTTGTAATGGTTATTATAGGGAAGATTGTGTGTTTTTTAAGTTTATCATGTTTCCTTCACAATAATTTGATGTTCCTTAAAATGAATTGATTAAGTAAATCATTATCAATAAGATTAAACATTTTTTTCGTTAGTGAGTGTACTAATGATGTTGGATATATGCAGTAACACGCACTTGAAGTTACAATCTTCAATGGATCACCAAGAAGAAAAAAATCCACATGAACAAGAAATAAGTGCACTATGAGCATGAAGAGAACTCAATCAAATGATGATATGTGATTAATTGATCTAAAATGCTTTAAAAATGTCACACCCCATCTTGTTATTACTGATTTACTTTTACCTTCATGGGTAAATAGGTTAGTAAATGCAATCATGAGCTTAATATGCTTACTTTTACATTCATAGGTAAATAGGTATTATGTGAAAGTGTTATTAAATGCTTAATGTGGCTTTGAAAGAGTAAATATGTTTACATTTATTGTTATATGAATATGCTATTAAAGTTATGATGCATATGGATATATTATTAATTTCTAACTACCATTGTGAATGTTCTAAGCTAGTTGTAGCAATAGGTTCATTCCTCTAGATGGAGGGGAAGTATCACAAAGAAGATCTTGGTTAGGCAACTAGTAACATAACCTATCTGGGCTTACACACACTCACAATAGAATGATTGAGTATAGTCATTGTGTTGGGAATTGGTAAGTCATCCTTAGCATAATGTGTCTACATTAGTAAGGGTCTTGATTACTGTTGAGTGCATTCTTGAATGATGTTTTATATGTTTGGAACTTATGAATTCTTCCTTCTAGTACTATGCTTAATTGTATGGTTAAATGAGTATTTGGGATATATGCATATATATGCATATGTTGAAATATGCGTACATTGGATATAATAGGATGTCCATATGAGTATAACAACATATGTATAATATGTGCATATTTATGTATGATGCTATTGTAAATATAATCACGTATTCATAATCATTCGATATCGAATGGATTACTTGACTATCATATTGCTATATAATATATATATTTGTATATATATACAAATACACTCGTAATCATTAATGCCTGACAGAGAAGTGTATATATATATATTGTATATGTATATGTGTATGAATATAAACACATATTATTATATGCAGAATATGATAATATGAGTGATACATTCAAATATAGAATGGGTATATTAGATGATAAGAATATAAATATACAGTTGATATGGGTATTATTATTATGTGAATGTTAACTTGTTTGTATTCATTTTATATGTTGAATGAATACATACTTGATTGACATGGTATATATATGTGTGATTTAGCATAATGCTATTTATTGACATACATATATATATATATATATGTATAAGTTCATATATATATATAAATATAAAAGTATGTGTAATAAACATAAGTCAGTTTATTATATAAACTTAGGCTGATTGTATCTAACATATACAAAGCATTTGAAGGCCAAATATAACTTATATTGGAATTGAGTAAAGATCAAACTATATTCTATCTATCATGCTGCAATTAACTCGATATGGCATGTAAACCTTAGTCAATGCTTAGGAAAGGAGTCTTTGTTATTAAGCAGCAAATGACTCAAGCTGAGAACAACTATGGCTAAGATGTAAAGACTCAGTCTAAAATATTGAAGGTGACTTATGTATATTTTTAAGTATATGATTAGTCGATAAGGTAGAGATATAGTGCAATATGTATTAAGTGCTTAAGAGGATAATATGAAAGTGCTACCAGGAGAGATGGAAGACCAAATTAAACACATTGAAGGAAATTTAATGCAGCGCATAAACCATTATGTTGTTGTGCATAATGCTAAGGAATTATAGTGTGTTGAGTTAAAACTAAGCAGCAGTAATAAGGGAGAATAAATTCATTTATAATGTTTCAAATACTTTGGAATGACCAAGTCAATAAATTAATATGCAAAATACTGTGAAATGACTATGCAAACATAAAGCTTGTTAATAGGAATAAGGTGAAATGTGGTCATCATATTATGAACTCCTTGGATCGATAGAAGTATAATTGAGCTTACAATTTGAATGTCACCATTTGATCATGTGTAGATTGAAATAGTCTTTGTTGCTATCAAAACTTAGAGGTCGACCTGTAGCTTAGTGTGGTGAGTAAAATCTTATTTATGCACCCTATTTTAGCTAAGTTGAGTGAGTTGTTATGCATGGAGTTTTATATCAATACTCATTCCTTTTTTGTAGGATGAGAAGAGTCCTTTGTGATGTACAAGTAGTGTATTCAAACTCTCAATTGGGATGCATTGTGCTCAACATTTCATACACTTTTGCTCTGTATTTCTTATTTGCATTATTCTACTATATTTTGAGAGAGAGATTTGAGTTTTTATGAGAATATTAGCATATTGAGTGAAGTATATTATCAACTTGAGAGAAACAGGTTTATTGTGGCATCGCTTGAGAGTTCAAAGCTAAGCTAGTTTCTATTTTGGAAAGCTAAGTTGTAGCCAGTCGATTGGATAAGCGAATACAGGCATGAGAATAATCTTCCTTTATTTGTCTTAGCTTTTGAAAGATTTCTTCATGATTGCTTTAATTATTCTATTGTGAATACTTGTATTTAGGGGAAAATAGTATTGCTTTGAAAAGGAATTAGAAGCTATTATACTATTTTGTGAATTTCTTGTAGTTATTCCATGATAGGAGGATTTTTTTGTCATAAGTATTATTATTATACTAGATACTATTAAACAAGGGTAGCTTAAGAGTTACTCATAGCTAAGTTATTTGGATATACTATACGGATAGTGGGTTACTCTGGGGATAAGTACTTGAATACTCATTGATACCTATAGGTTGGAAATAACTTACTATGTTGGGTTGAACACTCGGTCTTGACTGGAATATATGAGGTTAGAGTAACCTATATAATTGGGCTAGTAATTGGTGGATGAATTTATCCTAAGATTAGGGTATATTGAGGTCAAGACTCACCTTTTTGATTTAGTAAATCACTTGAGCTTATGAGATACTATGTGTATGGAGACATAGGTAGGAATTACCTAGGGAGTTAGATTTCCTACTTGATTTGTTGCAATACACTCTTAATACCAAGTTATAGTATTGAAAAGAGTAGGCTCTTTGCTTAAACCCTTTTAATTAAGGAGAATACACTCTCGAATGGAATCATTTATTGATATGATTATTCTTCAATTGAGGTCATTAATTGATAAGAATATACTCTTAATTAGTGTCGCCTATTTTTGAGGTATATTACTGATTGGATTCAATTATTTATGAATAATTAATCTATGAATAAAAGAAGCTTGTATAGCTATACTCTAGATTATAAAGTTATACTTGGGACTTGATTGTACTTTGTAGTGAATGACTTGTCTATGTAAAGTTTACACATGGGCTAGGAAAGTTTTTATATTAAACCAAGGATTGAAATAACCATGAGATATCTTAGAGTTTTGAAAGGAAAATAGGTCATTTCTGAGGTTAGGGATTACCTAAGGAAGAAAATTACCTAGGCATAATATATGAATGATCAAGATCTAAACGAAGCTATAGAAGTGTATATGAATAGAATGACCTTCACTCGAAGTACTAAGTGATAACAGTTTGGTCAAAGTAGTGTATGTTGCCACTATTTACACTGTCAATTCTTTGTGATCCATTTGTATGCATGCTAGTCCTAGATTGTGGGTTTACAAGTTCTAGTCATGCAGGACACAACAGTAAGCTCAAATGGTCTATTGGTATGGGGTTTACCAATCAATATTTTCATTGAAGGGTAGGGCCATCTTGTCATATTTGATAGATGTACGGGGGACCGTATTTTAGTCCGTGTTTGGCATAAAATATCTTGAGTGATGCTTCTCCTAATTAGTTGGTAGTTGAGGTTTGCAGATGTTTACGCCAGCATCAAGGACAACTAGAGTTTTTGCACTAGTGAGAAAGGACATTCATAATGTATGCACCAATGCGGTGACATTAGGACCAGTTTGAATATCTATTGCCAGATAAAGCTTAGAGGAGCTATGTATGTTTCATGTTCCCATTTATATGAAATAATGTAATCATGAATGATATACTTGAGTTCATTCAATGTGACATCTATGTTATGGAAAGATTTTTGAAATTACAATGGAATGCAATTGGAGTTTGGAAATAGTATTATTTCTATTATGCATATAATTTACATTATGGAAAGTAAATTTTTTATTGCTAAGTTATGCCATCATGGTTTATTCACTTGAGGTGAAAAACTTGGAAAATTTTACTTAGCAAAACATCAAGGTTGTTACATGTGGTATTAGAGCTACTAGGTTCAGCTTTGGAACTTATGAGCTCATTACCCAAACACTATGTAAACCTTATTGGAAGATAATGGTTGAAAATTTTTTACACCAAGATGGAAAGATAAAAGAACATAAGGAAATGAAAGAGAAGATTTAAGATTCCTAGAAACTTGTTTATGTTTTGGACTAGATAAGAGTCACCTATGGAGTGTAAACTCCTAAACCCACAACTTTTTATGATATCCCCTTGGATTGCGAAAGATTATGCAATCGGATTATGTAGGAAGGTTAGGAAGAATAATCAATATATAAATTTATCCTACAAATAGCTAAGTGACTCTAAGGGGATGGGAAGAAATGAGATAACCCCCTTATTAGTAGCAATCTATAGTTGCAAGGAGTCAAGGATTCTTGGATTTAGTAAGAACACTATGAATCTTTGAGTATACATTTTTGGCATAAATTAGATCGAAGTAGATAGTTAACGAAGGAGGTATCCACAAGGTTGGAGAACTATTGATAAAAATCTATTTTTTGTGCAAGGCTAAGATCTTGCAAGAAAGGAGATAGTACCTTGGAATAAGGGAAAATACCAGATTAGTCAGAAATGATGTAATCAATGATGTGGAAAACGTTCCACCAACCAAAATCAATGAGATCAATTTGGAGATTTGATTAAGATGAGAGAAAGAAACCAAACAACCTTGGTATCTCTAAAGGTTACAAAAGAATAAGTTTCCAACAATTGGGAAATAGTCACTTGAAAAGGTGATTGTGTGTGTAACATCCCTCCTCTTAATACTCAAGTAAACTCAAGAATTTACTACAAGGTAAATAAACTTAGTAAACAATGGAGAGAATCATGTTTTGTAACATTTGCATAAGCACAAGAAATAAAGTATAACTTTTCTAGATAATTTATAACTTGAAATCATATGTAATCATAGCTAGAATC
Organism: Sequoia sempervirens; assembly: GCA_007258455.2. Taxonomy (NCBI): domain Eukaryota; kingdom Viridiplantae; phylum Streptophyta; class Pinopsida; order Cupressales; family Cupressaceae; genus Sequoia; species Sequoia sempervirens. Next base: position 208,774,768 of record VDFB02379711.1, on the reverse strand, counting down.
AAAGAGAAGTCCTTACACCTTTCATTTATATCACATAAAATACACTTGACATAAATAATAGTTTTACCTCATAGGTTGACTGTCATAAGCCATAACATGGAGTTCACTACATCTGGAATGTTGATATCTATCTTCACAAGCCTTTGTGAGTCTTCTGCTATAGAGGGAGAGCATCATCTGAGTGCCTTTCCTCCAACCGCAGACTCAAGTGGTCCCCCGCACACTTCCTAACTGGAAGTGGCCCTACCCTTCATGAAGGGTATAGATATAAGAAGCTATCAAGTTTATCTATCTGAATCTTGGTCACGTGTCCTACAAAACTCAATTGACCATACAACTCTAGACCCCTTCTAGCTAAGTATGATCATTCTGATTGGTCATGCCATCTAGACACACACCTTTAACTCATCTTAGAAACTATCTCATCCAATAGTATTACTTAATTTATTTGGTACTCTAGACACAAACTTGTCTGTACAAAAAATTCATTCTATCCAATCTAACTTAGAACTAATTCTTAATCTAGGATATACATGTAATATAAAGTTTTAGGTATTTCTAACCTTTTTAAGAAGTCCCTTATTGCATTCTTGTAATTTCTAGGGTTTATGAATTTCTGTCATTTTACTCTTTAGATTCAAATACCAAACATCTTTGATGCATTAAACTAAGTTTCGACCTTATCATAGAATCTCTTAAATTATTACCAAGACTCTTCCTATCTTGTTCTATGGTTTTCTTGACCTTTCACTATCAATCAATATATATATATATATGTACAATGTCATATGCCATCATAAGAGTTATAGATTTCCTATATCCTCCTTGTTTCAATACTATGGTTTAGCTTCTCTAATACAATACATGGAAATATCAAACATCCTTGTTTTCCAAAATTAATAGCATAAGTGTAGCAAAACATAAGAAAAAATACTTCTAGTCTTACCTAGACCACTTAGCATTTCTCAAATTCACATTTCATGTAACATGAATAAGCATAATCTTTGAGGAATATCCCCATTGATATATCTTAATGAGTACCATTATTTCCCATAACCAGTACTTTGACTAAGTTCAATCCTTCAACCTTAATAGGTTATATTCGTAAAAGATAATAAATTACTTTCAACTTCCTTGTCTACTCAAGTTTACTCACATTTGAATAAGGATAGGTTATTTAAACTCATATGAATATCATCCTTTATATACGTATGTCACATATACCTATAACAACAATCTCAAGTATAATAGTCATGTGGGTTGAGTTTCAATCTCCCAACATCCCCTTCTCAAAGTTGGTTACAGCATTGATGTTGAGTATTGGAATAACAAAATTCCTTTGTGCACATAGCACTAAAATAAGTTATATCATTCATATATAATAAGTTCCATACTTCCCATATCATAGTATGTCTATACCCTTGAGATAGTTAAAAGTCTCAATCTTGAAACAAAGGTGAAGTTGAATATGTCTCCTAGCATACCCATCCTTGAGAGGGTTTAACACAAGAATAAATATGCTTATCATAGGGTCATGTAGTTTTCTTTTCTTTGAAAACACCAAATACTGTAGGTTTGGATTAGGATCATTCACACAATAACCCTAGCTCTCCAATGAGAATCTATTTCTTCCCATAATATAGACATTTCCTCAATGTGTTCATAATATAATTAGAGCAGTAACTTTATCTTAAACTTGATTTTCTAGATAAAGCCAATAAATAAGATATCCTAGTATCTTAAAGAGTCTTTAAGGATCCTTAGAATTAAAACATATAACTTCCAAAATATCCTAAGACATGATCCTCCCTTATAGGGGTAGACTACACTTGTAGCATATATTCCAACACTTAATTTTTATTAGAAGCTTAACAATATTTTGGGAAAGAGAGCTTTAATTCCGAGTTTACTACATGCTTTAGATCAATATATCAAGGTAAGAACCTTTAGTAAGAATCAGGTCTATTGTATTTTATTTAATTTTGTCTCGGTTCCTGCCTATTTTCCTGCAAGGTAGGTATCTATCCAATCACTGCGTGGATGCTATTTGGGAGGATTTACTATGCATAAAATTTGTGTGAGATTACTGCTTGGTCTAGTGCTCTCACATACATACATGCACAACAAGAGACAACAAAGCTTAATTTGGTCTCTTTCTCACTGTCTCGAGGACTCATTGCTAGATCACTTTATGTTTTTAAAACATAGTTCTAAGTTTTCCTAAGATTCAAAGTTATTCTCCAACTACTTCGTCTCTCCCGCCACTATTCGAAATGATGATATAGCATTTTAAAAGGCTTCCTACTCCACAACCCTTGGATTTTCCCTACATGACAGTGAAGTTTGCAGACTTATCATGGCCCACCATCTAGGATATTATATGTGCAACCTATCTGGTTTTGGGTGGTTTGAAAACATTTGTATCAACAGATATAACCACTTGCTATCCTTACAATAATCATATTATGATTGACGTGAAAAAAAGACATCTATTCTTCTCATTATCTATGTTACAAAGAACATTTTGAAGATTCCAGCAAAGTATTTCTTAAACAAAATGAAAAGGGAAAAATAAAAATCACTTGACTTATATTATCAGCAAGCTCACGCCTAGCTTCTAGATATGTTCTCTATTTGAGTTGCTCCTCATATCTTCTTCTCTTTCTCATAACTTATGCAATATGGTTTTATTGAAGGATTCCTCTTTCCGTCATGCTCACTCGAGCCTCCTATGACATGAACTTCCTTTCTTGCTTGCTTGGCAACCACCCTTCTACGATGACCAGATTCCTCCCCCTCCAAAGAACTATCTCCCTCTTCTTTGACGGCTCTAAATATTTCCGCCGTTAACAGAACTACCCTCCCCTTTCCCTAATAAAATGTCCTTCTTAAAGGATTTATCATTTCCGTGTAACCACAGTAAGATATGAAAAATCTTTTCCTTTTAACGGGTTTTAGATAACATGCAAGAAGTGGGAAGTTGGTCTTTAAGACCACTCTCACTCTTGACCATCGTGGAAGTTTTTGAAACAAAAAATTCTGCAAGAGCTAAGGGAGACTTGAGTTTTCACTACATTTTTTCCCCGTGCTCAATGAAAAATATTCCTTTCAAAAAGACTTATCCCCACGAGAATACAATCTGCAAAGAATGAGGTAGAGAATATGCCTAATAAGCATCCCACGAAGGTTTCAAGAACTAGTGGAGATGATGGTTTTAGGAACCACTCCCAAATCAACTTCAAAGCTTCTCCACACTCTCTCCATAACATCAAGGACTAAGGAGTCAAACTCCACATTCGAGGGAAAGTAGTTGCAATATCTTTCAATCATAATATGCTCTTTGGAGAGCTCACAACAATTTAGAATAAGTTAAACTCATACTTCAACTTAATATAAATTAAACATATATCATCACAATGATTGTATATACGACATTTACCTATGTCATTATAATTCATTCGACAATATGAATGATTGGGGTCGAGGTATTTTCCCACTCACAATCTTGTATAAATATCGAAAACATATGAATAGATTAACATATTGGTACTTCATCCAAAAATTACCAAAATGATAGTTAAACCACTAGCGCATATATGCACTTACTCTCTTTTGAGTATATCCGTTTTGGACACAAGAACTAATGGCGATCGACTAATCCTTGTCAACAATCAAACTTTCCTTAACATAAATTGACAATTGATGAATAGGAATCTTGACTTACACCAAATGGTTGAGTACCACTTACTTGGCTCAACTAGGTTCACTAATTTACACCCACACAAGACTTAAGATGGTGTTAAACTATTATTTTCCTTATATCTATTCCCTTCTCTCTGATGATGCTCTCCCTCCCTTTCTCGGAGTGGTGAAAACTTGTTACTTGAGTGCAAATTGCAATCACTGACTCTAGATTAGTGTATCATTAATCATTTCATAGTCCTTATGAAATCATCACACTTTGAAAACTTTTAAACACATGTCAATTATAGTAAAATAAACATAACTCATGAGAACATTGATTTTTCTAGACATTTTTACTAAACATAAAATCATTGAATCATGTGTAATCATCCACTAATTACTTTGAAAATGTAAAATTTAAAATATAGTTAAGGTTAGGGGTGTAATAGTGTGAAAGAAACCTAAAAAAGTAAATCAAGTTGACTTGACAAAGGTTTGAATAGTACATCTATAGATTGGTTGGAGTATAAATTGAACTCACTGACATGTCAATGAAAACCAACATACATTTAGAGGTTCCAAATGGAAATGGGATATAGTATGACACTATGTGTAAAATTTAGAAGTTATAAGGAAACAACACTCTAAGTTGGAAAGTACATAAACCAAAGAGGCTTTGTGGATATGGAAATTCCCCCACAAAAAGGATATTGGAAAGAGAATTGGAATATTAGTGTGCCTCTTTACTTGTAAGTTGATTATTATTCATTAGATCTCTTATTGGATGATCCAAAATGTTAAATCTATGAGATTAAAGATCAATGATGAATCTATCTTTGGGAAAAAGTATACTCAAACTATGTCATGAAGGAAAGAAAAAAGGAAATAGAAAGCCAAAAATAAGGAATGCCAAATCATTTCGAGCAAACAAAATTTTTCTAGGAGTTCAACTTTGAGTTGACCGAATGTTGTGGAAACACTAAGGGGGGAAGAAAGAGAGTGGATTGACTCAGATTAAGTACCCCACCCAACAAAAATCAGAAACATATTTTTCAATTCAAGGAAGAACTTTAGATTCCTTCATAAGTCATGATGCCAATTAAGTCATGTATTTCATGATGAAAAGGATAAAGTATTGGAACTTTTGGAGAAAATTAGTGGAAAGTTGAAGGATTGTGACCTATTATCACACCATTCTTAGATATAATTGATTGAAAGATCAATTGTTATTATTAGTGATTCTGTATGGAAAGGATAGGAAGATTACTTTATCATAAATGGAAAGATCATTTCCTAAGGAATAGGTAAGGAAAGATCTAGATTACCCATGATTTGGAGTTATTATGGAAACATTCATGCTTGCTTATTAGGTATGCAATTAAATTTTATAGATCTTTTAGGAACAAAATGGTTAATTGAGGATTATTACTCAAAATTAGTATTGATTCTCATCAAGGCAGGTAGATTGAGCTAAAATTAGGAATACAATTTTGGAAATGACCAAGGATGGAAGAAATCCAAGATGTCCTAAGATAAATGAGATTTATCTTCACAAAAATCCTAACCATTATTACTCGAGAAATTAAATGTGGAATAAGACCAAAAAATAGGTTTTATTTTAGTCAAAGAATAGACTATTACAAGATGAAAAGAACCTATGTACCAAATTTTTTAGAGGATTCAAGAATGAAATGAGGGAATTGATCTCAAAGTTAGGACATTGGAATGACAAAGTGATTTTTTGGGTGAGGAACCACTATAATCTAGGAAAAGATAGAGTAAGAGGATGCATAGAATGTGGCAAGATAATGTCTAGTGTGCTAGGAAATGAAGACTGGATGTCATCATCGACATGACATGTATGCACTCTTAATATTCTAGAGGGGGAGTGGTAGAACACATGACAGTTTAACCTATCTATATCAGTGGAACTGACTCAATGTTATGGTGGAAAACCTCACCAAGGTAACCAACGTCGGTTGAAAATTTTTATTTATAGGATTTCGATCCTAAATAATATATTGTGTGAAGTAGTTGCTTAGCATTCTTGAGAAGTTTGTCTCAATTTTTGATGAGCAAATAATGATAGGGTTGTGTGAACCATGATCATACTATGAGACATTCAATTGAACAAATGTGCAATATATTATTGTAGATGAATAGGAAAAAGTGGTAAACCAAATCTTAAATGATTTGTTAAATACTTATGAACTTCTAATATTGAGGTTTGATCCATTATATGGAAAGGAAGATTGGAAATCATATTAGACTGAAATAGACTAAGAAATAAAGTTAACCTTATTCCAGAAAGGTTCTCCAAAAAGGGATAATAGATCAAAAGGATCAAAGAAACCTTGTTGATACAAAACTTTAATATGAAGAGATATCGTTATGTTCAAAATTGATAGGTGTCCAATAGCAATGTTATGCTCAAGTTGGACAATGGTCAGGAGCATTACTACTATGATTAAGGAAAATGGATGTGTAAGTTATGAACGTACTCGACTTCTAATTTTTTGAAAGGTGTAAATACCAAAGGAAAGAATGCGACCCATTGTGTAGTGTGTAATGCACTATCTTTCCTTTTCTACTTGGATTATAGTAAGGATAAATTCATGGGCCAATGAGAATGTGCTTTCCAATAACTATTGTATGGGTGTCATCATGTGTTATTCAAATATTATTATATAAGGGATATGCATATGAGATAATATGAATACAACACAAGCTCTTTGAGAGAGTAAGTATGTATGAGGCATACAAGTTTTCCCTATGCACTAGCAAGGATAGTCAATGCAAGGTCTAGGAGGGACAAGGTTGCAAGGAGTGGTGCTACATGGGAAGAATTTTTTATGGTTCTTAGATGAATTAAAAAGGGTAAGTATAAAACTTTACTCAAATTTATTTGTACGTTAAAGTGAAATAGATCATCGGGGATGATGATTCACAAGGGGGGAAGTATGTTACACCCTATCTTGTTATTATTGATTTACTTTTACCTTCATAGGTAAATAGGTTAGTATATGCAATCATGAGTTTGATATGATTTCTAATAAATGTAATACTGATATAGGTATTATGGACAAAGATTTTGGCACCTTAATGATCTCTTGCATTTCTAGGGTTTTTCACCTAAAAGGAGAAAGATGGACCAAAATGGGAAATGTCTACACACAAAATTAATGCAAGGATGAATGAAATATTCCAAAATGTAATGTCCTAATGAAATAAACTGATAAAATATATTGATTATTAATGTGAAACCTAAGAAATGCAAGTTGTTTGAAAACACATTGTGATATGAAAAATGATAGATAAAATGTAATAAAGAACAAGATAAAGATACTAAACAGAAACTATGCACCTAGAAACTGATCAAGGATAGAATGAAGACTGTAAATGCCTTTAAATTCTAAAAAATATGAATTTTAGGTCAACTGGGACACTTACGCCAAGTTGAGCAACTTAGTCCCAAATCTAGGAAGTTGTTCTGAACCCTGTTTCTACCAACTAGGTATCCAGATCTGTGAAAATTTCTTACAAACAAGTGTAGTGGGACTAATTCACCACTATTCTAGAAACTTAGTCCACTTTGGTTTTTTTGTAAATCCAAAAGTGGAAAAAAATTTGAATAGTCTACACTCTATTTTTTAACAAAAACCTGGATCCAAACCTACGGAAACACCTACACAACAAAGTATAATTTGGTTTCTAATGGGGGGTTTTCCTTGGTCAAACCCCTAGTTGGTATTTAAACCTTGAAAGGGATAATGAAATTGTAAGGTAGGGGGACCTCCACATGGAAGGCCCCAAGTCATGAAGGGACAAGATGTGGAAAGTTTCCCTACATTACCTCAGCTAAATGGGATGTTTAGGGTGTGAGGATGAGAATGACTATAGAGTCTTGCAACCACTCTACAATCCTAAAATTTGAAGTGGGGCTAAGCGAGCCATTTTTAGGTTCAACACTACATCTCAAGGAGCTCTCTACTTGAGGACGGAAGCACGGTCCTTAGACGATAGCACGACGCATTGGCATCTCTAAAGTGCACTGGTGTCCGTACGACTAGACAACAATAGAGGCAAGGTCAAACCTATCAAAATAGGCTAATGGCCCATCTAACTATTACTAAAGGACCAAAATAATGAGATTAAGTAAATGAAATGTTCTCTTCTATGGTAAAGTAAAAATGCAAGAGTAAGGGTGGCGAGAAGAATCTCACAAAAGAATTCGTTCGCCAGCTAGCTCCTCAAAATCACGTCCACCTACACATAGAAAGTGAGGAAAATGTTGGGTGGTTGTATAGGGGCCTGCCTCAATCAGACCCCCGTTTAGGTGTTCCACCTCCATGGACAACCAAAGAAATGAGATAAAGAGAACAATGTAGTGAAAAGCACAAAAGCACTACAAAACAGTAAAGTGCTAACTCAACAAAGTGATAGAAGGAAAAGAAAGGGAAGCTTACCACCTCCACCAAGAGCACTCAAGGCTACTTGGGGGAGAAAATGATAGTACTCGAGCCTCTGTTGTAATGGAGTGGGTTCTACCAAAGATGGAGTGTTGTGTTTATTGCAATGAGGTGCTATAATGCTGCTTGAGAGCTTGCGAGAGTGTGATAATGGATGCCTAAAGTGTGTAATGGATTGCTTGAATGATTAGAGTATTATGTAGAAGATGAAAAGCTTGTTCAAGAGATGAATTTGAAGGAGTGGAGAAAAATGACCATATTTGAGTCGGTCGACTGAAGGGGGCGTTACAACGTGACTCCCAATGAGAAGTGTAACGCCTCTGCAGGTTTAGCCGCATGAATCTTCTAGGGATGTAAGTGTGCCATGCAGATGTTTGCGTGTTGTGTGGTCATCCTTGAAAGAAACACCTCCATTGAGGCTCAAAATAGGCACCAAGTGGGATGCAAATAGCGGGCTTAGGTGGAATTGAGCCTCCGAACTTGGTTTTCTAAAGTTGAAAGAGGAAAAGGGGGAATTTACACATGGGGTGCAAGTTCACTCCTATACAAAAAATTTCATAAAACTCTAGCCCTAAGTGCATCTAAGAATAGGAAATCTGGAATAAGATGCATAAATGAAACTAGAAAGATGCAAGACTAGTTACAAGAGACCCTAAATCAAATTGCAAAATGAATCTTAGTAACATGCAAACCTTCCTTAGGATGGAAATAGAGAGAAAATGGAAGATTGAATCACTTTGAAAACAAGTCCTTAATCTTGATTTGATGGCTAGTTGCATCTCCTCAACCTAGATTTCTCCATGATTCTACATAAGCATCCATGATCAACCCTTTGCAATGTGAGACCTTGAATAAAAAGTGAGCTTGAAGATCTGCAAGAACCCTAGCTTGCTATCCTAGAGCTTCAACTTTGTTTTAGATAGACTAATAAATCTTCTTGTCACTGAATATATTCAACACTTGGCTCTTGAATTTATTTGTAGAAAATGACTTAATGTTGTTAAAAATGACCTAAAAAGATATATTTATAGGCATCAATACCTAATTATTCATTATTTTGATATTATAGGCTGACATCCATCTAAAACTTGAATTAATTCAGTGATTTTCCCACTAAACATGAAAAATCCCCCAAAAGGGACTAAGTCACCACCCTAGGCACTTAGTCCCACCAGGGGTTTTGAGGTGGTATTTCTAGAATGTGAATGATTTAAAAATTAATTGTTTGGATTTGTATTTTTTGTGGGTGGAATAGGCCTTAAAATCCAAAATAATGAGTCTTAGGGGCCTATAAATGTTGTTTTTAAAGGGTGATTACTACAAGGGTGTCTAAAATAGGACAAAATTAGACAATAGATTGTACTATCTCCAAAGGGGTGGGCGTGCATGAAAATGGTCAGCACTTTTGTGGCCAAATTTTTTTTTGGAAAGAGATAACGTGCGTTATAATGCACGCATTATAATGCACTCATGTTATGTTGTTTTAAAAGAAAAAAAAAAGTTAAAACTATCATTTTCTATTTACTGTTTCTTAGCTCTGCTTGGCCAAAAAACCTCACTTTCACGCTCACATTCTAGGAGGAAGGATTTCTACAAATTTTATCAACAACAGTTGGATTTGATTTGCAAATATGGCGCCATGATGACAAAGAAGTGTGGGAGGTAAGTATTGTTCGCTATTTATTTTGGTTTGAGATTAGATTTTTTTAAAAAAAATTTGTAGGAAATCCTGCAAATTCAACAAGAAGAGAAAAATCCTCAACAACAAAATCAACCTCCCCACCAATCACTCAATACCCTCTTGGCACTCAAGAAAATCTGAGTGAAATTGACAACAATAGAAAACAACTTGAGGATCTTATCAGTAGGTTGAGTGATCCAAATGCTTCAACCACAAAAATAATGCATCTAGAAAATTCATTGAAAGAGATGTTAAAAAATGTAGATGCAATTTCCCAACAAATATCTGGATGGCAAGATAGGAGGTAGGCAGCCAGGGCATATTATGCAGACAAATTATCATATAAACAATTAAAAGATTTAAAAATTACTAAAGGTGATTTGTGCTCTCTATTCACTGACCCTAAAACAAATAAAAACCTTACCCTCAATGAAAAGAGGTTTCCTATTCATTAGTGCCACCACCAAGATGATTAGGAACCATTTTTATGATAGATGGCATTTGGTCTTTGATTACCCACCGTGCAATAATTGTGAAGTCCCCCAATATTTTCTTAGGAAACTATATAGTGAGTTTGTATTGAACCAAATCCTAAATTATTTTGATATGAGGGAGTTCCAGGGGAGAGGTGGGGGCTCAACTTAGGATAGGCTCAATGCATAGACAGATCCTACGTGGCAAGGGAGACGACCTCTCGCTAGGCCACCTCATGAGCACATTGTTATGCCTGTTGTTGAGAAGGAGAGTGTTGACGTAGAGACATTGCAGGTGATCAACACTTTGACCCAGAGTGTCATCCATCATAGTAGCCCTATTGTACAATGCCATCCAGGGGAGTCTTTGGGTGGTGTCCTTTGAACCCATGTGTTTCAATCTTGTGGGGTGACTTGTTCATATGACCCCACCGACACACAGGAGGCTGATACGCATGATCCATATGCTGCTACCCAGGATCTATATGCTACTACACAAGATCTGAATGCTGCTATAGGGATGGAGATGACGACTAACATTTTGCATCTTGCATATGGCATTAATAGTCAGGTAAAAGTCAGCATGTTTATTGAATTTAATTTATTAAATTTTGATTCTGAAATGCATGATTAACTAATTTAGTTTTATTATTTTAATAAAGTTGTAGGGTCACAGTGTTGAGACTAGATACACCAGTCCTCCACCTACTTATTTCTGCAGTACACCTATTAGTGGGGTATGTAACTAGTAAACAATTATAAATTTATTACATGTTAATAGCATTGTTTTACAAATGGTATTTTAATACATGTGATTTTGGATGTTGAATAGGCCAATATTGGTGGTTTCAAGCAAACACCTCCTAGTGCCAGTGGATTTGTGCTCAAACGTACACAAAGGTAATAGAATAAAGATAACTTAACTAATGAATTCTACTTAATCGATTTGTGTAGTTTATATTCATATTGTTGGTTATGTTGCATTACACATCATTCAAACTCAAAGCATTAGTACTTCAAATTCCATAACTAATAACTAGATGTTGATAAATGACAAAATTTCAACTATACAATATAGTTGTTTAGAAAGTCAACATAAGCAACATGATGCAATTACTTCACATGGAGGCATGTGCTTGCAAAGGTGCACCACCACGACAAACTATGGATGCTTGGAAAAAATCTATGAAACCATAATAGTAAGCAATAGCATAGACAAGGCAGTTAGTGATGTAGAGCATCATATCAAAACACTCAATCATCAGGGTACATCCGATGCAGAGCATCCAAAAAACACCATCAACATCATTTCTTCAAGGGATTTCAATCCCAAATAGAATCAAGAGAATATCAAACATAAATTCATCATAAATCTACTTTTCATTCAACCAAAATCCACTCGAATTCTCTTAGCCATTCCAGAGGCCATCATTCATCATTCCACTAATCAATATTCCAATTGATTCATTCAAAGAAAAAACCATATTAAAGAAAACTTTGACTTGATCAATTAGATTCACATCATTCTCAACCACCATAAAAACAACATAAACCTGATTATTGACACTTGAACAATTCATCCTTTCATTTATTCACCAAGGCAACAAATCAATTTAACCATACCTCACTATTATCAGTCCATTATCAAGCACTGTACTCACCATGTTTTGACTGCAAATCTATTTATAGGTTACAAACTTCTGCTATGACAAAATCTTGATTATCATCTTGTCGTTAATCACAAATTTGCTCAAAGGGCTTCATAATAGTCACCCATCCAACCATCAAAGTCACCAAACCTGTCTTATACACCTTAAACAAATTTAGTAACATTAATCATATCGATAGTTTGATAGTAACCAAGCACTCAATCATATCACAAAATCTTTGAAATGATACAAGTCATAAATGTTGAAGATAAGAGAGATTGCCACCCTAGGAGGTAGCTCTATTTCATAAGCATTTTGGCCAAACTTGTAGACCACCTTGCAAGGTCCTATCTTCTTCATCATGAGTTTGGTATACTTTCCTTTTGGAAGTCTCTCCTTCTTCAAGTGTGCTATCACCAAGTATCCAACCTTGAATTGGACATTCCTCTTCTTTAAATCAACCTTTTCCTTATACTCCTCAACATTCTTTTGAAGGGTTTCCTTCACTTGTTAATGAATATCCCTGATTGTAACAACAAAGTCCTCACCTTGAGCACTTCTCCTAGCAACTCCTTGTAGATCTCTTAGTTCATAGACCCCTCTAGAGTGCATGCCATAGACTACCTCAATAGGGCTTGTACCAATGCTCCTATTCATGGTCATTATATGCAAATTTAGCCTAAGGTAAAATCAGATCCCAAGCTTGTCCATGCTCCTTGGTAAGGCATCTTAAGAGGTTTCCCAATGATCTATTCACCACTTCAGTTTTTCAATCCATTTGTGGATGGTATCCTGAACTAAAGGACATATTTTTGCCTTGATTTTCTTCCACAAGGTCGTCCAAAAGTGACCAATGAATTTGGAATCCCTTTTAGAAACAATGCTTAAAGGCAGTCCATGTATCCTAACAACCTCCTTACAGAAGAGACCTGATATATGAGATGCATCATTGGTGCATTTGCAAGGAATAAAATGTGCCATCTTACTAAATATATCAACTACCACAAAGATACTATGAAACCCTTTTTGGGTTCTAGGCAACCCCAAGACAAGGTCGATACTTACACACTCATTTGATGAAGTTCCCTTTGCCCATTGACATATTATGCAGCCTTCCACATACCTTCTCACATCCACCTGTAACTTTGGCCAATAGTAAAATATCCTAACTTGTTCTAAGGTCTTGTCAAGGCCAAAGTGACCTCAAAGACTCCCACTGTGTTTCTCCTTTATGATATTCTCCCTCATTGAGCATTTGCGCACACACAATTGGCTTCCTTTGAAGAGAAAACCATTCTATAATAAAAAGTCAGAGAATTAACCATGAAAAGAATTCAAATGTTGCTCACAAACATTGTATACCTCCTTGAAATATGAATCTTCATGATACATATCCTTCAATGCTTCAACCCCCATGCTTTGGAGTTGGATCTCTTGCACTACAAGTGACCTTCTATTGAGAACATCTCCCATCTTATTTTCTTGGCCCTTCTTATGCTTTATTGTGAAATTATAGGCTTGCAAAGACTCTACCCACTTCATGTTCCTATGACTGAGTTTGTCCTATGCATTCAAAGAACTCAAGGCATGATTATTAGTATAAACAAAAAATTATTTAGGTAACAAGTAGTGCCTCCACTTTTTAAAGGCTTGGACCATAGCATACAATTCCAAATCATAGGAAGAATACTTCCTCTTTGCCTCATTCATCCTCTCACTGTAAAATGCAACCAGTCTACCTTCTTGGCTCAAAATAGCCCCTATTGCTTGATTGCTAGCATCATACTCAATGGTAAAAAAATAATCAAAATTAGGGAGCACAATTATAGGCTGTTGTGCTTCTCTCATTTTCAGATATTCAAACCCTTTATTAGCCTCATTGGTCCAAGAAAACTTACCTTTGTTACCTCCTTTGATGGTGTCCAAGATTGGTGCACAAATTTGGCTAAAGTTCTTGATGAACTTTCTATAAAATCTTGCAAGTCTATGGAAGCTTCTCACATATCCCATGGATTTTGGTGTTGGCCTTGAGTAAGAATAGCATACACCTTTGAAGGATCCATCTTCAAACTTCCCTTGTAGATGATAAAACCAAGGTAGACTAGTTCTTCCTTCATGAATTCACACTTTTCCATGTTGATCAACAACTTCTCCTCTTGTAACCTCATTAGTACCATGTCAAGGTGCTTCAAATGTTCTTCTTTAGACTTGCTAAACAAAAGGATGCCATCTAAATAAATTACAACAAAATTTCCAATGAAAGGTCTCAATACCTCATTCATAAGGCGCATAATGTACTAGGGGCATTTGATAACCCAAAGGGCATCATCAACCAATCATAGAGCCCTTCATTAGTCTTAAAATTTGTCTTCCATTCATCCCCCTCTTTGATCCTTATATGTTGGTACCTACTCTTTAGATTAATCTTGGAAAAGTAAGATGCTCTTGATAGACAATCCATGAGGTCGTCCATTATTAGCATTGGGAACCTATATCTGATTGCACGATCCTATTAATGGCTCTTGAATAAGTGTAAAGTTTCCAATTCCAATCCTTCCTTGGTGCTAGGATAGTAGGAACAACAGATGGGCTCAAACTCTTCCTCACTAGCCCTTTATCCGTCAACTCTTGCACTTGTCTTGTAATCTCCTCATTTTGAGCAGGTGTCATCTTGTATGTAGCCTTATTAAGAAATGCAGCCCCTAGGATCAAATCAATATGGTGGCTTATATCCCTAATGGGAGGTAGGGAACTAGGTAATTCATTCACCGTTATGTCCTTGTACCTTTCCAACAACTCTTGGACTTCGTTTGGTGCGTCTTCCTTCTTCTTTGTGGGCAGATCTACTTCACTTTTTTGGCTTCATAATTAGGAAGAATCCTCTTCCTCCTCCTTCGTTCAAGGTATTCATGAACTCCTTCTCACCCACCATCAAAACACTAGGCCCTTCATGCTTTGCCTTGTCTTCTTCTAGGAGAGGTGAAAGGTTGTAAGTCTTCCCATCCTTCAAAATGGAGTATGTGTTCTTCTCCCCATCATTCTTGGTCTTCCTATCGAAGTGCCAAGGCCTACCTGAAATATATAGCTTAATAATTGTACTCATTTTTTTTTTCATTAGATCTCATACATTATAAGTCATGACATGGATCTCACTATTGTAACTTTTTTGTGACTGAATAATTCGTTGTTTTATTTTCAGATGTTGGTTGTGGGAACACCTCCAAATGTTACAAGGGTAATGGATATCGATGTTTCATCCGCTATACAATCCTCCATGGCTTTGATAGATGAGGTATGAGGCAAATTACTAAATTTCAATTTACATTTGTTGTTATAGATGTTAATTCTAGTGAAAAATCAAACCATTATTGATTCGTAGTTTAATTCCTATTTGGATGGTTTATACAAGGGTTGAGCATGCCTAAGCATCGGCATGCAAATATTTCCATAATGGAGAGTGATCATGAGATGGCAGTAAGTGATTATTTTGTTAAATATATCATTTCTTATAATGTAATTTCTATATATTAATGTCTTTACTTCTTATTGTAACAGTTAAGACTTCACTAGGAGCTAAACTATAGGAGGAGTAGCAGGAGCACTCCTCGAGCACAACATAAATGATAGAAAGACTTATTGCCATCAGATCACCAAACAAAGGGAAAAAATTTATTTCCAAAGCAGGGAGAGAAATGAATTTTGATTCTATATCCCTTTGTTGCATGCCTAGACATGGCAATTTTGTACATATCTTGTATTGGATATATTTGACATTGTATGCCTATATGGCATTCAAGCATAAGCCTATATGGCTATTTTGTAACTATATTTTATACTTATATCGACATATATTGATGTATGTGTACATGGCTATTTGGTTAATACAAATATTTTTTATCGATGGTGTCCATATTTGCTCTTTTTGACAATGTCAAAAGCATGGCTACATATAGATTAGGCAAAAGACTTTTCCTTTTAGATTAGCAATGCATCGAAGTTTCAAAAAGTATCCTTGATATTACAAAAAGATATGTGTTTATACCATAGCAGCAAAAATCTTTTTGGGAAAAATTTGACAAACCAAAAGTATAATATTTTTTGAAAAAATTAGGAAAAAGTCTAGAAAAAATTGGAAAAAAATTCAGATTTAAAAAAAAAGGTAAGAAAAAGTAGAACAATTTCTGAGACAAAAACTTTTAATTTTTTTTAAAGGCATTTCCATAGCATAGAGATATAGAGAGCAAATAAAATAAAGAGTTTAACTAATAAATTGTAAAAAATAGATTTTTGTAGTTTATATTCATATCATTGATTACATTGCATTGCACATATTTCAAACTCAAAGCATTGCTTCACATTGCATAACTAATAACTAGATGCTAACAGATGACAAAATTTCAATTACAATATATAGTTTTTACAAAGTCAACCTCAGCAGTTATGCAATTACTTCACATTGCATAACTAATAACTAGGAGCAACTCCCAATTGCATTTGCTTGTCATGGCATTCTATGAGACAACATTTCTTTGAGGAATTTTTTCAAACAATTCACTGCCTTGTCTATACTACCACATTTTTGATACATGTCTACCAAAGCATTTTGTCAAATAGTTCATTGCCGTGTTGCTATGGCTGAAAGCCTAAAACAAGTGCTTTCAAACAAGCTATGGATGCTTCAAAAAAATCTATCAAAAGCATAATAGTAAGCAATATTATAGATAAGACAGTGAACTCTTTGAAAAAATGCCTCAAAGAAATGAGGTCTCATGATGATGGAATGCCATGACAATGAAATGTGTTTTATCATCATGGAATTCCATCACCATGAGACCTCATTTCTTTGAGGCATTTTTTCAAAGAGTTCACTACCTTGTCTATGCTAACACATTTTTCATACATGTCTATCAAATCATTTTATCAAACAGTTCATTACCTTGCTGCTATGGCTAAAAGCCTAAAATAGGTGCTTTCAAAAAATTTATGGATTGTCATGGAATTCCATCACCATGAGACCACATTTCTTTGAGGCATTTTTTCAAACAGTTCTCTGCCTTGTCTATGCTAGCACATTTTTCATACATGTTTACCAAAAAATTTTATCAAACAGTTCACCTGCTTCCTGTTATGGGTAAAATCCTAAAATAGGTGCTTCAAAATAATCTATTGATGCTTGGAAAAAATATATCAAAGCATAATTTAATAAGCAATAGCATAGACAAGGCAGTGAACTATTAGAATAAAAGCCTCAAAGAAATGTGGTCTCAATGGTGGTGGAATGCCATGACAATCCATAGAAATTTTCTTGTGATGGCATTTGTCATGGCATTCCATCACCATGAGACCACATTTCTTTGAGGCATTTTTCCAAACAGTTATCTGCCTTGTCTATGCTACCACATTTTTCATACGTGTTTACCAAAGCATTTTATCAAACAGTTCACCTCCTTGCTCCTATGGCTAAAATCCTAAAATAGGTGCTTCCAAAGAAGCTATGGATGCTTGGTAAAAATCTATCAAAGCATAATTTAATAAGCAATAGCATAGACAAGGCAGGGAATTGTTTGAATAAAAGCCTCAAAGAAATGTGGTCTCAATGGTGGTGGAATGCCATGACAATCCATAACAATTTTCTTGTCATGGCATTCGTCATGGAATTCCATCACCATGAGACCACATTTCTTTGAGGCATTTTTTCAAACCATTCAATGCCTTGTCTATGCTACCACATTTTTCATACATGTTTACCAAAGCACTTTATCAAATAGTTCACCTCCTTGCTGCTATGGCTAAAATCCTAAAATAGGTGCTTCCAAACAAGCTATGGATGCTTGGAAAAAATCTATCAAAGCAAAATTTGATATGCAATAGCATAGACAAGGCCTAGTGAACTATTTGAATAAAAGCCTCAAAGAAATGCGGTCTCAATGGTGGTGGAATGCCATGAAAATCCATAGCAATTTTCTTGCCATGGCATTCATCATGGCATTTGTCATGGCATTCCATCACCATGAGACCATATTTCTTTGAGGCATTTTTCCAAACAGTTCCTTGCCTTGTCTATGCTACCACATTTTTCATACGTGTTTACCAAATAATTTTATCAAAAAGTTCACCTCCTTGCTCCTATGGCTAAAATCCTAAAATAGGTGCTTCCAAACAAGCTATGGATGCTTGGAAAAAATCTATCAAAGCATAATTTAATAAGCAATAGCATAGACAAGGAAGCAAACTGTTTGAATAAAATACTCAAATAAATGTGGTCTCAATGGTGGTGGAATGCCATGAAAATCCATAGCAATTTTCTTGTCATGGTATTTTTCATGCCATTCCATCACCATGAGACCAAATTTCTTTGAGGCATTTTTTCAAACAGTTCACTGCCTTGTCTATGGTACCACATTTTTCATACATGTCTACCAATGCATTTTATCAAACAATTCACTGCCTTGCTGCTATGGCTAAAAGCCTAAAAAAATTACTTTCAAACAAGCTATGGATCCTTGGAAAAAATCCATCAAAGCATAATAGTAAGCAACAAGCTATGGTCTCATGGTTTTTTTTCATGCGAAAATTAGTGTGATTTTATTCACATTTTTTTGCAGGTTATAAAAACATTTTTTTTGCCAATTTTGTTGTTTTAAATTACATTCAAGTTTATGGTGATTTTGTTGTTTATATGATCATATGTGATAATCTAATCCTAATTCATGCTTCTAGGTTGCATAGATCTATATTTTGTTTTTACATGTTTTTTGTACCAACAAACCCAAAATGAACTGAATCCCCCTCAAAAAAAATTGGCCAAACCAGCATGTTTGGGTGAGAAAGAGGACCATGCCTAGCATGAATATCCCTATTGGAACACGTTGGAACAGTCCATTTGGTCACACGAGTTGTAGAACGAAAGTTGCACCACTTTGCAACTTTCCACTACTTCCATTTGACACTTTTCTCCATCAACTGAAATTTGGATACCATGGGAAAACCACTTCGAGATAATGAAAACTGAGAGAGGTTATTGTAGAGGGGCCCAACGCAATCCCATGGGATTAGATGATAATTCTCTAAGAATCACGGTGTCTGAGTAACCTCATGCTGAAGTTTGCAGCGATTTTACCCTATGGACCCTTAAGTGATCGATCTGGTTGAACATAGATCGGACCGATTCCGCATGTTTGGGTGCAATAGAGGACCATGCCTAGTGTAAACATGCCTATTTAGACGCATTGGAATAGTTCGTTTGGTCACATGAGTTGCAGAACAAAAGTTGCACCACTTTGTAACTTTCCACTACTTCCATTTGACACTTTTTTCATCAGCTAAAATTTTGACACCACGGGAAAAAAACTATGAGATAATGTAAACTGACAGAGGTTATTGTAGATGGGCCCAATACAATCCCATAGGATTAGATGAGAAGTTTATAAGCATCATGGTGTCCTGGTAACCTCATGCTGAAGTTTGCATCCATTTTGCCTTTTGGACCCTTAAGGGATTGATCCAGTTGAATGTAGTTCAGAGCAATTCCACGTGTTTGGGTGCGAAAGAGGACCATGCCTAGTGTAAACATGCCTATTCAGACACGTTGGAATAGTCTGTTTGGTCACACGAGTTGCAGAACGAAAGTTGCACCACTTGGAAACTTTTCACTACTTCCATTTGACACTTTTTTCATCAACTGAAATATGGACACCATAGGAAAAACCACTCCAAGATAACAAAAACTGAGAGAGGTTATTCTAGATGGGCCCAACACAATCCCATAGGATTAGATGAAAAGTTTCTAAGCATCACGGTGTCCGAGTAACCTCATGCTAAAGTTTGCAGGCATTTTTCCCTTTGGACCCTTAAGGGATTGATCCGGTTGAACGTAGCTCATAGTGATTCCACGTGTTTGGGTGTGATAGAGGACCATGCCTAGCATAAACATGCCTATTCAGAAATTTTGGAATAGTCTGTTTGGTCACATGAGTTGCAAAATGAAAATTGCACCACTTTGCAACTTTCCACTGCTTCCATTTGACACTTTTTCCATCAACTGAAAACTGGAGACTACAGGAAAACCATTCCAAGATAACAAAAACCAAGAGAATTTATTGTAGAAGGGCCCAAATTGATCCCATAGGATTATATGGGAAGTTTCTAAGTGTCACATTGTCCAAGTAAAATCATGTTGAAGTTTGCAGGCATTTTTCCCTTTGGACCCTTAAGGGATCGATCCAGTTGAACATAGCTCGAAGCGATTCCGCTTATTTGGGTGTGAAAAAAGACTATGCCTAGTGTAAAAATGCCTATTCAGACATGTTGGAATAGTCTGTTTGGTCCAACACTCACCCCCCCTATCCCACCCTCTCTCACACCCTCTCCCACCCTCTCTCCTAGTCTCCCAGTCTCCCTAACTCTCTCCCGCCCTCTCCCATGCTCTCTAACTCTCTCTGACTCTCCCACCCTCTCTCCCACCCTCTTCCACCCACTCCCACCTCTCCTCTCTCTCCCACCCTCTCTCCCAATCTCCTATCACCTCTTTCCCACTCTCTCACACCCCTTCCCACCCTCTCTCACACCCTCCTCCCACCCTCTCTCTCCCACCTCCCAGCCTCAAATTCCTCCCACCTCTCTCCCATGCCTCTAACTCTCTCCGACTCTCCACCTCTCTCCCACCCTCTCCCACCCTCTTCCACCCTCTTGCATCCTCTCTCACACCCTCTCCCACCCTCTCTCACACCCTCTCCCACCCTCTCTCCCTCTCTCCCACCCTCTCCCATGCTATCTGACTCTCTCCAACTCTCCCACACTCTCCCAACCTCTCTCCCAGCCTCTCTACTACCCTCTCCCACTCTCTCACACCCTCTCCCACCATCTCTCACACCCTCTCCCACCCTCTTTCCCACTCTCCCACTCTCCTAGTGTCTCCAAGTCTCTCCTGCCCTCTCCCATTCTCTCTGACTCTCTCTGACTCTCCCACCCTCTCTTCCACACTCTCCCACCCTCTCTCACACCCTCTCCCACCCTCTCTCACACCCTATCCCACCCTGTCTCCCACTCTCCTAGTCTCTATAACTCTCTCTTTCCCTCTCCCATGCTCTTTGAATCTCCTGACTCAAGACCCTCTCCCACCCTCTCCCCACCCTCTCCACCCTCTTCCACCCTCTCCCATCCTATCTACTCTCCTGACTCTCTCCCACTCTCTCCCACCCTCCCACCTCCACCTCACCCTCTCCCACCTCTCTCCCCCTCTCCCACCCTCTCCACTCCTACCCTCTCCCACCCTCTCCCATCCTATCTGATGCTCTCTGATATTTTACATGTTGTTCATACTCATAATTTTCCAAATAAGTCCTACCATGAGCATATTTTCCCCTTTCTGGCCATATAATCCCAAGAAATCCATCTAGGTCTGAGTATTTTACAATATAGTCCATATCAACATGAGATTATCAAGGTCTCAACAACCCATAATGCATTCTTGTTAATATATGTTTGTTGTTGCCTTTCGGCAAGACCTCAGGAATGTCACAATGATCAAAATTTACATACAGGCACTATCGGTAGGACATACATATTGTCTCAGCTAGATAAAGACTTTGGGGTGAGGTCTTATCAATTGCATTATGACTCATCGATTAGCTTTGAATGATGTATCACTAGGAGTTATGTCTTTGGTATGTGGTCTTGCCGAATGATTCATGTCTTACCGACCAACGATAGAAGGGGCTTATCGATGAGAAATTTTTCATCGGAGAAAGGTCTTGGTGAATGCTTTGGGTCTCGCAGACAAAAGAGAAATAGATTCTATCAGTGTGAGGTCTCACTAAACGCCTCTGATCTCGTTGACAAAGCACAAGGGAGTTATATCAACAACTATCAGGTTGAGGTCTTGCAGTCTTGCCGATCTATTTTTTCATGTCGACATGCTGCTTCATCGATGTGTGAATGATTATGTCTTGGTGATCAGAAAAAACATTAAAGAACACATCTCGGCGAGACTAAGTATTATCTATGGGAGTTCTCCCCAACTCCATGGGTCATAATGAAACGTATGGGTTAATGGATTTATTTCGGCGAGACATGGGACTTTGATATAACTACAGGATGTCATGATGAATGTTTGGCTAGTGTTAGAATCCTTTTGTGTTTTGTCAATGAGACCCAATGTATTCGCCAAGACCTTACTCTGAAGCACTTTAGTCTTACCAAAATACCTTGTGATGCATTCCTGTCATTGAGACATATAAGCTTTCTCACTAAAGAAACAAAATATCGGCGTGACATTCGAGTCGGTAAGACTATATAACCTTACCCCGATAACCTTTGGTAGAGAACATTCACATTGTCGGCAAGACCATAGCCACTCACCAAGACATCTCTCCGCTGCAAGAGTTTCTCACCGAGATGTATATCCTTATCGGTGGTCGGTGAGACAAAAAGATCTCGCCAAGATCTCATGCCGATAACCAATTGTCTCGCTGAAAAATGTCCACATGCACATGGTCGGTGAGACCACATACCGAAGACATAACTCTTGCCGATACATCGCTCTATGTGCTAGTCACTGAGACATAATGCAATTGATAAGACCTCACCCCGAAGTCTTTTTCTGGCCAAAAATAATCCTTTTGAGTCGCCGAGACAATGAAAATTTCTTGCTGATAGGCACTTGCGTATGAAATTCAATCGTTGTGACATCCCTAAGGTCTTGTCGATAGGTAATGACAGAAGTATATAAAAAAAAATGCATCTTGGGTCAAGGAGACCTTGATAATCTCATGCTGATATGGACTATTATGTGAAATACTTAGACCTAGATGAATTTTATGGGATGAAAATGGGAAAAATGTGAGAAAAATATTATTATGAGAGGCCCTGAGCATACGGTGAGGACTCGAATGGAAGCTTAGGGATATGAAAATCTTGTGAAATTATTCAGAATTTTATAGTTCTAATAGGGGGTAGGAGGGAGAGGTTTGAGAGAGGGAGATAGAGAGACCTAACAGAGGGAGAGGGGGTAGGAGGGAGAGGGTTGAGAGAGA
>VDFB02379711.1:208622837-208749944 GCA_007258455.2 Sequoia sempervirens | reverse complement strand
TCTCCCACTCTCCCACCCTCTCTCACTCTCCCACCCTCCGACACTCTCTCCCACTCCCCACTCCCACCCTCTCTCTCATAAGCATAAATACATATATAGAGGCATACATACATGACACACTAGCATACATATACATACAAACATATGAAAAAAAATTCAAAAAACTGGCATTTAACTAAAGGAATAAATAACACGAGCACATTATTTGTTGTTAAAAATGTTCCATGGAGCAGAAAAAGTGAAAACTAGTAAATAACACACTCGTGTTATAACATGCTCACGTTATATTTTTCTTTCAGGATCCCCAAGCCTTGGCTTTGGTATTTTCCTTGGAATACCAACCCAAAGGTTTGGAGGGCATTCCCAACCACCGGAGACGTGTTTTTTGCAAATTCTACAATTTTTTACATAATCGAATTTGTGCTCACCGTCAGGATTGCATTTGGTTCAATATCAATGAAATCGAACACATGGTTAATGTTAAGTTCTCTCTTAGCTTTACAACGATATAATTTTTTTCACTTTTTGACAATGTGAGGGCTTTCATCCATAATTTCTTTTATTTGTATGTCTATTTTTTTTCAAAAAGCAATGTTTGGTTTTTTTTTCGTTATAAATTAACCATTCATCAAAATTTCAAATAAATTATATTTTTAGAAACTAGACTCCATTCTACAAATTTTGAAAAATAAAAATTTAAAAAAATCTATTACTTTCCAAAATTTGTAGGGGGAGCACGGCCAAAATTCTTTTTAGGAAGTGCCCACTTAGAAAATTAGTAAAAAATCAAATATTCATTAAAAAATTATCAGAAAAATTGTGCACCAACTAGATACTATTAGCTAACTTCTGACCATAGAAATTTTAAAAATACTAAAATAAAGGTCATCGTCTCAGGTCGTACAAGAGTTGTTATGTTATGTTTTTCTGACAAAAATAACACCAATTTGTGTACATCCCTTTGTTGAACCCCTTAATCTCAACCATTTTCAAAATAAATTAGTAGTTTAGAAAGTAGACTCAGAGCACTTCGATCCTTGTTTTTGTTCCATCTCAAAATTTTGAGTGTAACTATCTTGAATTTCACATCCAAGGTCAGCATTTCCTGATTTCAGAAAAAAGGTGGCCACTTAAGCCCCCTTTTTGGGAACCATCTTGGTGCACTTACCCAGGTACAATTTTTGTGTCCATGGTTAGCCCCCACTTTAGCACCCATGTGACTCTATGTGCATATGTAAGCTAAAGGGCTCTAAATAGTTCACTTTATTCCATATAAGGATACTCATTCAAAAGATGGGAGAATGAAGCCTCTAGTGTAGTCATATGCAAAGCTGCAACATTAGGAACCACATCCTACAACACGAATTTGATATTTTTCCAAAAATCCTTCTTATGTCACTTCTAGAAATCAAATTTTAGGGTAGATGTATGCCCCCTTTGATTTTGCTTGCTTTACAAAGGTGGAATCAAGGTAGTGAACTAGCCAAATCGAATAAGAAAAATCATATTGTAGAACATATCCAAGTACCATGCCACATAACGATAGAAAAGTGATAATGTCATGTGTGGAATCAAGATTCCAACGTATCAAATGATGTCAAAAATGGAGCTCACTAGCACCCATTATGTTTTGAATAAAAGGTACTTTTATTAACTCTTAAGGTAGTAAAAACCCTAATTTCATACATAAGAGAAGGGTATGTGTAGGATCATGATGGGCCAAAAAGTGCAAATATGATGGGTATGTGGCTGATGACTTTTATTTTACCCAAAATTGATGAAACGAAAAGGGTTTTTAAAGGAGATTCTCAACTTTCCACCAATATAAATTACGCTTTACTTTGAATTTAATAAGTAATTTTTATTCATTTTCTATTTGAATTACGACTAAAGTCCTGATTGATAGGCTGATTGAAAAACATCTATAGCTTTCAAATAGTATCACATTTTTTGAATCCAAAATAGGCATCACATTTGATGCTTCGCATACTATAGGATTAAAATAAGAAAAAATGAATTTCATGAAGTTTTGACGAAGATAAGGTGGTCAAACATGAGTTTTTTATATTTTTTAAAAGTTGTAATAAAAAAATCATAATTAATTATTTACATAGAAAAAAATTACAAAATAATATGCATCACATCGGGACATGAGTCTTCTACTTATATCTAGAATCTTATAAAAAATATTATCATTTTATTGTGGTTAGGGTGGTCAGACAGACACCTACTTCTTATTTTTTCCCTAAAATTTAAGTACTACTACATTGAAATTTCAAATTTTTTCCAAATAAATTTATTTATTTTCTAAACAAATCTAGTATTTTAGAAACTAAATTCAATTTTCTACAGATTCTATTCTTACATATTTTTGAAATAATATAGATAACTTATTCAAATTTTTATTTCAAGTTGCCTAACTCTAATTTTTCTGAATTTTTTGCCACTTAAGGGCCTATTTTTCCCATGATGATCCTGTACATACCCAGTAAAAAAGAGTTAAAAGAGTTAAAAGAGGTAAAAGTGAAGTAATTTGTCACTTACTATTTCATTTCTCCTTCTTGTAGTGTGAGAGTGACAAGTGAAGATGGAAAGATGTAGAGTAGATGAGACTATAGGCCGATGAGACTAGACATTCTACAAGACAAGGTGGCACATGACGAGCATTATCATGAGGTGAGTTGATTCTGCTACATGTACTTTGTGATTAAGCAATTATTTAATGATTTATATGCATTTCTACGTTAATTTAGGATCTTGGAAAAAAGTTTGCAAAGTGTCCCCTTTTTTCGCGAAGTGTGCCATTTGTTCACAAAGTGTCCCTTTTGTTCACAAAGTGTCTTGTTTCTTTGTGAAGTGTCCCAAAAGGGTTCTAAAGTATCTAGGGCCTTTAGGAAAACACACTAGATGGACTTTAGTACACTTGCATGATGAATAAAGTAAAAATTAAAGGTATTACATGGTTTATAGAGCATATATTTTATGGCTTTGATAGCTACCCATGTGTTCACAATAACATCTAGGGGGTACGAAGTTGAGTTTTCTTAGAGATTTAGCCCCTGCACTTACAACAGAGGGGACAAAGAACCTAGAGGATGTGGGTATCTATTTGGTGTACCCCATGCCCCCCATGAGGTACCATGATGCTATACTGATGGCACTCTGTGAGCACTGGGATGCAAACACATGCACCTTCCACCTTCCAATAGGTGAGATGATGATTACCCTAGAGGACGTACACTATATTCTTTGAGTTTCTATTTAGGGAGAGTGTGTACACTTCTAAAGAGATTGCACCTTCTATGAGAAGAAGGTTGATTTGCAGTATTGTCTAGATGGTCCAGTGCATGATGAGCGGGTGAGAGGGCGGATTGACCTAGAAATGTTACATTATTCATAAGCACCAGTGGTGAGATGAATCATGATGCATATAGTGGCACTAGTACTCATCCAAGATGGGTGGGCAACACACCTTGAGGGAGGACTAGCTCACCTAGTACATGGGATGGCAGAGCTTTGGATAGTGTACGACTAGGGGCATTGTATCCTTGCACATTTTTATTATGATCTTGGTTGGTTTTTTTTGGGAGGTAGACAATGGTGCATTACATGATTCTATAAGTTTGGTGCCTAGAGCATATCATGTGTACCAGGCTAGTCAGCTTCCTGTGTCCTATAGCAGTGGGGTATCCTTTAGCCTTCGACTATCATGTACAATGGTTATGGTAGTATGGGGATTTACCTTTTTGGAGAGAGATTTGACTGATTCGAGGAGGATGAGATCTTGTGGAGACCTTATTAGCTAATGCTACAATGGATAGATCACACGAGATAGTTGAGGAGACTACAATTAGACATATTTCTGGTTGGATGACATGATCACATAGTACATCACTTCTACTATGATTAAGTCATGCGAAAATTCAAACAGATTCAAAGACCACCCCAAAAATGATCCTTTTTTAGGAGGTCTATGCGGAGTGGTCGAAGACTAGGTGACACAGTGTGGCTCACTCTAGACCCTGTTGCTGAGAGCGGCTCTGACTTCTCAGATCATGATCAGCCTCTAGTCTCTGATGTAGACAATGTTGATGCCACATGGGATTATGAGGAGTGGTTGACGGTATCATGACCAACTCTTTTTATATATGATGGATAATCATGTAGGAGATGCAAGATGAGGGAGATGAAAGAGAGTATAGGGTCGAGGAGACACAATATAGAGCTCTAGACATATTTATTGATGTCATTGATGAGGAGTACAATGAGCATGTAGATCCTGACTATGATGCCCAAGAGGGAGAGGACAAGGATGAGGATGATGATGATAGGGAGGATTACGAGGAGGAGGATCCACCCTTGAGTGAGAGTGATGATGCAGTAGCTAAGGATTGATATGAGTGGGAAGATCCCTCTCCCATTCGTATGACAAGATCATGAGTAGCTGGCATCAGTACCCATAGTCATGGAGAGGCTAGCACATCTTCCATGCCGCCTGCACCAGACGAGGTTGATATTTCTTAGCCTACCAAAGATATAGGTGATGATATTTTATTTTATGCATGTAATTTAGTGATTATGCTCTTTATATAATACCATGATGTGTACTAGTTTTATATTGTTTCTACCTTGTAGGAGTGATGAGAGATTGGCGGGAGTTCTACCACCAAGCAACTGCAGAGATAGTGCCAACATCCATTGATGAGGAGGAGATGGATTCATATTATGTTCCCCCACCTATTTTGGAGTGGGATCCAGAGTCACTTGGGCCATTCACAAGATTACGGGAGCATATGAGAGTCTGAGGAGATGACTCCACTGAGTTGAGACTGCAGGACAGTCATCCCAAACCCCAGCAAAGGTTGAGAGACTGCAGGTAGAGGTAGCATGACTACAAGTAGAGAGGGATCATATAGTATGGGAGCATCAGGTGGCTCTTGGATGAATACAGAGATTAGAGTTTGCACTTAGATTCAACGGATCATGGTCATGATGGCATATGACTATCTCCTAATGTCCTGCTACTAGATCACGAGTACCAAATCCTGAGGGATCGAGTACCTATAGACCTCAGTGATATTGTATATTTTGATAACATGTACATAAAACATTATGATATATATATATATATATATATATATGAGCATTTGATGTTGTATTACTTGTCTTAATGTGGTTGAATGTTAAATGACAATGTGATTAATCAAATAACCATGATAATATTACTTAATTAATGTCTATATGATTGAACAAAGCTTATGTGATTTGATTAAAACTTATTACAATTTTTGCTAGATACAACATGATGATTAATTATGTTATGCTAAATTAAATGTATTAATGATCTAACTTATCATAACACACAAGATGAATTTGAATAGTATGAAACCTAAAGTAATTATAAAATAAATTAAATAATTACCTTAGTGTTCAAGACACACACATAAGTAGTTGTCAAGAACGAAGCAATGTGAAAGCATATAGGATACAATTTGATAGCTCTAACAACATTGCTTTATCATTCATACTATTAAAAGGGATTAGACATAATACTGATGCAAATGTGTGACATTGATAGGTTCCTTAAGGGGTGTGCCATCTAGTTCCATTAGCATGTATGCACCAAACCCAAAATTTTTGTCAATGATGTATGGTCCCAACCAATTAGAACTAAATTTATCTTTCATTTGGGTCAGCATTGACATTACACTGATTTGCAGATATGACTAAGTCACCCTTGTGGAATGATCAAGGGATAACATTAAGATTGTAATGGTGATGTTAACTTTTGCAATAAGCTTGAAGATGTTCAAGAGCATTAATGTGTTCATCGAGCATATCAAGCTGGTGTAATCTTTTCTTTCTATAATGTGTATGGTCAACAAGTCCTTGAAGAGTGATTATGAGTGTGTGAATCTCTAAATCCAAGGGAATTATTTATTTAGTGTCATAGACAAGATTATAAGGTGTGGTCCCTGTGGAAGATCAAACATTTGTGCGATAAGCCCAAAGCACATAATGTAATTGTGTGTACCAATCCCTATGATGTTTATTAGTAGTTTTCTTTAATATTTTTTCAAGGACTTGATTAGTTGATTTATCTTGACAATTAGATTGTGGTAATAAGGTGTCAAAAAATGATGTTTGATATTAAAGGTCTCCAATAATTTCTTCACATCATTATTCTTAAATGGTGTCCCATTATCATAGACTGATGTGGAAGGGAATTCAAAACCAGCAATAATTTGTTCTAGGATGAAACAAAATATTACCTCAATTGTTGTAGATCGAAGAGGAATGGCCTCTACCCTTTTTTTGAAGTAATAAGTTGTAGTGATGATAAAGGTATGTCCAGCAGAGGAAGGAGGAGAAATTTTTCCTATAATGTCTAATACCCAAACCACAAAGGGCCATATCAGAAGTTGAGTTTTAATTTCACTAGTAGAAGCATGATGCAAATTGCTACGTTCTTGAAATTTATGACATTTATGAGCATAATCAAAGAAATCACATTCCATGTTGTGCCAATAATACCCAATACAAATAAGTTTTTGAACCAATGCTTTCCCTCCAAAATTTCCACCACAATTGCCTTTGTGGGCTTGGTGAAGTGCTAGAGGTATCTCAAATTTGTTTAAGCATCAAAGTAAGATACCATTGAATGAACTTTCATACAACACACCGGTGATAATGATGTATTTAGATGAAATTTTTCGTAAGTGAGCACAAAGGTTTTTGGTTGTTGGCTTGGGAAAGGTACTATTTTTCAAATAGTTGAATATGGTATCATACCATTCACTTGAGATTTCCTCATTTATCATTGAAACTTCTATTATGTCATTGATCGAAGGTTTAATGATAGGGTGAATAGAAAATGTGAAATTATTTGAAGGATCTTGAGGGGATATAAGAGAGGCAACACTTTCCATTGCATATGCAAGCCGATTATATTTTCATGGGATGTTATCAATGGTGAATGTATGAAACTTCTCTAACAAGTGCATGATAAGATCCTTGTATTTAGAAAAAATTTCATGGTTTTCTTGATATGTTCCATTTATTTGTTTAATAAAAAGTCGCGAGTCACTAAAGATCTTAATTTCTTTAAAACCCATGATCAAAGCAGCACGCAACCCAACAATTAATGCTTCATACTCAGCTGTGTTATTCGTACATAGGAAATTCCATCGATATGACAAGGGAATAGGCTTTCTTACATGTGGAATTAAGATAACTCTAGCATAAGAACATGGCCTACACTTGGATCCATCAAAATATAATTCCCATGAAGGAATGTTTACTATCAACACACTATCATCAAGAAAATAGTCATTTCTAGGTAGTGCTAGAGGAGAAGGAGCATCAACTAAGTGGTCAGTCAAGGCTTGGCCTTTGATTGCCTTTTTTGAAACAAACTTAGGGTCAAATTCAGTCAACAACATTACCCATTTAGCTAAATGTCCTAATATGTTTGTTTTATTAAAGAGATGTTTTAGAGGATCAAATTTTGTCATTACTTGTATTTCCACATTTAGTAAATAGTGTTGCAACTTACTAGTAGTGAATACAAGGGCCAAACATCATTTATTGATTGGTGTGTAGCACGTTTCATAATTGATTAAAGTTTGACTAATGTAATAAAAAGGATGCTCTTTTCCATTCTCATCTTGTTGAGCCAACAATGCTGCTAGAGCATGGGTGGATGCAGCTATGTAAAGGATGAACACCTTGTTTGGCATAGCTGGTCGTAAAATGGGTGGGGTTGCAAGATATTCCTCCAAACTCTCAATGACCTGTTTGGGTATGTGCAACATCATGATGGGCCAAAAAGTGGTGATATGATGAGTATGTGGCTGATGACTTCTTTTTTTACCCAAAATTCATGAAATGAAAAGGGTTTTTAAAGGATATTTTCAGCTTTCCACCAATATAAATTATGCTTTACTTTCAATTTAATAAATAATTATTATTCATTTTCTATTTGGATTACAACTAAAGTCCTGATTAAGAGGCTAATTGAAAAAAATCTATAGCTTTCAAACAGTATCACATTTTTTTGAATCTGAAACATGTGTCACATACTATGCTTCACATACTATAGGATTAAAAAATAAAAAATTGAATTTCAAGAATTTTGACCAAGTTAAGGTGGTCAGACATACAAGTTTTTTATATTTTTTAAAAGTTGGAATAAAAAATTTATAATTAATTATTTACTTGGAAAAAAATTACAAAAAATATGCATCACATTCAAACATGAGTCCTCTACTTATATCTAAAATCTCATAAAAAATATTATAATTTTATTGTGGTTAGGGTGGGATAGACACCTACTTCTTATTTTTTCCTTGAAATTTAAGTACTCATTGAAATTTAAAATTTTCACCAAATAGATTTAAAAAAAAATAAACCTAGTAGTTTAGAAATTGCATTCAATTTGCTATAGATTCTATTCTTACATGTTTTTGAAATAATATAGATAACTTATTCAATTTTTCACACAAGTTGCCTAACTCTAATTTTTCTAAATTTTTCGCCACTTAAGGGTCTGTGTTTTCCATGATGATCCTTCACATACCCATTTATAATCGTCATTCCAATCAAAATGCACATCCTTTTTGAGGATATGTGTGAAATTTAATGTTCAATCACTAATGAGGTGACAAAATGACAGATGGCTTGAATTCTTCTTTGTAACGTGCACAATTGAGAAATGTTTTTTAGGAGGTAGCATATTAATTATAGCATCAATTTTCTTTGTGTCCACCTCAATGCCTCTGTGACAAACCCTAAATTTTTTCCACTATCTACTCCAAAGACACTTTTTTTGGATTTAGTCACATGTTGTATTTATGCATCAGTTCAAAGATTTTTTGAAGGAAATTTACATTGTCTTGTCTTGTTAAGGATTTGGCTAAGATGCCATCAAAATAATCTTCCAAGATTTTATGTATGTAATCATGAACTATCAATGTCATTACTCATTGATAAGTTGTGTCTACATTCTTTAATCCAAAAGGTATCATAACCCAAAAAAATGTTCCCTAAATAGATGTAAATGTTGTCTTATATTGATCTTGTGGGTTAATAAAGATTTGATTATAACCAGAAAATCAATCCATGAATGACAACAAAGCATGTCCAATAGCTGAATCCACGATCATGTCAATATTAGGAAGGGGAAAATCATCCTTTAAGGAGGCTTTATTCAAGTCATGAAAATCCATACATATCCTAATATGATTATCAGGTCTAGCAATTGCGACAATGTTTGAGATCTAAGGAGAATAATCAATAGGTCGAATGAAACCTGCATCAAGAAGTTTTTCAAGTTCTTTTTTAACATGCAAGGCTATTGTAGGGTTTATTTTTTGTATCTTTTGGTGAAAAAGCTTAGCATTTTTAGGAAGAACAATGTTATTTGTTACTATCTTTGGATCTATTCCTGGCATATCTAAATATTTCCAAGAATTTTTTTTTGTAAAATCATGAAGCAATGTTGTAGTATCCTCTTGTTCTTCATCATCAAGTCACTTCCCAATCAAGTAATGACCTTTTCTTTATCATCTATGTCCATTGGTATATCAATTATATCCCCTAAGGGGAGTTCATTTGACTTAGGAAATTCAAGATCATGTGGTTCCATGCTTGTATGCGGCTTATCACTTATGTCTTTCTACTTGGTGTTAATCATAGCACAAATAACCTGTTTCATGGGAGGAGTAGAGGATGTCGTATCATAAACTCCTAACAGTTGTTTCAAGTCTTCATCACTTTCAACATACTCCCATGACGGGGGTAAATCCATATCAAGGAATTTAGGATGTTTTAGTGTGAGATTGATTCTTGGTTTACATGTGATGGTGTTGATGTTGAGTGATGGTTGTTGAGTTTCTTTTGTTATATTAGAAAAATAGTATCCCAAACCAGTCTTTGTCTCTTGTGTATTAGGTTCTATAGGAACACAAATTCCTTGATCATGTTTTCCACATCCTTTACCATTGTATCCCAATTGTTTCACAAGCTCATAACCTTTCCCATAAAGTCTTTCCATTTCCTTCGGGTTTGGTGGTTGTTGATAATCTCTCATGAAAATTTGTTGTGTATGTTGCATTTTCATCCAAAGTAGATGAGGTAGATGCTAGGGAAGATTCTTCTAAATTTTGAGTTGATATAACCATGGGTTGTTCTTGTTTTTCATCCTCTTTTTGTCTAATTATGTATTCATCCATAAACGAAGGTGTGAATTCTAATGTACCCCAATCATCACCTAGAAATTTAGACATAGGTTCTTCTTCTTGCTTGTTTGGACCAAGGGGTTCTATGTGAGATGTTGGAATTAATGTGTTCAGAGGACTTGGTGTTCCATTTTCAAGTTGTAAGCAACTTTCAAGCTAGGGGTCTATTTCAACTATATTAAATATTTTGTTACAAACATATTTCATTAGTCAATGAAGGGTCAAAGGTACCACATTCATCTCATGAATCCATGGTCTTCCAAAAAGAAGATTGTATGAAAGATCATAGGGCATGACATGAATAGAAGTTTGCAAAGTAGCCATTCCGATGGTAATAGGTAAAGTGATTACACTGAGTGGTTGCTTTGTGATATTGTAAAATCCTCTAATAAATAAGGAATCAAGTTTGATTTGTGATTTATCCACATGTAATCTATCTAGGATCTTTACACTACACACATTAAGGGAAGAGCCATTGTCAACAAGGGTCCTTTTGATGCCTATTCTATTGAATTGAGCAATTATCATAAATGCCTCATTTTGTTTCCTTAATTCTTATGGAGTTCATTTTGATGGAAGATAATGTCTACATTAACTGTATTCATTCCTTATATGAGAGCTGCCACATCATTTGCATTTGTACTAGGAGTGTTAGAACTGTAAAATTTTGAATATTTCACAGTCAATTGCATTCATGAGTTTCCAAAATAAGTCCTCATCATAAGCATAAAATTCCTTCCTCATGGTATCATGCTTATATTTTTTCATACGATCCATTAGAATTTATCTAGTCCTTGATATTTCATTGTATTACCCATATCGGCAAGACAGGGTGAAGGTATCCTTGACTTATATTTTTCACTAATGTATACTTGTTGCAGATTATCGACAAGACACATCTTTTGTTTTAGTGAAAGAAAGATCTTATCGGCAAGAGAATTCTATCGGGATGAGTCATAGTGAACTCATATATGTCTCACCAACTAGCACGTGGAATGATGTATTGGCCAAACAAAAGACTATAGGAGTAATGTCTTACCAAAAGCATCGGGTCTTGCCGATAAAGCGCAAAAGGATTCCATCAGATGGCTATCGGGAGGAAGCTACATAGTCTTTCTGACTCAAATGTCACATCGATAAAGATATGCATTGGAAAGAGGAAGTTTCATATTGGCAAGAATGATTTCACTGGGGTGAGGTCTCACCGAATGGGTTGTGTCTCACTGACCTGTGCAAAAGAAAGGAGCATGTCGGTGAGAGATTTTCTTCGAGGTGAAGTCTCGTCAAACTCTTTGTGTCTCACTGCCTAGTGCACAGAACAAGCAAACACTTAGGCCAAACAAAATATATTTGATATGTAGTCTCACCGAATGGGTTTTGTCTCACCGACCATATGCATGTGGACATATATTGGCCAAGATAAAGGTAGATGAGGTCTTCGCGAATTCATAATGTCTTACTGACCAACGATAAAGATATACATTTCGGTAAGACTAAGATGCATCAGAGTAAGCTCTCAGTGAATGGCTCCAGTCTTGCCGACAAAACACAAAAGGATTTTATCGAAAGGTTTTTGAGGTGAGGTCTCGGTGAGTACCTTTGGTCTTGCCAACATGTGCATGGGATTCTACCAACATCTATTGGAGTGAGGTCTTGCAGTCTTGCCAACCCATTTTGTCACACTAACATTTTGTTGCATCGGTGAGAGAATGATATGGTCACGGAAACAAAAGGTGAACTTAATGAAATTTCTCGGCAAGACATTTAGAATTGGTATGAGTCTTTTCAAAGATTCATAGTCCTACCAATGAAATTTATTTCATCAGGAAGATTAATTTCATCGGTGAGAGGGTGATCATGTTTCAGTGACATGAATGTACCATGAGGTTTTTCGGTATGACATGGGGTGCTCTATGAAACCTTCCCCTAATGATGAATTGTCTTGGTGACACACAAGATGGAGGGAAAACTTTCAGTATGACAAATATCATCTATGGGATGTCTCCCAGACAATGGAAGGTCACAATGAAACACAAAGGATGCAGGATGACTGTCAGCGAGTCTTCAGCGAATGTTAATAGAAGCCCATTTGCATACTGTTTCCTGCTGACATGGAATGTGAAATGATGGGTCTCTTCAGATGCAAATGTATAAATGTTCATTTCCAATTGTAAATGAAGATGATTAGATTATATACAGTAGATAGGGTAGATAATATATAGTTGGATAGAATTTTCACAGAATAGGGACTATGATGTATGATTTCAAAATGGAGATTTTAATGAGAATTAGTTGATGTCACAGTTCATTTCTAGTGTCAATTGTCTGTTGTGCTTATTGAAAGTATTATTAAAGTTGTCTCTAGTGTTCATTTTTCTAGTTATTTAAATTGGTATAACAAGTTTATATTCAGTTTATCGGTGCACATTTGTTGTATTTGTGTGGTTAATTAACTGGTTCTTTCAAGGAGGGATTAAATCCTTTTGATTAATCACAATAATCAAGGAAATCCATCTAGATCATTAAGAAGAGCTTAGTAATCACAATCTTGCATGTTTATACAAGTTATAAACAAAACACATGCCAAACAATTTGAGTGTTTTCCAGAAAGAGGTTGCCCATTGCTATTTCATTTGACTCCACATACCCAATAAGGAACTAGTCTCTACATTCCACCATTTAGATTCATTCATTTTATTTACATCTGTTAACTAAGCATATTAGGATTTAGCTTTGAATATTGTATACAATTTATACCAAATTTTATTTTATTTGTCCATTTCCATCTGCCATTGTGGACAAATCACTGTAAGAAGAGAAGATCAAAAGTCAAGTCTACCCAATTCATATAGGTACACCTTCCTAGGTCTAGTAGCACCTGAAGAGTAGAAGGTTCAAGTCATTTAACCTTGTTTGTTACCCTAAATCGTATCAAGAGATTGGCAGCCTTTTGAGGTATGCTTTACATGCATTTTTGAGAGCTAACGAATTGGCGACTCTGCTGGGGAGTCAATTCAGAATCAAGGCCTTAATCATAGAGTCAGGAACTTTGTACAGAATCTGATGGGAATAAGAAATGTCAAATACTTTCTCACTTTTGAAAAAACTGTGTGGTGACTATGACAGAAACATTGCATTTGTTCAAACATGAATGGAAGAAGATCTCAATACAGGGAACTAGAATGCAAAAAAAGAATGGAGGGTAACCAAAGTGAGCCTACAGATCATGAAACTCCTCAAGATGATTATGACTCTTTGACTTATGAAGAAGTTAAAGTACAATTTGAATCTCAAAGAAAAGAAAGAGAAGAACAAGAGAAAGCCCAGATGATACAATCGTTGAGAGAATCCAAATTGTAGAAAGCTCATATCATTACTCAGACAACTGGTTGCCCAAAGTATGTACCACCTTATAAATAGGGTAATCATGGTGCAGGGCCTTCTAATCCACCAAAGGTTCCTCACAATCAGATAGGGAATCAATACAAACAGCCAAACCATCCACCACATATTCCCTCACAATATATAAATATACAGCCACCTCATGGTCAGTATTATATCCCATAGCATAATACACAATACAATAACCCTATGTACCAATATCAACATTCACCTAACCCTCCCCCCATCAATACATAACAATGATCAAACAATTCGACCTGACAGGGTTTCAACGGTACCCTTACCCTATGGATAGAAGATGGAGAAGTCTGGTTCCTAAGTTTATAGGGAGTAGTGTAATTTCTGTTGAAGATCATTTGGGGAGTTTAAATGTTTTCATTGAAGACTTGGATGTGCCATATGAAGATCTACATATGAGGCTATTCATGATGTCACTCATTCATGAAGCTAGGGATTGGTTCAATAGCTTACCAATAGCTTCTATTGATTCTCTACAAGGATTTCATGATCAATTTCTTGAGAAATATGGAAATCTATCTGCACCAAATTGGGCTTCCCATGGGTTATTAGAGATTCAAGAAAATTAGAAATTGCAGCAATATGTATGCCAGAATAAAAAATTTGAAGAAGAAGAAGATGAGTATGTATATACTCAAGGTCAGGGCTCCATCATAGAATCAGGATGCAGAATTTCCCCCTTGGATGCATTTCTCAACATAAGGAGACATGAAGGAGAAAATAAAAGTTCTTTATACAACAAGATGATAAATATATGTATGCAATTACCTCCTAATTGTAGGCCTACAAGGACCATGTTTGTT
This sequence comes from Sequoia sempervirens, assembly GCA_007258455.2. NCBI lineage: Eukaryota > Viridiplantae > Streptophyta > Pinopsida > Cupressales > Cupressaceae > Sequoia > Sequoia sempervirens. Next base: position 208,735,483 of record VDFB02379711.1, on the reverse strand, counting down.
GAGTAGTTTGTAAGAGAATGGGAGCCTAAATCAATTTATTGGCCAGAAAAGCAGTGTCCCTTTGATCTAGTGAATAAATTCATTGATGCCATGGAGCAAATGATGTATGAGAACACTATCAATGTTGAAACCAATAGTTGTATTTGTGATGAGTATAGAGAAATTGATCAAAAAATGCAGCCAATAGAGGATGAGACAGGTGCAAGTCGAAATGGTTCATGTGATAACTTGCACGAGGAAGATGAAGATACAAGATATCTCTCTTACATAACAGATTGTGACAGGGAAAGTAGTGTATTTTATGAGGGATCTAATGAATATTCTAATTGTGATAATGAACTTATTGATTTTGATTTATAGCAAGATGATTCTTGCAGTTCTTGGGGTAATACAAAGGAAGAAGTAATAGAGAATGCGGATCCATTTGATAATGAAAAAGTAACACTTCCTACTATAGATGAGAACCATGATACATTTGATGAAGAAGAGGAGAGTACGCCAACATGTGAAGAGAATAACTGCAATGATCTTGAAAATTGCCATGTTGATGAATTGGAAAATGAAATGGAAGGGGATTGTGTATCATGTCACAATGAGGAAGAGTTTTAGGGTAGCCATGTGAATCTTGATTTTCAACAAGGAGATATTTCTAGCTCTTGTGGAGATCAAGAAGAGGGAGAAATAATAGAAGATATGGAAGAAGAAAAATGTTCACTCAGTAATGAGCAAATTTCAGATTTGCTAACTCTTGAATACCAGAGATGTGCACACAAGGATGATTCTGAAGTTTTGTGTCCAACTTACATTTGTTTTGACAGTGAAATTCCTTTGTGCAATGATTCTTTTGACTCCCAGTGCATTTCTCGAAATGATGAAGAAACTTCTGAAGTTGATCAAGAATCTGTGCCCAGTCAAGAAGAGATATGTGATTTTGAAATTTCTAACTCATGTGGAGAAGACATTTATTTGCATACCAATGATGATAAAAGTCCAGTACTGATTGGTGCATACATGCATGATATTGAGGATATGAATCATAATCTAGTGTCGCTTCCAAATGGCAATATGGAGGAGGTGCAAAAGGTTTCTGACTTGTTTGTCTCAAACAGTGTTGATATAACATAAATTTTTGTTTCTCACGAGAAGTACTTTGATGGTGAATTTTCAATACATTTGGGAGAATGTTTTATAATTCATAACAGTGAGAAAGATAATGATAAATTTTGCATTGAATATGCATATAATTCGTATGTTGAAGATAACAGAAATTTGCATCATGATGATGAAGAATTTGAATTTCAGAATGATGAAGAGAATTTGGGCCAGGTTGAGCATGATGATTCTCTAAAAAATTTTAGTAACAATGATAGGAAAGACTGCATGAATATCTTCAAGAAGAATCTGATGAACTTAAGGAAAAACCAGGTGTTTGACATAGGAAAGTATGGGCCTTTATTTTGGATGGCCTTGAACCATCATTTATGGTTTGAATTTTAGACCATAATAGTTCAAAACTGATGAAGTTGAAATATAGAGGATTAAGGGTTGCCAGTGCATGGACAACTCTTGATGATCCTTTTTAAAATTATTTTCCATGCACAGTAGTTTAGGGTTTTGTTCATCTCCATTTTTCATTCATGTCCATTTCCATTTTTCTCACTTGATCCATCATCTTGAGTTTGGTCTGCTCACCTAGAAATCTGGGTCCTTGCAATGATCTCACTATCATTCATCCCCAAACAGAGCCACTGTTAGAATTGTATAAATTTTAATATTTTACAGTCAATTGTATTCATGAGTTTCCAAAATAAGTCATCATCATAAGCATTAAATTCCTTCCTCATGGTGTCATGCTCATATTTTGTCATATGATCCATTAGAATTTATCTAGTCCTTGATATTTCATTGTATTACCCATATTGACAAGACAGGGTGAAGGTCTCCCCGACTTATATTTTTCACTAATGTATACTTGTTGTAGATTATCAGCAGAACACATCTTTTGTTTCAGCGACAAAAAGATCATATTGACAAGAGAATTATATCGAGATGAGTCATAGCGAACTCATATATGTCTCACCGACTAGCACGTGGAATGATGTATCAGCCAAACAAAAGACTATCAGAGTAATGTCTTACTGAAGGCATCAGGTCTTGCCGATGAAGTGAAAAAGGATTCCATCAGATGGCTATCGGGAGGAAGCTACATAGTCTTGTCGACTCAAATCTCACATCGATAAAGATATGCATCGGCAAGAGGAAGTTTCATATTGGCAAGAATGATTTCACTGGGGTGAGGTCTCACCGAATGGGTTGTCTCACCAACCAATGCATGAGAAAGGATCATGTCAGTGAGAGATTTTCTTCGGGGTGAAGTCTCAGCGAACTCTTTGTGTCTCACCGACTAGCATACAGAACGAGCAAACACTTCGGCCAAAAAAAATATATTTGGTATGTGGTCTCACTGAATTAGTTTTGTCTCACCAACCATATGCACATGGACATATATCAGCCAAGCTAAAGGTATTCAGGATGAGGTCTTGGAAAATTCATAATGTCTTACCGATCGGCGATAAAGATATACATTTTGGTAAGACTAAGATGCATATATCGGAGTAAGCTCTCAACGAATGGCTCTAGTCTTGTCGACAAAACACAAAAGGATTTTATTGAAAGGTTTTCAAGGTGAGGTCTTGGTGAGTACCTCTGGTCTCGCCGACATACGCATGAGATTCTACCAACATCTATCAGAGTGAGGTCTTGTAGTCTTGCTGACCCATTTTGTCACGCTGACATTTTGTTGCATTGGTGAGAGAATGATGGTCACGGCGACAAAAGGTGAACTTAAGGAAATTTCTCGGCGAGACATTTAGTATCGGTATGAGTCTTTCCGATGAAATTTATTTCAATGGTAAGATTAATTTCATTGGTGAGAGGGTGATCATATCTCAGCGACATGAATGTACCACAGGGTTTTTCGGTATGACACAGGGTGCTCTATGAAACCTTCCCCCGATGATGAATTGTCTCAGTGACACACAAGATGGAGGGACAAATTTCAATATGACAAATATCATCTATGGGACGTCCCCCAGACAATGGAAGGTCACAACAAAACACAAAGGATGCAGGATGACTGTTGGCGAGTCTTCAGTGAATGTTAACAGAAGCCCATTTGCATACTGTTTCTCATTGACATGGAATGCGAAACTATGTGTCTCTTCAGATGCAAATGTATAAATGTTCATTTCCAATTGTAAATGAAGATGATTAGATTAGATACAGTAGATAGGGTAGATAATATATAGTTGGATAGAATTTCCACAGAACAGGGAATATGATCTATGATTTCAAAATGGAGATTTTAATGAGAATTAGTTGATGTCATAGCTAATTTTTGGTGTCAATTATCTGTTGTGCTTATTGAAAGTATTATTAAAGTTGTCTCCAAGGTTGGTTTTTCTAGTTATTTAAATTGGTATAACAAGTTTATATCCAGTTTATTGGTGCACATTTGTTGTATCTATGTGGTTAATTAACTAGTTCTTTCAAGGAGGGATTAAATCCTTTTGATTAATCACAGTAATGAGGGAAACCCATCTAGATCACTAAGAAGAGCTTAGTAATCATAGTCTTTCATGTTTATACAAGTTATAAACAAAACATATGCCAAACAATTTGAGTGTTTTCCAGAAAGAGGTTGCCCATTGCTATTTCATTTGACTCCACATACCCAATAAGGCACTAGTCTCTACATTTCACCATTTAGATTCATTCATTTTCTTTACATCTATTAACTAAGCATATTAGGATTTAGCTTTGAATATTGTATAAAATTTATACCAAATTTAATTTTATTTATCCATTTCCATCTGCCATTGTGGACAAATCACTACAAGAAGAGAAGATCAAAAGTCAAGTCTGCCCAATTCATATAGGTACACCTTCCTAGGTCTAGCAGCACCTAAAGAGTAGAAGGTTCAAGTCATTTAACCTTGTCTTTTACCCTAAAACGTATCAAGAGATTGGCAGCCTCTTGAGGTATCCTTTACCTACGTTTTTGAGAGCTAACAAGGAGGAACCACTATTGGTTGCAATGTTATTTGGACAATAGAATGATAGTTTGGTGAATTCTGAAGAAGGTCCCAAAGGGATATTTTTGCTAGAGTTATCTTAAGTTTCTAAATAATATCATACTCCCTTAATCGAGGAGGACTAAGCAGTATAGACTTGGGTAAAGGTAAGGAGGTTGGAGTTGGTTACGGTGGTTGTGGGTTATTTCTAGTGTAATGTGTGTGAGCAACATCATTCTTAGGTGGGTAAAGGGTAAACTCGGGTTTAGGTGGAGGTTGAAGTTGATGTGAAGGTGGGTAAAGGGTAAACTCAAGTTTAGGTGGAGGTTAAGGTTGATGTGAGGGTGGGTAAAGGACAAGTTGAGGTTAAATTAGATTGACATCTTTTGTTTTAGGTTTCTCACAAGAAACCTTAGTGGATGGATTTGGTGAGATAAATTCCTACAGAGCTTCATCTAACATGTCAAATTCATCATGACTAAAAGGTTCAGGAGCTAAGTTATTGCTAGTTGGTTTGGGTTTGTCATCACAAGCCTAAGTGGATGAACTTAGAGAGAGGAAGCTTTGTAGGGATTCATCTAACTTATCCAAGTCATCACTACTAAAAGGATGGATGATATAGTTTTTATAAAACTGAATCATAGTTTTTATTTTTTCATTTGTTGTTTTGAGGTTTTTGTTTTCATTTTCTAATGAGGTTGATTTAAATGAACTAAGAACTAATGCTGAAAATGAAAATTGTAAAAATATAATACTATCCATAATTGCCATGAAAGTAAATGATGCTAATGCTAATGGTTCAAATGTAATAAAAGAATAACTGAATAGAAACAAAAAAGTAACTAAAACAAACAATAACTGAAGAAACTAGAAACATAATTTTGAAAACATTGATGCAAAATGTGTATTGGGACTAAGTCACCTAGGGTGGTGAATTATTCCTAGTAGGGTTATTTTTGAAGTTTTCTTGAATTTTTTGATGGATATTGATGTGTTTTGTACTGTACAATGCAAATCTAAAGTTTAGATGCAAAATTTCACTACTAGTTAAAGAAATAAGATGCAATAATGCAAGCTTAAATGAGCTTTTCACTAATACAATTTTGAAAACCCTAGAATGCAAATAAATGCAAAACCTAATGCAATGTTGATGCAAGCTATACCTAGGATGTAAATGCACTTGAAATCAAAATTAAAATGTTCTAAATTCAGGTTCACCAAAATGTGGACAAAGATTTTGGCACCCTAATGTTCTCTTGCACTTCTAGGGTTTTTCACCTAAAAGGAGAAAGATGGGCCAAAATGGGCAATGTCTACACTCAAAATTAATGCAAGGATTAATGGAATATTCAAAAATGTAATGTTATAATGTAGTAAACTAATAAAATATATTGATTATTAATGTGAAACCTAAGAAATGCAAGTTTTTTGAAAACACATTGTGATATGCAAAATGATAGATAAAATGTAATAAAGAACAAGATAAAGATGCTAAATAGAAACTGTCAACCTGGAAAGTAATGAAGGAAAAAATGAAGACTTTAAATGTCTATGAAATTATAGAAAATATGATTTTTAGGCCAAATGGGGCACTTACACAAAGTTAGGTGACTTAGTCCTAGATCTGGGAAACTGCTCCAAAGCATGTTTCTGCCAATTGGGTATGTAGATCTACAAAAAATTCTTACAGAAAAGTGTAGTGGGACTAAGTTGCCATTGTTGGTGACTTAGTCCACTTTTTCTTTTCTGCAAATCCAAAAGTGGAAATAGAATCCAACAGTCTACACTCTGTTTTCTGGCGGAAACCTAGATCCAAACCTACAAAAGCACCTACAAATCAAAGTATAATTTGGTTTCTAATGGGGGTTTTTCCTTGATAAAACCCCTAGTTGGTATTTAAGCCTTGAAAGAGATAATGAAATTTTCATAAAACCCTAGCCTTAAGTGTATCTAAGACTAGGAAATATGGAGTAAGATGCAACCCTATTCTAACATGTAGGAATAAGATGCATAAATGAAACTAGAAAGGTGCAAGAATCATTCCAAGAGACCCTAAATCACATTAGAAATGAATCTTAGTAACATGTAAATCTTCCTTAGGCTGAAAATAGAGAGAAAATGGAAGATGGAATCACTTTGAAAATAAGTCCTTAGGCTTGATTTGATCTCTAGTTGCATCTCCTCAACCTAGATTTCTCCATGATTCTCTAGAGGTATCCATGATCAACCTGTTTCAATGTGAGTTCTTGAATAAAAAGTGAGCTTGAAGATCTACAAGAACCTTAGCTTATTGTCCTAAAGCTTCAACTTTGTTGTAGATAGACTAATAAATATTCTTGTGGAAGATATTCAACACTTGGCTCTTGAATTATTTTGTAGAAAATGACTTAATGTTGTTAAAAATGACCTAAAAACATATATTTATAGGCATCAATACCTAATTATTCATTATTTTCACATTATAGGTCGACATCCATCAAAAATTTGAATTAAGTCAGTGATTTTCCCGCTCAAAAGTGAAAAATCCCCCAAAAGGGACTAAGTCGCCACCCTAGGTGACTTAGTCTCACCAGGGATTTTTGAGGTAGGATTTCTAGAATTTGAATGATTTGAACATTTCTTGTTGGGATTTATATGATTTGTGGGTTGAATAGGCTTTAAAATCCAAAATAATGAGTCTTAGGGGCCTATAAATGTTGTTTTTAAAGGGTGATTACTACAAGGGTGTCTAAAATAGGACCAAATTAGACCATAAATTGTACTATCTCCAAAGGAGTACAATTTTTGCATCCATAGGTATTATGTGAAAGTGTTCTTAAATGCTTTATGTGGCTTTGAAAGAGTAAATATGTTTACATTAATTGCTATATGAATATACTAAATTTATGATGCATATGAATTTATTATAAACATCTAACTACTATTGTGAATGTGTTGAGCTTGTTGCAGGGATAGGCTCATTCCTCTAGGTGGAGGGGAAGTACCACTCAAGAGAAGATCTTGGTAGGGTAACTAGTAACATAACCCATCTGAGCTTATACACACATTCACAATAGAATGATTGAGTCTAGTCAAATGTGTGTTGGGAATTGGTAAGTCATCCTTAGCATAATCTGTTTGCATTAGTAAGGGTCTTGCTTACAATTGAGTGCATTCTTTAATGATGTTTTATATGGTTGGAAGTTATGAGTTCTTCCTTATAATACTATGCTTAATTGTATGGTTAAATGATTATTTGGGATATATGCATATGTCGACATACACATACATTGGATATAATGGGAGTTCCATACGATTATGACAAGATATGTATAGATATGCGTATATTTATGTATGATGCTATTGTGAATATAATCACGTGTTCATAATCATTCAATATCAAAAAGATTACTTGGCTATCATATTGCTATATAATATATATGTTTGTATATATATACAAATACACTTGTAAGCATTAATTCCTAATAGAGAAGTGTATATATATTTATATTTTATATATATGCATATGTGTATGAATATACACACGTATTATTATATATTGAATATAATAATATGAGCGATACGTTCAAATATAGAATGGGTATTATTAGATGATATTAATATAAATATATAGTCGATATGGGTATTATTATTATGTGAATATTAACTCATTCATATTTATTTATATGTTGAATGAATCAATACATAGACAACTATGAGATGACTATGCAAACGACAAGCTTTTTAATAGGAATTTAAGGTGAAATGTGTCTATCATATTATGAACTCCTTGGATCGATAGAAATATAATTGACCTTACAATTTGAATGTCACCATTTGATCATGTGGAGATTAAAATAGTCTTTCCTACTATCAAAAATTAGAGGTCGAACTATAGCTTAGTGTGTTGAGTAAACTCTTATTTATGTGCCACCTTTTAGCTAAGTCGAGTGAGTTGTTATGCATGGAGTTTTCTACCAATACTCATGCCTTTTATGTAGGATGACAATAATCTTTTCTGCCAGAAAAGTAGTAGAGTCAAACTCTTAATTGGGATGCATTATTCACAACATTTCATACACTTTTTCTCTACATTTTGTATATGCATTATTCTGCTCTATTTTGAGAGAGAGATTTGAGTTTCGGGTATGTGCAGGATCATGATGGGCCAAAAAGTGGTAATATGATGGGTATGTGGCTGAAGACTTTTCTTTTACCCAAAATTGATGAAAATAAAAGGGTTTTTAAAGGAGATTCTTAGCTTTCCACCAATATAGATTATACTTTACTTTGAATTTAATAAGTAATTATTATTCATTTTCTATTCAAATTATGACTAAAGTCCTGATTGATAGACTGATTGAAAAAAATCTATAGCTTTCAAACGATATCACATTTCTTGAATCCAAAAAATGCATGACATTCTATGCTTTGCATACTATAGGATTAAAAAAAAAAAATTGAATTTCATGAAGTTTTGACCAAATTAATGTGGTCAGACATAAGAGTTTTTTATATTTTTTAAAATTTGTAATAAAAAATCATAATTAATTATTTACTTGGAAAAAAATTACAAAAAATATGGATCACATCGGGACATGAGTCCTCTACTTATATCTAAAATCTTATAAAAAAAATTATCATTTTATTGTAGTTAGAGTGGTCAGACAGACACCTACTTCTTATTTTTCCTTGAAATTTAAGTACTATTGCATTGAAATTTCAAATTTTCACAAAATTGATTTCTTTTTTTAAAACAAAACCTAGTATTTTAGAAACTACATTCAATTTTCTACAAATTCTATTATTACATATTTTTGAAATAATATAGATAACTTATTCAAATTTTTACGTCAAGTTTACTAACTCATTTTTTTTTTTTTTGCCACTTAAGGGCCTGTTTTTTCCATGATGATCTTGCACATGCCCTTTCTATGAGAGTATTAGCATATTGAGTGAAGTATATTATCAACTTGAGAGAAAGATGTTTATTTTGGTATCACTTGAGAGGTCAAAGCTAAGGTGGTTTCTATTTCGGAAAGTCGAGTTGCAACTAGTCGATTGGATAAGTGAATACACACATGAGAATAATCTTCCTATATTTTTCTTGGCTTTTGGAAGATTGTTTCAAGATTGCTTTAATTATTCTATTGTAAATACTTGTATTTAGGGTAAAATACTATTTTTTTAAAAAGGAATTAGAAGTTGTTATACTATTTTGTGAAATCCTTGTAGTTACTCCATGATAAGAGGATTTGTTTTTCATAAGTATTATTATTATACTAGATATGATTAAACAAGGGTAGATTAAGAGTTACTCATAGGTAAGTTACTTGAATATACTATATGGCTAATTGGTTACTTTGGGAATAAGTACTTGATTACTCATTGATACCTATAGGTTGGGTATAAATTACTAGGTTGGGTTGAACACTCAGTCTTGACTAGAATATATCATATTAGAGTAACCTATATAATCAGGCTAGTCATTGGTGGATGACTTTATCCTAAGATTGGGGTATATTGAGATTGAGACTCACCTTTGTGATTTATTAAATCGCTTGAGCTTATGAGATACTATGTGTATGGAGACGTAGGTGGGAATTACCTAGGGAGTTAGAGTTGCTACTTGAATTTTTATAATACACACTTAATACCAAGTTATAGTATTGACAAGAGTAGCCTCTTTACTTAAACCCTTTTAATTAAGGAGAATACACTCTCGAATGGAATCATTTATCGATATGATTATTCTTTGATTAAGGCCATTCATTAATAAGGATATACTTTTAATGAGAATCACTTATTGATGAGATATATTACTGATTGGAGTTGGTTATTTATGAATAATTAATCTATGAATATAAGATTCTTATATATCTATACTCTAGATTATAAAGTTATACTTGGGACTATATTGTCTTTTATAGTGAATGGCTTGTCTATGTAAAGTTACATGTGGGCTAGGAAAGTTCCTATTTTAAACCAAGGATGAAAAATTCCATGATATTTCAAAGCATTTTTTAAAGGGAAATAGGTCATTTCTAAGGTTAGGGATTACCTAAGGAAGGAAATTACCTAGGCATAGTATATGAACAGTCAATATCCAAACTAAGCTATAGAAGTGTATGTGAATAGAGTGGCCTTCACTTCAAGTATTGGGTGAGAACACTTTATCCAAAGTAGTGTAAGTTGTCACTATTTACACTATCAATTCATCGTGATCCATTTGTATGCATGCTAGTCCTAGATTGTGGGTTTACAAGTAGTCATGTAGGACACAACACTAAGCTCATATAGGCTATTGTTATGAGGTTTACCAACTAATCTCTTTGTCAAAGGTAAGGCCATCTTTTCATATGTGACAAATGTGTGGGGGACCGCATTTGAGTCCATGGTTGGTGAAAACGTGCTTGAGTGATGCTTCTTCTCATCAATTGGTGACAAAGGTTTGCATATGTTTGTGCCAGTATCAAGGAAAACTAGATTGTTTCCACCAGCGAGCAAGAACATTCAAAATGTATGTGCCAATGTGGTGACATCAAGACCAATTTGTATATCTATTGCTAGATAAATCTCAAAGGAGCTATGTATGTGTCATGTTCCCATTCATATGTAAGAATGTAATCATGAATGATATACTTGAGTTCATTCAATGTGACATCTATGTTATAGAAAGATTTGTCAAATTACAATGGTATGCAATTGGAATTTGGAAATACTTTTATTTATATTATGCATGTATTTTACATTATGTAAAGAAAAAAATTATTGCTATGTTATGACATCATGGTTTATTCACCTGAGGTGAAAAACAAGGAAAATTTTATTTAGTAGAACACCAGGTTTGTTACAAAAAATGTACAAGAGCCTTCCTAATATAGGAAAGGATAGAGGTAGCTAGATAACCACCTTGGTTACAATCATTAAATGACAAATCCATAATATTAAATGGCTAGATAATTACATGTCTATTTATGAGATATGATCCCATTAAATACTAGTTTCTAGAATGCCACCTAGTAAACTAACTCTTAAGTAAACTTATTAATGATGTGAATAGTTCCAACTAATATCTAGTTAGGAAATAGTCCCATTCATAATAACACCCCCCAAAATTGCAACTTGGGAGTGTAGTTATGATGCAAATGAAGCAATGATGATGGGTCTTGGCTACTAGGCCATGTTAGGTACCCATGTACAAATAATAATGCAATCTCTTACAAACAAAGAAAAGAAGAAATCCTCATGGGACAAAAATCCTCCCCAAAAAGAGATATGATGTAAAATATATTCTAATCATGTACAAGTAATGGAAGTGATGATTGAGGTCTCAACATCAACACTCCCTTAAAACTGCATCCATCACTGTATTACAATACAAGAATTCCTCCATCAAAGGAATAGATGGAGACTAAATTCCCCCCTTGAATAAAGTGTCTTCAAAGTCATTGAATGAAGTCTAAAGCCAAAATAGTACTCAATGGTGAAAAACCACATGCCTCTCGCTAGGAAGAAACAAATCCAATGTTGAATGCCGAAGAAACTACAATTCCGTGATGAAGTGAGAGGGAAGAAGCCTCATATATGATACCTCTGAAAAGAAATCAAGTGCATCCAAGGATGTCTCACTAAGAGTAGGATCCCTAATCAAGGTCGAAACAAGGAAATGTGGAGACTCAAGAAAACTCTCCAAAGAAGAATCTTCATAGAGGAGAGATATCCCCTCAAGCATGTCCTCCAAACCTATAGAAGTAGCTAAATCTAGAATAGTTGAAACAAAGCCATCCTATAATCCCAAGTCTGGAAAACTGAATATGTCCTACTAGACTAAATGAGATGATGATGGTGCCACATGAAGAAGAGCCAAATCCAACCAACCACCACAACTATTAGGTGAATTACTACCCCCTAAAATTTGGAGACTAATGAATAGAAGGATCAGATCATCAAGATGTCCAGAAGTGAGAGAAGGTATATATATCCTCCACTGATGATTAGCCCAACCTACAAAAAATATGCTCTCATGTCTCTTTCTAAATGATTACTGAATCAGATGTGAACTCAACTATATTTCCTTCCTAAGAAAAATAATAGACTGAGAGTAGATTAGGGGCCATCTCAAGTATAAATGCAACATCATGAATTTTCCAAAACCCAAATTAACATCACACATACCAACTACATAAACTAATTAGCAATGAGCATTCTATCAAACTCAAGTGCTCTAATGGATCCTCAAATGATGTAATCATGAGATCTAACAATGTGCCCTAAAGCTCTTGAATCAATAATCCATCTAGGGTCACGTCTATTAACAAATGTAGTGATCAATACTTAACCCATACCTTTTTAGGTGGTGGCTCCTCATGTGTGGTAGAAGAAGGTGAACGAGATGAAGAAGGAGCTAAAATGTTGTGATCCTTGAGAAGCAATTTCAACTCATGAATCTCCTTCTTGAAGCATGCATATTCACTATGCCCTTTCCCCTGGAAAAAGGTAAATGAGGGCTTCTCCTTCTTAGATTTTCCCTCTTTTGAAGAGATGTTAGAAGTCTCACTAGATCCCTTCTTAGCTTTACTTTTCTTCCCTTCCCCCTTAGGTGGTGCAGCAAGCAGTGCATGAGGCATATGACTATCATTACATGAGAAGCACCATGCTTTCTTGTCCTCTACCAAGTTGTTCTAGCCTAGGACTAAATATTTTCTTGGACTTCTCTTGATAGCTTGAAGAGGCATGGTAACTGAGACTATCAAGTTTGTGGACATCGATTGCTAACATCCTCCTTTTGAGGCTCCCTAGTACACATTATGTTGATAAGATGACCTTCCTCCTTGATAGGTCTGTGTGGCTTGCTTTAGAGGTGTTGCTTGCTAGTTTCGGATGAGGACTAGCTAATTAGCAAAGGACTACATGAGACTCTTCATATCATTGATGTTTGCTACTAGTCAGGAGGAGCCTGATGTGCTTGGTTGTGCAGTAGGATATATGTACATGGATGGTGGTATAGCTGATGTGGGTGGTTGTGGAGTGTAATTGCTCAAAGTTATTTCTTCTCGAGGGCCACTAGAGATTTTTCCAAACATGGGCATTGACGGGAGTGGTGGAAGGTTCCCAGCATTGATTAGACTATTCTTTGTGCACATGGCCAAATTGTATGTGTCAGGTAGAATATCTCCTCCCATAGAGGTTATCATGATCATGATATCCGAATTGAAATCTTTTAGGTAAAACATAAAGGTCATCGTGGTCGGAGGCCTAGTTGTGACAAGAATTCTTTTCCATTTTTTGTGGAACCTAGTATTGAAGTCGCTCACGGCCTCTTGAAGGGCCCTTTTGATGGTGATTAATTGATGTAGCAATGAGGTGCAATCTCCCTTTTTTGAGAAATGTTTGAACAACTTCTCTCTGAGCTGATCCCAAGAGCAGAGAGAATTAGAAGCCAAAGGCCTATACCAATCTTGATCTTTTCCATTGAAAGATGTGTCTAATAACCTAAGAGAAATATTTTCTTCCACTATGTTATGTAATCTATATAACTCTACTATTCCTTGGAGATTTTTGGAGGGGGTTTTGAAATCCTCCCCAGAAACCTTTGAGATGGATTTGAGGGCATTGGCAGGTATGGAAAGCCATATGTCTGGGGGCATAGGAAGTTGTAGCAGACTACCACTATCCCATGTTATAAAATTTATAGGAGCATGGGTAACTAGATGAGCCATTGAAAATAAATTCCTATGGATAAAGTATACTAGTATCCTGATTTGAAAATTTTGGCCTCCTGGTGGAGTAGATAAGCTCTAGATCTTGGGATTTCACTTCTTTCCCTATTGCTCCTTATAGGTGATATGAAACATGTAATTCTTCTTCTCCTTGATACCATGGTAGGTAACTAGGAGTATTAGAAATGGCCTCTTGAGGATGCTCTTGTTTGGATTATGGGCATGAAATTTCTAGCCTCTTTTCCTAGTTTGATTTTAGAAATATTTCTAACCTATAATAATACATTTAAAAGAACTTATGTCCCACCGAGACTAGAAAAAAAGAACTATTGGTCATCAAATCTTACACCTCTCCAACAGCCTTATAGAAAATTCAGTGAGTGGGGGACCAATTTGCACCTCACTAAATAAACTCTAGGATTTTTATAGAAAGCCGACTCTTCTTTGTGTTGGGGGAAAAGGTAGAAGGAAATGAAAATAAAATATGAAAATGGTGATGTGCTAAATCTTTTACAACATTTGAAACCTCAACATATTTCCTATGAATGATATAATAGACATAGAATTCCACAAACCCTTCAATTTTGGGAATAGAATGAGCAACAAAGGCTTAGTACAAGCATTGTGCAATATTTCAAATATCCCCATGGGAAGCACCAATTAAGGTCCAATTAGACATAGAAAAACTCTTCAAGTTAAAAAAAATATCCATAAAATTATAGAAACCCTTTCCCCCTTTACAACATAATATAAAAAATAACGACCTTTATAGAAAATGGAAAAGTTTAAGAGACAAAATTCAATTTTTGAAAGCTATCATTCAACATAGAAACTTAACAACAAGGAAATTAGCTAAATGAACTATCAAAATAAGCTTAGCACAATGTTTGTAACATGAACGAAAACATAAAGCAGGAATTTGACAAAGACCATAACATGCATAGTTTCAAAGATTTCTTCTAAATAGATTGAACTTCAATATCAAATGAACTGAAACAACAAAGGTCAGATGCCAATCCAATGATAGTTTGAGTTAAAATATGAGAATAGTAGTATTTTGTAAAACTTTCTACTTCTAAAATCATTTAAACTCCCTACTAGATCTATCTACTTCAAAAAAGTTTTTGAAGGAACATTTTTCTAACTTTATTGCTTATGCTGCCAACCTCTATTTATAACTGAAAGAGGAGAACACTGCCACCAATATTCTAGAAGAAGAAACTTCCAAGTGCCTACACCTGATAGCACAAGATCTAACCTTAGATCTTGATTAGATCGTAGAAATATTTTCTCATTAAGTCTCAACTCTTTATTAATGGCTTTTAGATATTTAACAAATATTGCAGTAAAAAAACAATAAGATATAACACATCTTGGAAAAAATATAATCGATCAATCATACAGATTGATGGTGTTGACTCAAAGGTTCCCCCTTGAAGAAAAGACACCCACCGCATTCCAAAAAACTTCACCTGAAGAGATCATTCTGCATAAATAAAACTGTTGAAACGAATAGATGACAGGTCGAGCGGGTGGACAATCTTTGATTTATGAGAATGGATTTGAAGAAAATTCTTGCCAAGAAAACATGTGTCTCAACTCGTGCCAGAAAGGAAAATGATATAAAATATCTGCACAGCCACCACATGGCACTTTATGTGTCTTTCAGAGCAGTCTTGTCTTCATTAAGCATGGACTTCTCCCAAAGCTAAAAAAAAGTAGAAGTTGAAAACTAGAAAAGATTAAAAGAAAAAATTTATTTAAACTTTACAAATGTACAAGAGCCTTCCTTATATAGGAAAGGATAGAGGTAGTTGGATAACCACCTTAGTTATAGTCATTAAATGACTAATCTATAATATGAAATGCTTAGATAACTACATGTCTATTTATGAGATATGATCCCAT
Source organism: Sequoia sempervirens (assembly GCA_007258455.2). Taxonomy (NCBI): domain Eukaryota; kingdom Viridiplantae; phylum Streptophyta; class Pinopsida; order Cupressales; family Cupressaceae; genus Sequoia; species Sequoia sempervirens. Next base: position 208,719,801 of record VDFB02379711.1, on the reverse strand, counting down.
TAAATTCTAGTTTCTAGAATGTCACCTAGAAAATTAACTCTTAAGTAAACTTATCAATAATGTGAATAGGTCCAACTAATATCTAGTTAGGAAATAATCCCATTCACACTAACAAATGATTCTTATAACATAAGGAATTTGAAACAACTAAATATAAGTACTTCGCACAAAAAATCCTTACATTACCTCAAAATAGCATAGATATGGTAGTCCTTATGTATTATAGTAAAAAATTTCTAAATAGGATTCGAAAAAAAATATGTACTAAATTTAAAATATATTTGTACTTTCTAACATAAGAATAATATAAAAATATTTAATTACAAGAACAACATAATTATATTAAATTCTAATTCTAATATGAAACAAAAAATTAGACAAAAAGAACCTAGAACCAAACGTTGAATCTCATTACCTTTGATGCTAATGCACAACATGGATTTCCTTATGTAGCATTGTTGTCCTTCAATAGTTGGCTCTAAAATTCCTAGAATGCTTGTCTCAATTTTTTTTTAAACAATTAGCCTAGATATATAGATTGAAGAAGTGTTAGGGTTGCTCGTTAAGGGGCTTGGTTGGGTTAATCTGACTCAATCATCTTTAGAGGTCGATAAATGGGACAAACCAGAGGAAGGTTGGTTGAAGGTAAATTTTGATGGAGTGTCAAAAGGAAACTTGGGTCCATTAGGGGCTGGTAGTATTGTTTGTGATTGGAATGGGAATGTGCTAGCCATAGGAGCAAGGAGATTGAAGGAAGGAACTAATGATGTAGTAGAAGCAATAGTAGACTTAATGGCAATTAAGATAGCCAAAAAGTTAGGGGTAAAAAGGATTCATTTGTTGGGTGATTCCTTGATAATAATTCAAGCAATTATAAAAGGAGGAATTGATGCTTGTCATTTGTAGGGATTGATTAGGAAAATCATTGAAGAATTATCCCCTTTTGGGGACTTTTAAGGTTAGTCATACTAGGAGAACTGGGAATGTGGAAGCAGATACCATCTCAAAATGGGCTCTATCTTTTGTAGAGGTGGATGATTTTAGATTCGAAGACTTTAGAGGCATTTTTTTGGAGGATTTTTGTTTGATGCATTTAATGCAAGAAGGAATGAACATTTAGTAAGTAAGGTGGCATGGAAATTCCCAAAGGAAGTGAAGCATTGATGAAGGTTGTTTTATCCGTGTTGGACGTATGTTTGACATTAATGGTCATAGCTGGTAAAATGAGGTGTATTAAAGATACACATCTCATCACCTTCAATACTTCTTAATGTGCGATTGTAAGGAGTGTATCTGGTCAAGGGAGTGAGGTAGGTGGGAAGCTAGAGAACCAGATAAGAAGTGGAGGCTAGTTTCATTTTAAATTCAAGGAGGAAATTGGACCATTTTGATGACAAAGCGTCTATGAAGAGGTTGAGAGGTTTATTTCTATTTAAGGATGTGCAGGTGGTGCAAGCTGTGCAAATTATTTTGGGCAATGGATTTGAAGATTTGAAGCACAAATATAGAACTAATATGGATATTTACTAGTTGATCATTGGTTGGGGACTAGACTTAGGAGAGCCAATGGATGTAGTGAGGAAAGTAATGAAAATATTGGTTCATAAATATTTTTTTGAAGATATGGAAAGCATCATGGAGCGGGCTATACTAGGAGTGGGATTCATTAAGGATGAAGACATGCAATATGGAGGCCTAGAGCTCACAAATTTAAACTATTTTTTTATCAGGTGGCCAAAAGGACGTACCAAAGCCCTATGGTGAGGAGTGGAATGCAGGTGGAAAGCACTTAAAATCTGCATTGAATTAATGGAGATTGAGGATGTCATAGACAATCTCAAAGATGTCGCTAGAGCAGAGATGCGTGAAAAGAAGGGTCTGCATCTGAGGAAGAAGTTGAAGCTAATAACATTTGGAGATAGTTCCTTTGGAGCTAGGTAGCTCATCGAAGGCTTATGAGTAACACAAGCTTATATTACATTTAGTTTACTGCAGTTACTTAGCTTATGATTTTGTTTTTTAGGGTTCAACACTGTTTTGTATTGAAACTATAAATAGTTTGGGGCATAGGTAAAGGTTGGTAGGGTAGATATCAGGTAGATATGGTAGGGGGTTTTTTGGCTACTTTGGATACTGTGTTGGTTTATCAAAATTTTTTGATAGTTGCTAGATGGTGTTAATTCTATAATTTCTGTAACTTTTCTTTTTCTTTAATAAAATAAACTATTATCACTGATAAAAAAAAGAAGTATTAGGGCTATTTGGTGGTTGGATGATTCAAACCCCATTTTTTAATTTCAACCACCATGAACCACCAAGTGAAAAGATGATAAAATAAATTATTTAAATCCTAAATACATAAAAGATTAAAAGCAATTATGAAAATAAAATTCTTGATAATGGTGTCAACCTTGAACTATGGGGAAAAACAACCATTGAGAATAAATCTACTTGATAACAATAGTAAAAAGATATATTTTAGTGATAACATATTACTCTACAACTACATAACAATAATACAACACAATAAAGAGTATTATGAACAACATTGGATCCATTGTGATAGTTTTTATTGGCTTAGATATGGAATGCTAGCTTGAAGCTTCAATTATTTCAAGGGAGAACAATCATGATAGTTAAAAGTGCTTTCCTTAAGAATGCAATAATAATTGTATAGCCCCCAGTGAGGAAAGGGAGAGAGCTACTTGCATGAGAGAGTAAAAACTCATACGAAAATTAGGAAAAAATGAGGTTTTTATTCAAATGGGGGGGGGGGAAGAGGCATTACGACAAATTTCATAAGAATTCCATCCAAATAGTGCACTTTTAAATTTTAGAAATTTGTAAGACACTAGTGTGATCTATAGATGTTTATGTGTAGTTCTATTGTCTAGGAGAATTCCATTGGAATTCAGGCTATGAGTTGGAAGTACCTTGTGCTTTTTGATTGTAGAATACAATCATTTATTTGAAAGTATAAGAATATATTATTAATTTTTATGTCTAAATGGGTTTAAGGTGTAAGTGTGAAATTGAACTAGTATGCAATTTTGAACGCTACATTTTTTTCCCACTTTAGTAAGCTAATTAAACTAAGAAGTTAGTTACACTAAATTAGATAATGAAATGCATAAATTAAAATAGTATATTTCTAAAAAGGATAATATAGAGGGTGCAAAAAATTATCAAGTCAATTGGTGAAGCCCCTAAGATTGAGTTTGATGATTTTCCACTATGTCCAATATGAAATTGTACAAGGTTACACTTATAACATTCAAATTTATATTTATCCTACAAAATAAAAATGTGTTAGCTTTTAAAAATTGAAAGAATCTACTAAGAAGAGAAGAATTCTTGAAAATTTCAGAATAAATTATGAAAAAGAGGGTGAATTGAAAATTAAAAAAAAAAAATTCAAAAGAGACATATGTGTAAGGTACAAATATACCTTGTGGCAGGTGTACTAGTCTATGGCTACATGGTGGGCATTTTTTACTTTTCTCCACAACTTGGGCATATGGTGTCAAAATTAGTAAAATAATATATCATCAATAATCTAGTTCCTTGTAATTTGTAATTATTCAAGTCTCATCATTGTATTTTTTGTTGATATATATTATTTATAGTCAAATTTAGATCATCATTTTTTTCTTTTGAGGTTATAAATTTTCACCTATATATCTAATTTTTTATATTTTTATAGTATTAGCAAGGTATTTCAAAGCTCTTTAGATCGATTCATGCTACATTTCCATAATCTACCCTAATTACATTATATGCATTTTTTTATTTAATATTCTACTTAATTACTTAGACATCTTGGTACCTAGAAAGGATATATTTGCATGAGATTACTCCATTTGATCTAAATTACATGTTGAGGTTATCATTCTCTATTTCTTTTTCATTTGATGAAGTATCATGTGTTTTCCTATTTATCATTATTTTGTGATCCTAGAAAAGGATAAATATGAGTCTTTCTAAAACAACATCTTCACATCTCAAATGGCTTGATCTTTTGTCTTATATTTATGGATTCATACCTACACCAAACATATAAGGGAGTAAATCAGCATTGGATAGTATAAGTGATCATGTTGTAGGATCGGCTTGTTCTAGTGTCGATTCTAACATTATGTGTGTTGTATCAAATATTTATTAGCCCCATATAGTTTGGGCTAGACTTTGGGAGATCCATGGAGACCCTTTTATCTCTCCATTATCAAAATAAATGATCTCATTCCACTTTCATGTGAAGGTTTTATACCCTTTTATGATGATACTTAGATGATCTTTAGCATATATCATAGGTCTTGCATTTTCAAATGGTTTAAATAATTTTCTTCAATTTCATGTTCCAAATCTTCATATCAAGACTCAATCTCCATATATCTTTTTGTTGATCAACTTGGCATCACCACATCCTTGGCCTCTATTGGTTCAATGCAGTAGGACATCCATCATATCTCATACATAGCTACTTAGAATTCCTATCTTGCAAACATAACATGCTTGTTATTGATTTATTAAATTGTATATTTGGAGGATTTTTTTAAGGAGATTCATATCCTTTTTAATGAATATCACATCATCATATTTAGCATATTATCATCATATCCTTAGAATATTTTCCTATATTAATTGTTAGAGGATCTTGGATTTACATAATCTCATTCCAATATGTGGATATTTGAGATGTTTTTAGACTCATACATCATTTGTATTTGTATTCCCTATTCATCCATCTTATGAGAATGGATTCTCCAATTAGCACTATTTTTTGTTTCTTCCTAATTATAGAAATTTTGTTTGTAGGCAATGGATTGTGTTCTATCTTCAAGATTTCACCATTGGATCATGTGAGCTCTTTCTTTCTAGGATGAATTCATATCTTAATGTTCTCTCTCTTATTAGAATATCAATTATATTTATGTGATAGAAGTTGTCCTTGGGGGGTCACATCAAGTCCTCCTTCTATCCTTCTTTCACTAGTGCGGTTATTTCATTTTATTTCTTTTGGAGAGGAGTTTTTTTCTATGTGGTTTTATCCTTTTCTTCGGTTATGAGATATTATAGTTTCTTGTTCATGGGTAACTCATCAGGACTTGTAGCCAATACATAATTTTCATCTATTATTGAATTCTTCATAATTTTTTAAGCTTCTCCCTAAGTTGATCTTAAGAGGGTGTTAAAGTGATTAGAAAAATCACCTCATAATTAATTAATTATTAGGCCCCTTTTACTTTATGACACTTAATTTAAACTCAGGAGTGCATTATTATTAGATTGGACTAATTAAAGGTAATGTTATCCAATTACATAGGATAAGAACACTTTTCATAATCTAATAAAATCACCATCTTGGTTTTATCTTTTACTTTTATAAGAATTAATATTTAATTGTATCATTAATTTAAACTAATTCAATGCACATACATTTACTTTTCTAGATAAAATATTTTCTCATTGTTGCAAATAAAATTAGTTTCTCTAATCTTTATTTGTGATAAGTATTTTGGTTATAGTTGATTTAAGAGATTTTTGGAGTTCACTATCAACACCTATACCATGCTCCTTATTTTTCTATTATATTATATTTTTTATGAATATGCACAATATTTAGTTTTAGTGGTGATCACATTTATAAATAGATAGTGTATATTTGATATGTATAGGTGAGATATTATTATACATTTTATATACATATTTTTTATGTTTTATGTTTGTATTTTTTGCATTGATTTATACAATCAAATTCAATATCTTAGTTGACGAAATTTCATCCACAATAATTCTCAATTATTAAGAATAAATAATTTTGACACTCTAGATTTTTTTTATTGTTTGACCCATCCACCACTATCTTCTTTTTTCATATTTTTATTCATTCTTAATATTGGATTTTATATTTGGACTTCAAACTATGAATTTCATCTAAATTTTGGATAACCCTTCAATATTTTTCAACATCTTGAATCTTCCCATGGTACACCATTTCAATATAATTTTCATGTAGAAAAAAAGTTGTTCCATACATTTGATAATTTACTATCCTTTTGAAGCATGCTCACTTTACACTTGATGGTGATCAATAAATAAATATTTAAGTCATCAGCCATAGTGACTCATATTTTAGTCTCAAAAAATATTATGTTTTTGATTAAAAAAGAAGGGTTTTAAAAGGGCCCTGATCCCTCTTACAAAGAGAAATATCAAGCAATAAGCACATAGAAGTAGCAATGAAGAAAAATAAGATGGGATAGAGTAGCAAGAACAACTAACCAACAAACAACAACCAAGTAGAACTACTACAAGACAACCAACAAAGCATTACTAAGAGAGAATCCCCACCCAACTAGGACTAAGCTAAGGTGGTTTAAAAATTTGTTCCAAATATTTCTTTTGTATTGTAATATAGGGATTCCTCTACACAAATATTTTTATCTTTTTTTCTACAAGGAGAATAAATAAGACCATTAATTGAACTAGTCATTCTTGGAGTATCAACAATAGATTCCATTGGTAAATCTTCCATCTGAGGCTCATAAATGGGAGTTGTGTAGTCTTCCACAATAGTTGACACCTTTTTCTTCTTCCAAATAATGTGGTATTCCTTATTCCTCAAGCATGCAATAGAGGCATGACCCACTCTACCATAATAATGAAAAATAACTGGATTCTTCATATTTAATTTGCTTCTCCCACTTACCAAATTTTTAAGACAAGGTTATCTTGGTAGGGAGAATAAGGTTATTCTCCACTAACACATAAAATATAGCAGAAAAAATCTCTTTATGGATTTAGTAATCTTATTAGAAGTACATAATTTCCTAAAAGAGTTAGTAATGCTCATAAAAATATTTTCATTCCAAAACTCAAAAGGTAGCCCTAGTAAACAAACCCAAATAGGAAACTTAACAGTGTATGTCATTGGGTCAAAACCAAGAAACCATCTTTAAAGGAAAAGACCATTCAAGCCAAGAAACTAGGGGCCTTCAAGAAGATCCCTTGAAGATTCATCCACATAGGTAAAAGTGAAAAGGAAGAAAACATTGAGAATAATAGGTTCTTTAACTAGTCCTCTATTCTTCCAAACCTAAAGGACCCATCTTCTAACAACATCAATGTTGGGGAAAATACCACATAATCTCCCAAACAAGGAGCTCTTAAGCCAATCCAAAGGCTTAAAAAAATAAGAGTCGAGAATATCAATGTAAACTTTTCCATCCTTGATAATAGAAGTAAAACTTCCATCTGTGTCCTCACAATCAATATCAAGAAGTTGTTTGGATGTGCCACACACATTCATAGCTTGAAGTTCCTTTGAAGAAGGAAAAACCATAGGAGAGGTAGATAAAATAGCTTGAAGAGTGCACAAAATCCCATTCCTACAAGCCGACCAATGAGTGGGTAGCTCTAAAATTGTAGGGTTCAAACAAGGAGCAACAAGAGAATGAACTTCAGAAGGTGAAGGAGTAACACTCTCCACAACAACAACAAGGAGAAGGGAACCCTTTTTGTGACCGTTAAAAAAGGGTTTCTCCATAGAACATGTAGCCAATCTCCTCTGAGCCTTCACATGGGTTTCAAAAAGGATGTAAAGAAGAAGCTCATCCTCCTTAATAGATCCAGTACCATGCCAGTCAACCTCCTTAGGAATACCCTCAACAAAATCAACATTCTTAGAAGAGAAAAGCTATTCCTCGTCCAAATCATTAGCCCCAAAGTCTACCACCAAAGAGATAGGGGAATCTTATTCAGGGGCATTTGGGTCCACATGCAATCCACATCAACCCTAAAATATATTTATCTCAATTTTGATTTTGGTGTTGGGTGAAATTTTGGTGTTTGCAAGCATGATAAAATTTTAATGAAATTATTATCAAAAATTGGCAAAATTATGTTAACTGAGTTTCCTAACAAAGCAGAGGAAATTCAAATTATATTATCTCTCATTCTTTATTCAAATTGATGTGTCTAAAAATTGAATAGTTTAATATTTCTATTTTATAATTCTTTTCCAAAATTTTCAGGCAAGGAGACATTTGATTTGAAAAAAGAAGGAAAATTAAAAAAAATCAATTTGGAAAAGGAAAGAAATAAATTCTTCATGGAATTATTTTGACATTCTATGGAAATTAAAAGGCATTAGAGAGGGAGGTGTAGAGGTTGCTGGAAGAAGATTAAAAATAAAATTAAAACTACTTTCCAAGTTCCTGGCTAGCAGTGAAAGGGTGTGGAAACGAGAAAAATCAAAATTAATTTGTTGTTGTAAGTGCCTGGAAGGGGTGTGTTGAAATTAGAGGAAAGACAATTTTGATTTCAGTGTACAGTGGCATTGGGATTCCACTATAGCTGGAAATACAAACAAATTATTTGAAATTATAATTTATTCTACTATAAGCAAAAGTCATAAAATTAATAAAATTGTAATTGAATTAGTTTTTGTAGATTTACATTTCTTGGTAATAATATTTTGTATGAGTTTAGGGTATGTACAAGATCATCATGGAAAAAATAGGCCCTTAAGTGGCTAAAAATTCAGAAAAATTAGAGTTAGGCAATTTGACATAAAAATTTGAATAAGTTATCTATATTATTTCAAAAATATGTAAGAATAGAATCTGTGGAAAATTGAATGTAGTTTCTAAACTACTAGGTTTTTTTTTCTAAAATCTATTTGGTTAAAATTTGAAATTTCAATGTAGTAGTACTTAAATTTCAGGGAAAAAATAAGTAGGTGTCTGTTTGACCACCCTAGCCACAATAAAATGATAATATTTTTTTATAATATTTTATATATAAGTAGAGGAATCACGTCCTGATGTGATACATATTTTTTGTAAATTTTTTCCTACTAAATAATTAATTATGAATTTTTTATTACAACTTTTCAAAAATATAAAAAGTGTGTATGTCTGAGCACCTTAACTTGGTCAAAGCTTCATGAAATTTATTTTTATTTTTAATCATATATTATATGAAGCATAGAATGTGACACATGTTTCATATTCAAAAAATGTGATACCATTTGAAAGCTATAGCTATTTTTCAATTAGCCTATCAATCAGGACTTTAGTCGTAATTCAAATAGAAAATGAATAATAATTATTTATTAAATTCAAAGTAAAGAATAATTTATATTGGTTGAAAGATGAGAATATCCTTTAAAAACCCTTTTCATTTCGTCAATTTTGGGTAAAAAAAGTCATTAGCCACATACCCTACACATACCCTTTACATTGAAAGTGGTTTGGCTACAAGATCTGGTAGCTTGATAAAGCTCCCCTTTCTCAACTGCATCAGAATCCATCAAATCCTTAATAGCCACATCGAATTCCTTGTTAATAGATTCACCATCCTCATCTCCAGTAGATGAGGATGAGAGGCTTGGGGCATGGGATTTGGACATAGAATCCCCATGCTTTCTCACAATAACAAAAATGATTAAAGGGAAAAAAAGAAAAAGAAAAATAAGATGAAAGGAATTGGAAGGGGAAGAGGAGAAGTCGTGGGGGAGAAGGTAGGGGAAACAAAAGACAAAGAAGAAGAATTTGAGAGTATTAATTGTGTGTGTGTAGGTTGTATAAGTTGTAGATTGGGAGAGTGAGATGATGTCTTCTAGGAAAAGGATGGGATGGTTCATGAAGGGACCTTTAAGAGTTTCATACATAGAGTAGTGAGAAAGTATATTTTAAGAATTTATTTATGAAGTGATATAACCAAAATCTATGCAGGATTGGATTCCCTTGAGGGTGGGAAAAATAAGGGACAACATTGTAGCTCTTTAATGAAGGTTTTGTGGAGAGGTGAACATGTGGGTACAACCCACACTGATGTGCAAGATGAAAGCATGACATAGGTTGCAATAGTGAGGCTTGAGGAGATTATTTTGTAATTGTGAAGTGTATGACGTTTGGTATGAAATTAAATTGGAGAGAGTAGAGGAGGAAAGCATGGAAGTGTTAGGGTTGAGGTGCAATCTAGAAAAATACATTTCATTAGTATGGAAAGAAGAGAGATTAAAGAGGAGGAATTTTATTGGAGGGGGAGGATGGATTGTGGTGGGTTAATTCTCACAAAGGAGGAAGATGAGAATGGGATTTTGTGGAGGTGGACTGTTCATGTTGGATTGAATACCATGACAAAAAAATAATAAGATGAAGTCACAATTGGAGATGAAGTTCGGATTATGGCGGAAGAAATTATATGAAAGGAAATAAAAATAAAGAGAAGATTTGGTGAAGGAGTATGGAAAATGTTCCATCCAAATGCTAGAAAAGGAGAAAAAATAGTTTATGTAGGGTACTAATCACAACACAGGATTGTGTTACAAGTTGTTTGCAACTTGCAAGAGTAGTTCTACTACTCAACTCCATTTTGTGAGCCCAAGCTCACAAATTTTCTTACCCAGCATGTCTAATGTAGGACCATCTGGGTCCACAGGAAATCCACATCAACCCAAAAACATATTTTATCTCAATTATTATTATTATTATTATTATTATTATTTTATTTTTGTGCTGGGTGAAATTTTTGTGTTTGCAAGCATGATAAAATTATAATGAAATTATTGTCACAAATTAACAAAATTTCAAGTGAGTTGTCTAATAAACCAGATGAAATTCAAATTTTATTATCTCTCATAATTTATTCAAATTCATGTGTCCAATAATTGAATTGTTTAATATTTGTTATTTATAATTATTTTCCAAAATTTCTCAGCAAGGAGACATCAGATTTGAAAAAATAGAAGGAAAATTTAAAAAATCAATTTGGAAAAGGAAAGAAATACATTCTTCATGTAATTCTTTTGAAATTCTAGGGAAATTAAAAGGAATTAGAGAGGGAGGTGTAGAGGTTGCTAGAAGCATATTAAAAATAAAATTCAAACTACTTTCCAGGTTCCTAGCTTGTAGTGAAGGGGTGTGGAAATGATAAAAATCAAAATTAATTTGTTGTTGTAAGTGCATGGAAGGGGGTGTTGAAATTAGATGAAAGACAATTCGGATTTTAGTGTGTAAGAGCGTTGGGATTCCAATGTAGATGGAAATACAAATAAATGATTTGAAATTTTAATCTATTCCACTATAACCAAAGGTCATGACATTATTAAAACTGTAATTGATTTATTTTTTATAGATTTACATTGCTTGGTAATATTTTGTACATGATTTTAAATTCAAAGTGGTTGGGCTATGAGATTGGGTAGCCTGATAAGGTTCCCATTTCTCGACTACATCAAAATCAATCAAATCCTCAATAGCCACATCAAAGGCCTTGTTAACGGATTCACTATCCTCATCTCTAGCAAATGAGGATGAGAAGCCTAGGGGATGGGAGTTGAACACATAATCCCCACACTTTCTTTCCATAACAAAATGGATTAAAGGGAAGAAACATAAAAAAAACAAGATGAAAGGAATTGGAAGGGGAAGCCATGGGGGAGAAGGTAGGGAAAACAAAAGACATAGAAGAAGAATTTGGGAGTAGAAATTGTGTTTGTGTGTGTAGGTTGTATAAGTTATAGATTGGGAGAGTGAGAATATGTCTTCTAGGAAAAGGATGAGATGATACATGAAGAGACCTTTAAGAATTTCATACATAGATTAGTGAGAAAGTAGATTCATAGAATTTGTTTATGAAGAGATAACCAAAATCCATGCAAGATTGGATGCCCTTGACGGTGGGAAAAATAAGGGACAACATTGTAGCTCTTTAAGTAAGGTTTTTTGGAGAGGTGAACATGTGTGAACAACCCAAACTAATGTGCAAGATGAAAGCATGACACATGTTACAATAGTGAGGATTGAGGAGACTCTTGTACAAAGAAGTGAAAAAGATGTGAATGAATTGGGAAGAGCATGCCTAGTTTAAGGCATTGAAAGAGAAAGAAAGAAAAAAATAGTAGTGGTAGACTAGAGGCAAGATATAAAATTTGAAGGAGAGAAACAAGTTGTGCAACAATGGTGAGTCCTTTAGAAGGCACACATATGAAGATGATGGAGAATGATGAAGAAAAAAGAGTTGCAACTAGAGGAGAAAGATGAAAAATTACAATAGTACTAAAAGATGAGGTAAATTTTGATTTATCTATGTTTTGTAATTTTGAAGTCTATGACATTTGGCATCAAATTGAATTGGAGAGAGTAGAGCAGGAAATCATGGAAGTGTTAAGGGTTGAGGTGGATTCTAGATAAATCCATTTCATTGGTATGGAAAGAAGAGAGATTGGAGATGTAATGCCTAAAAAAATTCAACCCAAATACAATTAAGGACAAAACAAAATTTTCAAATTTTGACCACTCCCACTAACACAAATCCTAAAAAGTACTCCCTATACATGCACTTCATGAGATCATAACAACATTTGACCAATAAAATATGAGAACTAAACCATCTACACATTTTTTTTTGACATTCATGGTTAGGTTTCAAATGGAAATATGGAATCCACATCACCAAGGTAGGTTTGATTAGTTCCACAAACTCAACAATAATTATAGACTTAGTTCAAATCACAAGTTTGAAAATAGAATATATATATCAATAGTATCTTTAAGATAAGAGAACAAGCCTAGGGGGGCAGACCTAATTCCTCGGGGTCTCGTCTCTAATGGCCTTGCCTACGTATATAATTCGCAGATGAACTGTAGTTTGACAATAGGGACTTCAACCATCACACAATTGGTTGGCCAACAACTAAGTATAAACTTTAGGTTCAAAAGATGACTCATCCCTAAATTAAACATAACTCTCTAACCTAACACCATACTATAATAGCCAGAGATATAGTAAAAGGATGACACAACATTGACAAGGGTAACTATTTCATCAAGAACTCTTTATCAAATAGAGCGCAGATTATAGGATTACTCAACAACGAAAGACTTTAAAAATAAAGTCCCACTATAAGGGTCTATATCCTATCCATACCCTAAGTGATATTTTATTATAGAAAACATCGAGAGAAGTTCAAGTGCATGCTAATCATATATAATATTAATCAAACCAATTCACTCTAGAATGGGCTACTAATAGAAAGCAGCTTGATTACTGCAACAACTAATGACTATCGAGTCAATCAAGGCCATAATTAATACAACTATGCTTTTAAATCAAGAGATAAATTATTATTACTAATTACATCAATGTAAGTATGCAACCTAACAAAACCAAAAAGACATAAAGATCTATTACCAATTAATCTAAATACTTTCCCCTATTTTCATACCTAACAGACAAGTAGGTAGAGCATTGCATGTTTTAAAAAGAGTTTATTCATTAGGAACCCTTTCAACTAAAAAATATTCAAAATCTTGTGTACATATACAAAGATTCCTACATAAGCAAGCAATTATATACATACGTACATGTATATGCATAATTATTATTAATCCATTATGAAATTAGCCATTGCTTTGGTGATAATATCATTATTACTAACCCTAATGATACTATCAATATTTTGTTGAAATATTGTATGAATGTTAATACAAATGTAGTTCACACGAGATTCTCAAAATTTAATTTATTTAACCTCAATAAAATTTTGTTGATGAATAATTATTTTATCTATAGTATCATTAAATTATCCCAATATATTCTTTTAAAAGAAATAAAATAAAATACCATAAGAAAAAAGAAGAAAAAGATAAAAACTATATTATAAAAATAAAACAAACACCATATTATAAAAATAAAACAAATATCAAATTAAAAATCTTTATGATACATAACCATGATAAGAAGCCCCCTTTATTTTATTTATTTATATTGATTTAACTCTATTACCAAAATAAATAAAGTAAAGCCTAAGTCCTTTATTTTTAAAGAAAAAAGAAAAAAACTACTAAGGAAAAACCACGATTATTTTCTTTATTTTCTTTAAAGAAAGAAACTTGGAGAATTTTAATAAAAAGTTTATTTAATGAACATAACTATTTGAATGTCTCTTTAGCCCTTCTAAATTTTAAAAGTAAGAACACACAAATTTGGAGTTTACTTAAGACTTTCCAGTAAAGGTATTAACTGCTTGTGACAATAAATTTGTCATACTAATGATAGGAGCATTATCTAACCCCTTTATGGTAACATGTTGACAGCAGCCAAGAAAAATTTGGATGAAATGGTGAGGATGCCATGCATTACTAATGACATGGCACCTCGTTCACCCTTGGTCAACATTTCCTCCTTATGCGCATGGTCTCTTGTGAGACTTAGTTGCATTTATTTTGTTGGTTCTTCCCCACAACCATCCATCATGGAGGTAGCTGACGTGGGGATGTGATAGCCTTCCCCTTTTAGGATAAGTCGTCTTGGCTTATTAGATAGTTGCATCTATTAATTTTCTTCCTTTATCCAACTTGAATCATTTAATTCTTTACTCTTTTCCTATTTTAACCTCTCAGGGCTTCAATTTTGGCTTTAATATGCCACTTTCTTCAAAATATTGGGGTATTTCACAATCTTTATGCTTTTGAACCTATTATCATTTCTTCCTAAGGATTTTATTTTCCTTAGTTTGATCTATTTGGAATAAATCTCTATATTATTGAAGAGGGTGGACAATAAAATATATCCTCGAGCAAGCTTTTTTTTTTTTGCTCAATCCTATCCTGCATTTTATTTTATGGATTGATTTATCTTAAGAGACATCCACATTATTCCATTAGGGATATACATTTACCAATAACCCCTGCAATGTGCCAAGTACAAATCATAAGCATATCATACAATTTATCACTAGGGTCCCATGGCCCTAGTCCATTCACTCACTAGGGGGATAATATCAGTATCATAATGTCCCAAAATTTAGTGAAATTTCAATTTAAGCAAGTTCATTTCCAACTTAGAGCATATTCATTTACAAAGGCCATGCATGTGGGTTGATGCATAATAGACTCCACCCACCTATCATTTGTCCCACACGCTTTATCATATTTGATAAGAAATTACTTTGGTTCATTCAAACTTACAAATAAGTCATTGAATACTAAGGTAAATACAACCAACCCATTAAGGGTACTATTAGCTTTATCTTAAACATTCTAACCCATTAAAACATACACACTTAGTTATTTGCAATTTATGTTCCTCGTAATTCACGTCTCTACCATGACAAGGACTATTAAAACCCATCAAATATGCAACAAAATTTTCCACATAACAAAGGGTGAAATCAAATCAAACAAGTGCATTAGGAGAATAGAAATCATTAAATGGCATAACCTTTCGTTGTGTACTTTGATTTTCTTAATAATTCGTATATTCCAGTTTTCTATTTTTTCCCACATTTAGGTTTTCTTAGTTAAGACTAGCCATACATCTCATGAGCTTAAAAGTCCATTTAATAAGTTCAATACAACTACACTCATACCAAGAGACCAACTTAGTTATGGTTGATTAGTAGTGTAGAACAATGTACCTTATCCAAAGTCAAGTGAGCTTCATAGCCCCAGTGTTTGAACCTGGTTACTCTGATACCCATGTAACAACCGCCCCTAAGTTGCTACCAATTTTTTTTTGTTTCTTTTTTTTTTTTAGATCAATTCAAAGAAAATACCAACTTAATCGATTGAGCATCTTCTATGCATCTAGAGGTATTATCCTCAACACTTATCCATTCATCATGGTGTCATCAACCTGACTTCACCATTTATATACTTACACATAGGAGTAGTAAGCTCCCAAGGTTATAGCCATCTTAGGCCTAGAACTAAGCCTCGAGTGCTCCTTATCTACTATCCATCTCGAGCATAGTACTGCCCCTAGACACCTGTAATCTCAGGCATAATAGTACTGCTCCTTGACTACTGTCCATCTCGAGCATAGTACTGCCCTTAGACACCTGTCAATCTCAAACATAATAGTACTACCCCTAGACACCTGTAATCCCGAGCATAATAGTACTGCTCCTTGACTACTGTCCATCTCGAGCATAGTACTGCCCTTAGACACCTGTCAATCTCAAACATAATAGTACTGCTCCTTGACTACTATCCATCTTGAGCATAGTACTGCCCCTAGACACCTGTCAATCTCAAGCATAATAGTACTGCTCCTTGACTACTGTCCATCTCGAGCATAGTGCTACCCCTAGACACCTGTCAATCTCGAGCATAATAGTACTTCTCTTTGAACCATGCTTAGCACTATAACTAGAAGATAGGTTCTTAATGTAGAACGAATAGTTCACAATCGACTGGATTAGAAGCCTATACATAGTTATTTAAGTCTGAGGTTAATGTTCACAATACATAATAGAAATCACTTATTACCAACACAGAGTGACTCAACTCAATTGGTATCCACTACCAAGTAGTCCAGTTCATTCCTTTTTTATACCTTATCATTTAGACACACATCATGTATAGAATACAATTTGTCATATTTTATTTCATAACCAGCTACTACACATTTGGCCTCATCTAAACCCTACGAAAGAGAGGTCAAACCAATTGGAAACATTCCAAAAATCTAGGAGTTATCCCCCCTAGACCTTCCCCCTATGGACTTGAGGTCGTAAAGGCATCCTTCGCCCAAGGACTACCTACGTTCCTACTTCCAAACGGGTCAAAGTCACACGTAGTTCTCCTAGCATGGTCTCTCCAAGACCTACTCACAAGTTCTCATGCCTAGGGTGCTATTAATGATTCCCTTTCAATTACTAACACTAAGTTTACACTTTAGCAACCTATACAGTAACACTTCCCTTCAAGAATATCAAGGTCCTCAATCAACTCCCACATTATTATTCATAAACTATCTTGAACATCCCAAGGATTGTTTTATCCACATAGGGGCTATGCTTACTAGTTGACATGAAATTACCTTGTTCACATAAACCCGTACTTTCATTTAAAATTCACGTAGTTGATTTAGCATAAGGTTTTGATTGAGATTGGAACTTGATAATATACACCATGATTTGATAATGTTATATGTCTCAAGGGTGTTGGCTCTGGATATCTTGAACCATTATATTATTGTAATGTGGAACCCCTTAAAAAAACTCACGTATAAGGGCAATCCCCATAGACTATATATCACATGTCATTGTCAAGTAGAATTATCGATTATTAATGTAGCCCTTAGAATTATCTTCTTAACTGTAGTGTCTTATTGCACTGCAAGGAAGCATTCCTCTTTAGGATTCTCAACCTTGAAATAGGTTTTTCCTAAAGGAGCTAGGGACTAGCTTAACCAAGGACAATCTTGCGGATGAAATAAATCACAATGGTATATGATTTTACCCAAATGATTCAATACAACATGCTAAGGTAATACATTACTAAAAACATAATGATACATTATGGGTTGTATTAGTGTCTTATAAGGAGATTTGTTAGAATCCAATCCATGCTCATACATATGTGTATAACAACTTAATAGAACTAGATCCACTCATAATAGGGCATATGACAACCATGTTTAGAATATCGAGACTCCTTTTACAACATGTAATAGTATATTTCTTGCACAAGCAATTTATATTTTATATTTAGGACTTGCCATTTTGTGCCTAACATTATCAAATTTCTAAACCCAATATTTCATGCCAATATTCCATGCTTTTAGTGCTAGACACAAAGGTGTTGAACATTATTATCACTCCCTACATAGTGATAATATATTTAGCATTAGGTATTGAACTATGATTACACTAAAAATCTTACCTATGCATCTTTAGATTGTTCAATATCATGAATATGATAACCCTTAGTTTTTAGAAGTGAAACTAGTAGATATGCACATGCATTTTAGCATTAATGCAATAATAGTATTATTTAATTATTTATTTTCCTCCATTCTAAAGGAAACTCTTCTTTCCCAAGAACGTAAATTTTTATTCTTCTTATACTAAGTAATGCCTATGATAGGCTCACAATAATGCAACATCATATCATCACATTGTTAATGTATCAATACAAACATCGTTATTGTTATCTAAAGATGTTAGGCACTAAGATTTCTTTTATTTATAAGTGCAACATTATCTTAACAATTATTCAAATGTCTTGATTTCTATTTATTTATTTACTTTCTTTATCAACTATGCATGTCCTCTATATATATTCAGAGTCCAAACTATACATAGGAATATACAAACTCTTAATACAATGGTTATCCAATTATATGGACATATACTTACATTCCTAGTCATAATTTCAATAAACAAATCCTTCTACACTTAGTATCCCACGGATAAAACAGAGAAATGATTCAACTACCTACCAAAGAATATCAGAAATAAATGGGATATGTTATTTTATTTATATTCATGATTCCTCATACCTGT
Source organism: Sequoia sempervirens (assembly GCA_007258455.2). Classification (NCBI taxonomy): domain Eukaryota; kingdom Viridiplantae; phylum Streptophyta; class Pinopsida; order Cupressales; family Cupressaceae; genus Sequoia; species Sequoia sempervirens. Next base: position 208,701,500 of record VDFB02379711.1, on the reverse strand, counting down.
CAAGATAAGAAGAGGCTATTTGAAATCCCAACAAGTTAGTGTTGCTTCTATCTCATGAACATAACATGTCGATGTGGTGGAAGAGATCATAGTGAGACAACATCATCGAGTGTCAATCCTAGGGTATTCATCCATTGCTGTTGGTATGCATAGGCATGCCACAAGGGCCACCAACATCTACATATAAGAGGACGGGAATAATCTCTGCCTTTAAATTTGGTATTCCACCATAACCTTGGCACATCGCCATATCCCTCTTTTTCCTCATCCTCTACTATCACCCATATCAACTAAATAAAGAGGAAGCAAAGCTGAATGACTCCTCCCATTACTGAGGCAAGGCCATCGTGCATCTTCTCTAACTTCCTCTCTTTTAACCCCATTCCTAGCATCTTCTCTTATTCTTTCCTTTCATCCCTCAGATCCACAGCTCCAACTCCTTTTTCCTCCTACACTTCTTTGTACATTTAACAATGCTCTATTCCCCATTCCAAAGCTCCCATTTTGGCATACGTAGGGAGGATGTGGGCAATGACTTTGGAATTTGGCCTTGCACCTGTCAATCACATTAACAATCCACTTTATTCATATCCTGAAACGTGTGCATTCCATGAGACCATGCATTTTGGTCCTTCTCCCGTAGCAATTTTTCTTGCCTTCTAAACCGAACTTGATTTCATGGATGATCATAGCCCATTCAAACTATCCTCCCGCATAGGTAAGGAGTCTGCTAGCTATTACTGTGAATCTGGATTTTTCAACCTGCCTAATTGCCTTTGCTTGAAAGTCTCTAAATCCATTTCAACAAATGGATTTTGTGCATAACCTTCAACTAAGGTATTCGATGACGACATCTTTATTCTCATAAAAATCCTCTCACCTTCTCCTGTGCGGTATCTTTGTTCCCTCTCCCATGCGATTCTGCTCCTTCTTCCCAGATTCTTCCCCTCTCCCATATGCCTTACTCTGCATCTTTTTCTCCTGTCCTCCCTCCAACTCGTCTCCACTATTGCTCATATCCTTTGGGAAAAGATCCTTCTTTCCCTCTCCTCACCCATCATTTTCATTCTGCTCTCCCCTTTTTCTATTTCCAAAACCTCTGAATGTCTACAGGCATGAGCAGAAAAAAGGTAGGTATGCCCTTCTTCCAGTTGCTAGCATTGATGTTGATCATACCTTCACGTGATTCCTTCTCTGACACCATTCCTCTTCCTTTATTTCTTCTCGAGCACCCAAAAGTTGCAACTAATATGCCTCTTCTTTCAAGAAAAAGTTGGATGAGATGGTGAGGATGCCATGCATTACTAATGACATGACACCTCATTCACCCTTGGTCAATGTTGCCTCCTTATGCACATGGTCTCTTGTGAGACTTAGTTGCATTTATTTTGTTTGTTCTTCCCCACAACCATCCATCATGGAGGTAGCCGACGTGGGGATGTGACACAATCTACCTCAAACTCCGATTAAATATGGTCATTCTCATTAAATTACTTATTATTACAAATATGGTTATCCTTCTATATTATTTTCTGGTTTATTGATAATAGTATCATTAAGGATTAGTGGGTGCATAACAATAGTATTAATAATTTAATAATTCTGGATATTGAATACATAATAACCTTATTAGTATTATTTAGAAAGTTGATCAAATAACTAGATTATTGTCACCAAATTCAATTGTCTTAGAAGTATATATATATAAGGACATCAATAATCTATTAAAATTTCTTTGAAATACATATAAGGAAATATCACTCATTACTCTAATAAATATGACATAATTCTAACTTTATGTAATTTATATCTAATCACCTAGTAAAATTAACTATTCATAACTATCAAATATAGAGTGAATAATTTATTCAACTTCAATACATGTCAAATCAAATAATACATATTAAAGAATAACAACTTGTTAATTTAATTTAATTATTTATCTTTTTACATGTAACACTAATTAGTCCAACAAAAATTACAATTTGTTAACCTTTGTATGTCATGCCTGAAATTATGTAAATCAAATTGTTAACCGAAAAAATGCTAGTTATCACCATGTAAGACCATGAATCATACTTTAACACCAATACCATGGTTTTAAAATAATCCTAATGTATACATAAAGATGATACATACAACAAGCACAATTACAAATTTGTACTATGTTTACTATAATTTTGACAATTTCTAAGTTAATGCTTTAACTCAACCTATTATCATTTAAGCATTATACCCACAATACAAATAAAGTATTTGTAACTATTGAATAGAAAGGGCAGGGGCCTTACAAGAGAGGAGTAATGTTATTGGAGGAGGATGATGGATTGCGTATAAGAAATATGGGTACAAAAGGGTGAAGCCACAATAGTGGTTTACAATTGAAGTGGGGAAGGAAAACTCACAAAAAATGACCCCATGGAGAAAAGCTTGATTTTAGGGGTTTGTACGAACCTACTCGTTCGAACGAACCCTTTAAATGCTTTCCCTCCTAAAAACCAAATAAAAAACCTTATGGAAGGGTGGTTCACTCGAACCCCCCTTACCCATCATCCCCCCCCCCCTCCCCCCCGTGACACAAAAAAATCTAAATTTTTATGCTTCAGAGCTCGAGTTGAGGATGAAAATGGAAGAGTCTTCACAAACCCAACTGGAATTAGGTAGTCCTTAGAATGAGCTATCCAACAAATATAATTCTAATATGATAAGCATGAGGTATTTTCCACAACATGTCAAATTATGATATTGTTATCAGAATTCAACCGTGTAGTTTTACGAGTCAAACTCATTGACCCATGTTTCATGAGTAGTGGTTCACAAGAACCCATCTCTCATGACAATGAATGATCCACTTATCACTCATTGCATCTAGGTGATGCTCACAGGGGTGAAGCACTGGGCCTTCCTGGGAGGTCACCCATCCTAGTATTGCTCCAGCTCAAGCGTGCTTAACCAAGGAGTTTTCCCCAAGGTTAATCCCACTTAGCTTGCAACCCCATTTGCAAAACCTTCAGCAAGTATTGTGCCTTATGAACCATTCATTATAGAGCCCCTTTAGCTCATCAATTGATAATTTTAATATGTTTTGGTTTTATTATGTATTTGATTTTTTTGTTTTATTAAACATAGGTTTTTCACCAAAAATGGTCTTTGTTCTACACATGCAGAAAAATAGCAGATTATAAAAAAAAATGGACAAATATGTGTGCACCAGATATTGAAGTCCTTGATCGAACAAAAAAAATTTGAATTTTGATATATAGAAAAAAGTTACGCGTTATACAGTTGCACTATGTCTGAATTGTAATTGGTTTGACTTCAAAACTTGATTAAAGAAAAAATATTCAATGAAAAACTATCTAACTAAGTGGAAGAACTCGATATTAGAGTTACAAATCTAAATTCGAAAGAATTAGAATTTTATCCTTCATGGAAAAAAAATTATGTGTTATACAATGTGTGTCACTTTTTAAAAATGTTGTTTTCTGAAAAAAACCAGTTTTCATGGGAGATGGAAAAAAAAGTGCAATCTAATTCCAAAAATTTTGAAAAAAATATTTTTAGAATCTATAGAAAAAAAATGTGACGAGACACTAGTTTGCATCATCTTCAAATTCTTCATGGTTTAGCTGCTATAGGTGCCCGAATGTGAAAATTTAGTTAAAAATAATAATTTCAGTGTCTAGTTTGGCCAAAAATTATAAACTACTACTGTGGGATCACCCAGAAATATTTTGGGAAGAATAATAGAAGCATTCAATTTTTTTCACACAAATAATATTGTGCTTCCATTCCTCATATTGATTCAATACATTTACATATATATAAGATTTATATTTCCTACATTTTAGGAAACTCCCTATAACTACTAGCTAAAGATATGAGTTGTTTTAACAACTCATAATACACACAAACAAATAAATCACAACCAAATAAAAAATAACCTATGGGAATGGTATGATATTCACAACACCCATAACAAACCTGTCAACTTATTATTTTATGCATCATAATATTCCTAACACCTATGTGAACACTAAATCCCAACACCCCCCCTTAGTGTGAACATGGGGTGAAAGTACATCACAATACTTGGTGACCACACATAGTAGCTCACCAAATAAAATAAGATAAGAGTAGGGGAATACACATCTACTCATGTCAGGAAATCGTGGAACTAACCTCACTACGCTTAGTGTACTTTCATCCAAGGATAGGGACAAACACTTCTACCCATGGAACCAAGGATAGGGACTAACACATCTACCCAAGGTATTACAACAATTTTGGATAGGGACAAACACATCTATCCAACATCAAGGTTATGAATAGGGACAGTCACATCTACTCACAACAATTACAATTGGGGACACACACATCCAATCCTAATCACTTACACCATCTTGTGAATGGGGACAAACACATCTATTCACCAACAATCAAGAAATGTGATTGGGGACATACACATCCAACCACAACATAAAAACATGAACACCAAGCCCTCATTGTCACGTATGCAACCACCACTATAGATCATTGCCACTATGATCACAAATGATATCAGACAGATGCCTCTACCACCTAGAAACCAATCTTGGCTTTAGTTTTTTTGACACAAATAATTTTGTTAGTAATCCAATTTTATGGCCTTGTCACTAGTGACTGAAAAGAGGTCGTTGAGTATCCTCTAGCCTCTTATGACTCCATCCGCTAGTGATTTTGCTACTTAGTTAGAAAATTTATCTTTTAATACTCATTTCATTAGTTGTGAAGAAAGGATATATCCCCCCACTTAATAATATCAATGCCAAGGGTGTTGGTTTCCACTAATAATGCACCTTGACTAACACTACTATAAATTATATTACTTTTTGACACTTTTAAAATTTGATATTACAAAGGACCGTAGTCTAAATAAAAATACAAGAGTAAAAGCACAAATTTGTGTCACACATTATAAAGGAAATGACCAACACTGATCCAAATTTTAAACTTGAATCACTAAAAAGTGTCATATATGTTTTGAATTTTGAAATGATGTAAACTAGTAAAATATGTATTTTTTAGTATATTTTATGTTTGTATATATTTTTTTTAAATATTTTAAACTACCTTTTAATAAATTAACAACATAATTTAGTTGCTAATAAAATGCTAAAAAATGAAGTTGCATGAGACATCAAACTTTTTAAAGTAAATTTTATTTTTTCTTTCAATTTTCTTTTGTGTATTTATAACTTGAAACTTTAGTGCATGGATATATTTTTTTCCAATTTTGATAAATATACATTTTTAAATAAATATTAAAATGTGCATGAATAAAAAAATAGTTGTTTCCATCAGACATCAACTTTCATATTAAATATTTATCTAAAATGGAAAAAACTATACCATCTTGAAATAGATTCTTTTATCTAATGCATCATATTTTTTTTTATTTTTTTAATAAGTTTTAGTTTTTTTCCTTGGCATGGTAATCAACCTAATATTTTTTGTTGATAACCTACTTTTAGTAAAAATAAAAAATAAAATATAAATAATAATTAAACTATTAAAAAATATATATTCTTGAAAACTACACTTATTGATCTACAAAAGGGTATTTTTATATTTAAAAATATATATATTTACATTAGTAGGAATTATTGAAACTTCAAAATTTTCAAATATTTTTTTTTTGTTAAATTGGACTCAAAGTGGTGCTCCATATATTTTTAGCCAACAATTTTAGCTGAAAAAATTGTGGAAGTATCTAACTTAGCTAGAATGAATCTTACTAGATCATATGTTTGACCAAAATTGATTTTTAGTTAGAAATACTTAAATTCAGTTGTGTTGATAAGTTGGATGAAAGTGTGACATAAATTTGGGCTTTTACCCACAACTTGACTATGATAGAATATAAAAACAACTCGACTCAATGAATTATTTGTTGTCACAAAGACAAACACCTACTTTGTGTTTCATATAAACAATAACTACAAATCTGCTAAAATATCTAGTGTCAAACTAACCTCATCACTCCCATTTGGGTGTCTTTGAAACCAATTGGCATCCAAAACATCGATCTATGTTTGTGGATTAGGCATGTTAAGATTGTCGGCAAGGAAGCATGATACACATGATTGCCATATTTTCATATTCTTTGACTTGGATTTCTCTTTTCCTCGGCCTACCAATTTTATGCAGTTTAAAGGATCTTTAATCCTTCTCTAGTTGTATGTCCTTTGGAATCCTTTCCAGTTAGTTTTTTGATCACTTCACTCACAAAAATTATTAATATTGTTTGCTCAACATTGAGTTTATTAGTAGAATTTGAGGAACATTACCAATATACTTTAGGAGGCAGAAGATTAAGACCTAGGAGTGGCAACCTCCTCACAGAAGAAGCCTCTACCTTAGCTTCCTTTACACTCTCATGCCATTTCAACATCCAAACAAGCATTTCAATGCAACAAACTCCCACGATGTCAGGAATTCCATTATTTTTAAAAACACTTCATAGGAACATGGGTCATTAATGCTCTGATACCATATAAGAAATATGGGTACAAAAATATTTTGGGTAGAATAATAGAAGCATTCAAATTTTTTACACAAATAATATCGTGCTTCCATTCCTCATATTCATTCAATACATTTACATATATATAAGATTTATATTTCCTACATTTTAGGAAGCTCCCTATAACTACTAGCTAAAGATATGAGTTTTTTTAACAACTCATAATACACACAAGCAAATAAATCACAACCAAATAACAAATAACCTATGGGAATGGTATTATATTCCCAACACCCATAACAAACCTATCAACTTATTATGTTATACATCCTAATATTCCTAACACCTATGTGAACACTAAATCCCAACATTGTGGTTGGTTAATTCCCACAAAGGAGGAAGATGAGAATGAAATTTTATGGAGGTGGATGGTTCATGGTGGATTGAATACCACAATAAAATAATAATAATAAGAGGAAGTCACAATTGGAGAAGAAGCTTGGATTATGGTGGAAGAAATTATATGAAAGGAAATAAAAATAAAGAGAAGATTTGAGGAAGGAGTATGGAAAATTTTCAATCCAAATGTTGGAAAATGAAAAATAAAATAAAATTGTGCAAGGTACTAATCACATCATAGGAGTGTGTTGAAAGTTGTTTGCAACTTGGAATGGTAGTTCTACTACTCAACTCCATTTTGTGAGCCCAAGCTCACAAATTTTCTTACTCGGCATGTCTGATGTAGGAGCATCTAGGTCCAAAGGAAATCCACATCAACCCAAAAACATATTTTATCTCATTTTTGGTTTTCGTTAATTTTTTTTTTTTGTGTTGTGTGAAATTTTGGTTTTTTCAAGCATGAAATTTTAATGAAATTATTGTCACAAATTACCAAAATGTCAAGTGAGTTTCCAAACAAAATAGAGGAAATCCAAATTTAATTCTCTCATGCATTATTCAAGTTCACATGTCCAACAATTGAATTGTTTAATATTTGTAATTTATAATTCTTTTCCAAAATTTTCAGGCAAGGAGACATCATATTTGAAAAAATAGAAGGAATTTTTTTAAAATATCAATTTGGAAAAAGAAAGAAATAGATTCTTCATGGAATTATTTTGACATTCTAGGAAAATTAAAAGGAATTGGAGAGGGAGGTGTAGAGTTTTCTAGAAGTAGATTAAAAATAAAATTAAAACTAGTTTCCATGTTCTTGACTAGCAGTGAAGGGGTGTGGAAATGAGAAAAATCAAAATTATTTTTTTGTTGTAAGTGCATGGAAGGGGGTGTTGAAATTAGAGGAAAGAAAATTCATATTTTATTGTGTAGGAGCATTGGGATTCCATTGTAGCTAGAAATACAAACAAATGATTTAAAATTGTAATCTATTATGTTGTAACCAAAAGTCATAATTTATTAATAAAATTGTAATTGAATTAGTTTGTGAAAATTTACATTTCTTGGTAATAATATTTTGTATGAGATTAAATTCAAAGTGGTTTGGTAGAAAGATTGGGTAGCTTGATAAGGTTCCCTTTTCTTGATTGCATTAGAATCCATCAAATCCTCACCAGCCACATCAAAGTCCTCATTTATAGTAGATGAAGATGAGAGGCTTGGGCCAAGGGATTTGAACATAGAATCCTCACACTTTCTTTCCATAATAGAAGGGATTAAAGGGAAGAAACACATAAAATCAAGATGAAAGGAATTGGAAGGCAAAGAGGGGAAGTCGTGGGGGAGAAGGTAGGGAAAAAAAAAACAAAGAAGAAGAATTTGGGAGTAGTGATGCCATGGAATCCCATAGCCCAGAGCCAAGATGATAGAGCACTAGGCCCAGGGTCGAGATGGCTAGACAATAGGAATTCAAAACAAAATCGGGTGAGAACCAAAATGGGGGAGAGACCATAGAGTAGGAGGGAAGACAATTGGAGGTGCTTGCATCTATTAATCAAAATGGAACCTCTGAAAATGGGTGGTGGGAATAATAATTAATGTTAAGTGCTATCACACCCACTTTTGACCTTTTCCATTCAAGGATAACCCTAGAGATCTCAATGAAAAAGAGAAATAGATCTTGCAATATGGATTTCCTAGGGGCTGAAAGTAGACTAATAAGGGGTTTCACCACCAAGTTTAGACTTGGAAAAGATAACGAAATGCAAGATGCAACAATAAACCCTAATTGAATGCAAAGTAACACTAAATGGCTTATAAAAGTGAATGAAATGAAACAAAAAACTACAGAAAAGAAGGTGTGCATCTAGAAATCTTGAAATGGTTGGATAGTGTAAGCATAGGAATGAGTTAAACAATCTAAACATGCTTCTACACCTCTAAATAAGACATTGCATCTAAGATTTTAAGAAATTTAAACTAATTTAAACTAGAAATCTTCATAAATCTATCCTATTGCTCTCTAACTCTAAAGATCTCTCTAATCTACTTTGCTCTCATATTTTAGAAGCTAATTAGACCATTGAAATGACACTTAGAGAATGAGAATTGAACTATTCTATTTCCTATATGATTAAATGCTTAAAACTACTGTGATTGCTGCCATGCTTGCAAATGCTAGATGTTGAATGAATGTTGGATGGATGCTGGATGGATGCTAGATGCTTGATTGCTAGATGAATGCTAGATGCTTTGGAAAACCTGCAGAGTAAGATTGCATAAGTTGGGATCCATTTCCTATAGCCAAAGAACTGTATTTATAGCTTTCATGGTAGCACATTTGCACAGGGATACAGGATAAGAGGCTGGGATTCAATCTGGAGAATTGAATGGCATGGGATGAGAAGATGGAGCTGATCATGGAGGATTGTTTCTCCCCATGAAAACACCAGGCAAGATGAGAGGGAAGATTGGAGGAAGAAGATTGAGAGGACTTCCTATAGGTTTGTCCCCAAAGCTCTTCCCGTGAATGACAATAGAATTAATTAGATTTTAAAAATCTAATTTTATTGGTGAGTGATAAAAGGAATATGATTTATGCATCAATTTAAATATTTTTGATTTATTTAAATTTAGCAAAAGAGGATTAAATAATTTAATAAATCAAACTATAGGATTTGTTTATTAAATTAAAATAAAAGGAAAATGATAATTAAATTAAAGATTGTAGGATATCTTTATTTAATTAAGAAGAAATGTGATGAGGTAATTAAATAACACAAATTATTGAAGCTGAGTATTTAATTTAAGATACAATTAATGGATGAAGTATAGAAGAAATAATAATGATAATAATTAAATAAAACAAAGTATTTAATTTTGTTTATTTAATTAAGAGAGAAATAATATGATAAAAAAAGAAGAATTAATAATGAACTTAATATAAATAAATATTTCTATTTATTTACTAAGTAGATGAATTTAAGATTAATTAATCAAATAAGTCGTATTTAATTAATTAGATTCTCTAGACCATTTTTAGGTGTCTACATTTTGCCCCTCTTTGAAGTGATGTGTTTACGCATTGCTTCAAAGAATGATTTTGCCTCAGCTGCCAGTATTGACGAAAAGTTTAAAATATGCCCTAGACTTGCCCCAGAAAATGAATTTCGAAATGATAATGATATATGCCCCCTCAGGAGATAAATTGATGAATTTTGGATTTGATGATTGATTATGATGATGATTTGATGATAGAGAAATGATTTATCTCCCGATAAAGAAATATTGATTCCTCCAGTTGATTATGATGATGATTGATGATCACGTCAGCTGATTGTTGATCCTGATAGATTATACGATTATTGATCTCATGATAGGTGAGATTCAATGATAGATTGATTGATAATTGACCTCCTGATAGGTGAGGATCAATGATAGATTGATGATTGATTAACCTCATGATAGGCGAGGTTCAATGATTGATTGATTGAATGATTAACCTCATGATAGGCGAGGTTGAATGATAGATTGATGATCACAAGATTTGAACAAAGCTGATTAGATTTGATTGATTGATAGACTTATTGATTGATGTTGATTGATTTGATAAGATTGTTGATTTGTGATTTGACTTCACTGATTGATTGATATTCCCCAGTATAAGATCAATTAATGTACTGGGACTTGATGATGCAAAATGATGAATAGAATAGGGGATGAGATGAGGAAGAGATAATGAAAGGAGAAGATGAAAAGTAAGTAAGCACAAATGGATTCAAGGATAAACGTGATGTTGCCTCAGTCAAGTTGCAAGCCAAGATTGATTGATGATGATGATAAGACTATTCTTGATGAGGGAAGGATACATCCAGATGATGATGATAATGATTGGATAAAGGCCTGTAACAAGGGTTTGAACAAAACCAAGGATGCAATTAAATGATTTGTGCTAGACATAATACATTAAGATTGGATGGAATTTGAGATGACTGAAATGAAATAAAATGATTCAGAAAGAGATGATATCCTAAGAATTATTGAAGAGATAGTGATATGATGAGGAGAGGGCATACATGTAGCTTTTGAGATTGAAATTTGGTAGCTTTTGAAACAATCTATAAATGCATATGCAAGACTAATATGGATGCAGTCTATTTTAACCATGCAATTCTAAGTGTCATTTTAACAATCTTTTGATTTTGCTTTGTATCATCACTGAGCTTTTAAAAATGTTGAAAGCAAATGCAAGAATCAATGATATGAGATAGACCAATGATGACCTGAGTATTTCTTTCATGATATTTGATATTGCAAGTGAACACAAGCATCAAGGTATGAGATAGACCAATGATGACCTGAGAATTTCTTGCGTAAACAGATAAGAATTAATCATTTTCTTAAGTGAATCAGAATGTCATCCATGATACTTGGTAGAGCACTTCCCACGACAATTCACAGAATAATAATGACTAACTCACAAACAACAAACAAAGAAAAGTATCATTCTCCTTCCTTGCGTCTCTAGTTCAATACATCATTGAGTAGCTCCAAAGAAATGATAAGAAAATGATAAAAAGAAAAGTACAACAATTCAAATTCTACTTAATGTATTTTCAAATCATTATTCAGATTAGATCATCGATGTTGAAATGTGTGTGCTGATGTGTGCATGATATTCTCAGATGTTTGACCAAATGACGTAACCTAAAGACCTATCCTAGGGGTCTCGGGGATTGATCAAAGATTAGTCTTGCCTACGTTATACAAGCAGAGACCACGTAGTTCGACTGATATAGACTCTATTTTTGTGTTTTGCAATTTTTGAATGTTTTTGTTTTGATTTTCATGGATTTTCTTTTGATTTTTGATGGATTTTCTGATGTTTTTGGATTTTGATTTTCTAATTTTTTTGGATTTTGATTTTCTGATGTTTTTGGATTTTGATGGATTTTAATTTTTTTGTATTTTCAAGATATTTGATTTGGAATGAGATGGTATGACCGATTGAAGGAACAAGATGAACCACAATAGAGGTAATGCAACCATGGATAAATGATAGATCAAAATGAAAGTCACTGCAAAACATGTCACACAAGCAACATATCTCTTGTTGAAAGATGACAATAGTTGATTGATTAATATGCCAAGAATGATTGATTCCATAAGGCATGATGATGATAAGTACTTAGGATTACTGATATCCTCTAAGTACAAAAAGATTGATGATTGTTGACGATTGATTGACAAAAGATATGAGGATTGGATAATGTTTTACAGCTAGGCTCAAATATGATTTGCATGATAAGATTCAAGGTTGCAAAGGGACATGATGACATGGATTTTGATAAGCTAGGAGATATGGAATGGAATAATGCAAGGATAACGATAATGAATGGGATGATCAAGATATATACACAAGGACCAAGTGCTTTGCCCCCATTCTTCATCAAAACCAAGGATGAAAAGAAAGGATGTATCTAGTAAGAATGATGGAATATGGATGAGATAAAAGATATGGTATGAAAGATATGGATAAAGCATATAGGATAAGCATATATGATGTTCAAGAAGATTCTTAACCTTATCAAGATCAAAAGTGGAAATGTAAGGAATGAGCGTAGAAAGGATAATGACCATGAATGATAAGATGGATGAGACTTGTCCCCTAAGTGTAGAGTGCAAGAGGAATATGGAAGATAGGATATGGATGATAGGGAGATGGAGGAAGGACTTTAACATTGAGTTTCACAACCAATTATCCCTTTAATTAACCATGGAAATGGGGATTAGACTCATAAATGCTGGTAGATTAATGGTATGATGGAAGAGACTAAGGATTTATGCAAAGGTTTGGATTAAAGGGGAATGATGGTGGATGAATGTTGGATAATGGATAGATGGAAAGGATGACAAGCTCAACATTGGCACACACCTTGAAGGATGGTGGAGTGATGTAGGAAGAATGGATTTGGAAAGTGATAGGTTATTATATGGAAGATTGGAGGAAGCTTTTGGATAAGAAAATTTGGATGCCAATTTTGATTTTATTGCTTCTATGAGACTTTTAGGAATCCACATGATTTTTTACTTTGATATTTGCTTAGTGGGCCTTTGTGGCCTTGAAAAATTTTCATTTATGGACCTTTGTGGTCTTTGAAAATTTCCTTTTTTCTTTGATGGGCCTTTGTGGCCTTTTTGATTTTTCCTTTGATTTTGGATCAAGTATTCTTTTATTTTTGCATGTTTCTTCAAGGAGACATGTTGACCTTTTGATACATGTGGATTTTGATATATAAGCTTTTGATATTTGGCACCCAAATTGCTTTCAAAAGCAATGGGAGGGGAAAATTGAGATGAATGGTATGAAGGTATTATGGATGAGTGAATGTGGGTAGAATTTTGAAAGGGCATCAAAGATGTGTGCCTTTGTTGTTCTTGAGGAATAGGATATGGACCTAGGATAGATGGAAATTTTGATGGACTAGGATGAGAACCTAGGATAGATGGTAGGTTTGATGGACTAGAACACTTAGGTATATAACCAAGGCCTTGGTGATATGGGTGTTTTTGAATAAAATGGGGTTCTAGGATACCTTGTTCATGAATGCCTAATCCTTTGCCTTTGTAGTTCATACTTTGACACATTCGTTTGCCAATGGGATGTGTATTGTTTATGAAACAAGATGCAAGTCCATTTTGGGGAGGATATGATATGGATGAAAGGATAGGTGTTGGAAGTAAACCAGAATGGATAAAGGTGGAGGATCCTAATTTATAGGTGTGGGGTTCATGGATAGCTTGAATAGGTGTGATAGGCTCTTGACATGGGGATGATGGGATATTTTGATCTTGACTTGGAAAAGGATCATGAGGTGGTATGAAAGACATATCTTGATTATGAGAAGGATAAACACCTTCATGGGATGAAAGGGCATCCTTGAATGGAAGCATATCTTGATCTTGATGAGGAAGGGAATCATTAGATTTCGTAGAAAGCATGTCTTGATCATTAGTTGGTAAGAAGTCATTAGATAGGATTGAAGAACTAGCATGATCTTGTGAGGCAATAGAATCATGATATGGTATGGATTGATTAGATGATTTGGAAGAAGAACTTGGAAGGATACTTGTCTCTTGAGATGGATGCAAAATATTTTGGATGAAAAGTGAAAGGAGGGGATCGTCATAAGTTTCTTGAGAAATGGGATCTTGATCAAAGATGGGAAGACTTTGTAAGATTGTGGAATCATTGGATGGAGTGGAAAGAATATTTTGATCTTGATGTGTAGGGGAGTCTATGCTAGCATGCTTTGGAGTGAGAGTCTGACATGAATCATTAGATGTAGAAGATATGATAGAAGAAGGTGATTAGATGGAATTGTTAACTTGGGTGAAAGAATGTTGAGGTTCATTTTGGCTTATGGTGGATGGAGATAAATGCGTGACATGATAAGATTGTTCAATATCATTTGTATTTGAGGACTGAGATTTGGGCTTTTTGAAATTTTGGAAAAATTCAAAGATATTGAACTTCGATGATGGAGTTGTTGGTGAAGAAGGTCTCATGTTCATTGTTTGGTCAAGAGGATATGGGTAGATGTTTGGCATTAGATATCTCTTTGTGGTTGTTTCCCAGATTTGTTGTTGAAGGTTTTCCAATTGATAAGCTAAAGCATTCAATTGATCCTCCTCTATTTCAGCCATGGTGGTTTGTGTTTCTTTTTGGGATGATCTTATCTGTTTTAATGACAAGAAAACATAGCAAGCAAAAATAGAACTATTGTTGATTAAATCCTAAATTCTTAAACAAAGAGTGTATGTTCAAGAACCAAACATGGTTCCTCTTGATTTTCACTGGTTTGATGACAAGATAAGACAATTCAAACAGACTCACTCCTAGAGACAAAAGGTCATTGTTATATACTCGAACGACCCACAGCTTGGAATTGCGTCAACTCACATAGCCATGTCACCCCCTAAAGGGCACCCATGTTTTTATCTTTTCCAGGTGAGTACTTAGAGTGACGGAAATGGATACTGGATCCCCTAAGCAAACAGTCCTTAGCAATTATATGGTGAGTGCTTGAGGGTAGATTCTTCCCCGCCCCTGCACCGTCGAGTATTATAATGTTTAGAAACTAACAAGCGTGCTTCTATTTCTAGGTTCTTAGATAGGGTTTCCATTCAGAGCGGCAGGTAGATAAACTCCCTTGAGAGACCTCCTAATCTTTAGAACACAGATTTTGGGGATGGTTATCCTGCACACTTCTATTGAAAAAGGGTTTCCCTAGATTCAAATAAATTTTAAAGTGGGTTGGAATGCCATGGCTTTTGGCTATCCCCACTTAGGTCGTTCCTGTAGGGTGAGTACTTTTTCCCACTACGGCAGGCATGTCTAAAGGTTTTAATGAAAGCTTGAAAATGTGTAAAGTAAAAGTGAGTCTGGTATTCTGATGCACCCAGTTGAGGGGAGAGCATAAACCTATCACCCAATCACAGCAAAGAAGTTGTTCTTTTTAAAACCCAAAAGATAAATGATCTAATCTATATGGAGATATTGATCCATAAAAAGCATGATGTTCAATTTTAATCCCACAAGAAATGATGAAGTTTCTATCCTAGGATTGATCAATTTTTATCCATTTGCTATCCTAGGATTGATAAATTTTAATCCATTTTCTATCATAGGATTGATAAATTTTAACTAAAAAGAGACCAAAGAACAAAAATTTGGTCGCGGATGCATCGGATCCAAAAAACCCTAAACCTTAGACCAAGTTACAACGTGATTTGACTTTAAATATAAAATTGAAAATTTTAGCTTTACAAAAAGTGATAAATACCTACACCATTGCATAGCTTATGAAATCCTACCCCATTTAAAAAAAAAAGCATCAAAAAAGACATCTGTATGACCAAGATATGGCCATTTTAAGATTGACTATCAAAACACTAAATCTAAAGCGCTAAAACAGAGCCCTAAAGCGCTATAATAGAGCTCCTAGGCGCTAAAATAGAGGCTTGAAGCGCTGCAGAATTGTGCTGAGGCGCTAAAATAGTCGGTTGAGGTGCTAAAACAATTGTGTGGCACGCTAAAACATTTGAGTGGCGCGCTAAAACAGACGACTGACGCGCTATAAGTTTTCTCCGACGCGCTACAGAATCTCTCCGACGTGCTATAAAAAACCACGATTCCACGAAAAACAAACACACCGATACCTGTAAGACACTTTTCTCAAAAATTAAGCAGAATAATGGGGTTAGGCCCCACGGTGGGCGCCAAATTGTAAGTGTAGGAATGAGTTAAACAATCTAAACATGCTTCTACACCTCTAAATAAGACATTGCATCTAAGATTTTAAGAAATTTAAACTAATTTAAGCTAAAAATCTTCAGAAATCTATCATATTGCTCTCTAACTCTAAAGATCTCTCTAATCTACTCTGCTCTCAGATTTTAGAAGCTAATTAGACCATTGAAATGACACTTAGAGAATCAGAATTGAACTATTCTATTTCTTATATGATTAAATGCTTAAAACTACTGTGATTGCTGCCATGATTGCAAATGCTGGATGCTGGATGAATGCTGGATGGATGCTGGATGGATGTTGGATGCTTGATTGCTGGATGAATGTTGGATGCTTTGGAAAACCTGCAAAGTAAGATTGCATAAGTTGGGATCCATTTCCTGTAGCCAAAGAGCTGCATTTATAGCTTTCATGGCAGCACATTTGCATAGGGATATGGGATAAGAGGCTGGGATTCAATCTGGAGAATTGAATGGCATGGGATGAGAAGATGGAGCTGATCATGGAGGATTGTTTCTCCCCATGAAAACACCAGGCAAGATGAGAGGGAAGATTGGAGGAAGAAGATTGAGAGGACTTCCTTGCGTCCCCAAAGCTCTTCCCGTGAATGACAGTAGAATTAATTAGATTTTAAAAATCTAATTTTATTGGTGAGTGATAAAAGGAATATGATTTATGCATCAATTTAAATATTTTTGATTTATTTAAATTTAGCAAAAGAGGATTAAATAATTTAATAAATCAAACTATAGGATTTGTTTATTAAATTAAAATAAAAGGAAAATGATAATTAAATTAAAGATTGTAGGATATCTTTATTTAATTAAGAAGAAATGTGATGAGGTAATTAAATAACACAAATTATTGAAACTATGTATTTAATTTAAGATACAATTAATAGATGAAGTATAGAAGAAATAATAATGATAATAATTAAATAAAACAAAGTATTTAATTTTGTTTATTTAATTAAGAGAGAAATAATATGATAAAAAAAGAAGAATTAATAATGAACTTAATATAAATAAATATTTCTATTTATTTACTAAGTAAATGAATTTAAGATTAATTAATCAAATAAGTCGTATTTAATTAATTAGATTCTCCAGACCATTTTTAGGTGTCTATAGATAGAGTTATGGAAAACTAGAAAATATAACTTTAATGCTGACTAGGACTCATTCACCAAGTTGGGTGAATCAGTCTATATTATAGAAAATTGTGTAGGAACATGAATCTACCAAATGGGTATTTGAATCTGCAAAAACCTGAAATTTGACTAGAATTGGGACTCATTTGCTAGAAGTGGTGAATTAGTTTAGTTGGGATTTTTTGAAACTTCAAAGGTTGATCATACTGTTCTCTATCTACTATGTCCTTCTTGATTGATTTTTGGATCCAAAACCCTGATTTGCAATCTATAGGTCTTCTCCAGGGCTTGATGACAACTTTGACAACTTTGAGCTCTTGATAACTTTTTTCCAATCTTTCTCTTTAGGAAATCTACAATCTAGACCAAAACCTTGCAATAAAGTGCTACAAATATACTTGAGATGGCTACAATGGATGTAGCTCTTGATTCTTGCTTGAATGATG
Organism: Sequoia sempervirens; assembly: GCA_007258455.2. NCBI lineage: Eukaryota > Viridiplantae > Streptophyta > Pinopsida > Cupressales > Cupressaceae > Sequoia > Sequoia sempervirens. Next base: position 208,683,690 of record VDFB02379711.1, on the reverse strand, counting down.
TTGATCTTGAATGAAACACTTGCTTAAATCATAAACCCTACATCACAATTGTTAGCACAATAACAAACATGATGCATGAAGTCTTTGACATGATAATTGATGCTTCAAGAGTGCTCTAAAATTCTTGATAATCTACCCTTGAATTCTCTTGAATGCTCTTGTGAATGCTTGTGAACACTTGATTTCTTGTTATATTGCTAGGTGAAATAACTTGAGTGAAATAACCTTGTATTTATACTCAATTATGCAAAAATTCCTGAAATTACAACACTGCAAGCTGACATCAAATCTAGGAGAATACTATCCCACCAAAAAATTGAATTAATTTTGATTTTGGGCCACACAGGACTCATTCACCCAAGGTGATGAATGAGTCCCACCAGGTTTAATTTTTGTGGCCATTTTTAAAAATACTTAGAAATGTGTAAAACCAAGTTCAAAACAAAAAGATCTAGGTGAGACCTATTTTCCCAAGGTGGAGAATGAGTCCCATATCACTAAATTTAGGCCATTCAAACCTGAAATTCTTGAATTATGATTGGCTTATGATTGGTGTCAGTATTATCCTTGAAAATATACAATAAATGAGGCTTGTGGATGCAAAATAGGGCCAATTAAAGCACAAGAAAGCCCAATTATTAATGAAAATCCTAGAAAATTGTTAAAGTGTGTTACAACACTCTACAACGCTTAAAAATAAAGAAATATTAAGGTTTATTTTGATTAAAAAGAGGTTCATTGGGTTCAATTAATTAATAAAATCTTAGAAAAGTGTGAAAGTGTGTTACAACACTTCACAACACTTTAGCAAGGTACCATTTAAATTTATTAGTTCACAAGGGCCCAAGACCTAATGTGAATGTGTCAACCACATTACAACACTAAATTAAGCAAACATTAAGCCTAACTCATAAGGAAGGCCCAAACAAGCTAGGAGAAGTAGAAGGGATAGTTTTTCCATGACTACATTTAGCCCCCTCTTTAGTGAGAGGATGAACTTGCTTCAAACTCACACTAACTTACACAAACATGCATAAAGAGGAGTCCAAGTGTACCAATGCCAGTAAGATGAGACAACAAGGATCAAGAGGGGTTATCAAACCCCTAATATCAAGATCCCATGACAAACCAACATAGGAAAAAAAGAACACACATGAGAATGATATAAAAAGAAACAACAAAGAACAAGAATACACTATCAAAAATGAAAGAAATAAAAGGTAAAAGGATAAAAGAGAGTCAGATCAAGCTTCAACCCTTTGTCCATTGCAATGTGGATTAGATCTAGGTTGTTTGTCCAAAAAATGCATACTCACTCTATGGCAACATAACTCTTGGTTGTCTGTTGGGTGAAAAGTCCAAGAAGGTGAGAAACATACACTCATGGTTGGTATGCACTCACACACACATGTGTGTGGCTATGAGTAAAGTCATGCCTCAGTCAGGCTTCCCACTCAAACCATACCAAAGTTATACTTCCTGATAACTTTAATAAGATGTCACAAAAATAATGTTTTCGAGCTTCATGAGGCAAGAAAAACTTCATATGCTTAGAGCTCATGAACAAATAGGATGGCTCTACAATCATGCAAGTTGTGTTATGTAAGGTGGCCATATAAATGCAAATGGAAAATAAGTAACACTCAAAGGATTCTTGCATAGTTCATACGAGGTCTTTAACTTAGGTAACGTTGTGTCTAATGTCTCCAAAAGAGGACCAATCAAAGAATAGAAGATTCACAACTTAGGGGATGCAGTGTGTCCCATCAAGCCACTAAGAGGAATATAATATGCTAAGAGAGATCATAGTCTTGAAGGATATCACACCCAATGTCATCCACTAAGCAAAAAATGCATCTTATGAAATAAGGAAACTACACCATGAACCATGAAAAGAAAAATGCAAAAGGATAATGCTAATGTATGCCCCCACTTTAAAGAAATTGCTAAACACCATGATGTGAGCAATTAATTTAAAGTAGCAACTGATAAATGCAAACAATAAAGGAAACATAAGAGCCAACTTGGAAATCCCTATGCCAAGTCATATGTTTCCATGTAAAGTTGCGTTATGTAAGAGAAAAGGAAAAGAGAGGGGTTGCCCCCAAAATGAAAACACCTAACATATAAAGGATCTATGGATTTGGGGTTAGTATGTTCTTGATGCAATATTTTTAGAGAGATCAGAACTGTCACCATTCCCTAAATACACATAGAATTGGAAGAATGAAACAAAGAGAGTGAAAAAAAAAGGAAAACCTTTCAAGTCAACATGGAAGAGACATGAATGTGTTGATGCCTTGCATCATCCCCAAAAGGAAAAAAGCAGGACAAATGAAAAGAAATAAAGAAAAGAAAAGGAAAATATTTTAGGTCAACATGGAAGAGACATGAATGTATCAACACCTTCCATCATCCCTAAAAGGAAAACATAAGAAAAATAAAAGTAAAAAGAAAAATCCGTTTGGGTCAACATGGAAGAGACATGAATGTCTCCACACCTTATGTATCCTTAAAAGGAAATCAAAAGAAAAATGAAAAAGATACAAAGCAAAAAGTAAAAGATTTATGACATAGAGAAGAATGAAGGTACAAATAGAGGAATGTCACAAAGAGAGAGAGCACTAAATAGAACATCATAGGGTATCACATCACACACATGCAATCACACAAAAAAAAATGAAAAATAAATAATGCAAAAGACTAGTAAGGAACGGGAGAGTCAACCTAAAGTAGGTTATCTTCCTCCAATCATGTTCATTGTATACCAAACTAGGAGAAGTACCAGGATCAACACTCTTTTTAGGAGAATTTTCGTTTAAGCTCATGGAAGAGGAAAACAATGTATTCAATTCCTTATGCACCTCTTCGTGTATTTTAGCAACCTCATCATTGCCATCCAAGTTAATCACAGTAGGAGGTCGAATGTTAATTTCCATGGAATATTTCAGCTCTTCTTTTGGTTGGTGTATCATCAGATTGTTTTGTCTTAGGGTAGGGGTAGACTCATCATGCATTGCTTCAGTCAAGTATGGATCTTGATTTTATTTGTTTAATTCTTCATGTAACCAATGAGCAAGGGCACGACGTTTACACCTACACTCTCTAGTGCCTTTATTTCTTTTAATTTTTTTTTCAAGTTGCATTTGTGTAGGAGCAGGTTGATCAACCATAGGTTTCTTTTCTTCCCTAAGAGGAAAAACAGAAGGAACCAAAGGAGGTTGTTTGACCACTTTCTCTTTGACTTTGTACACCTTTTTTATTCTAGGAGGTGTGATAGGTTTCTGACTCCTACAATGATTCAACAAGTAGGTCTTCATAGTCGTGATTAAGAGATTGGGCATCTAACTAGAATAGCTATTTCAATCATCATGAAGGTGCATTTAACTTGTCAACCTAGGGATGTGAACTTGAAATGGGTTAGCATAGTATGAGCACTAGGAACCCAAAGTAGTGATTTTTTTTCTACAACTAAGAAATAAACAATGATGAAAGTAAATTTATTAGAAAGGAATATCATGAATGCTAACCATCAATCAACAATTACACCAAGCTAGAATGCATGATAGAAATGAAAATCTAAGCAACAAATAGGGCACTACTCTGTCTACTTTGGCTACAGGAACAATCACAAAATGGAATTCTAGTGGCTATAGGAACAATCGGTGCTAGATTTTTAACTAATTACTAAACATCAAGTAATACTAAAATAAAGGATGAATTACTTAGAAAGTGGGCCCCCTTGGATAAGGATCCTGTAAAACTAATGAGAACTCATATGCTCAAACTTAGAACTATATTTTATTCACTGTAAATCATGAGTACAAAAGAGTAATATATTTGGATTATTGAAAACTCAAGAATGTAATTACAATATCAAATCGTGCAACCTTCAGAGAAGGAGCATCAAATATTTATTTATACTATCAACTAAACAAGGAAATCAACTCCATGAATTGGGAGGACGCCATTTATGGAAAATAGAGAAAGTGGGGTGGTGGTTATGCATGCATGGAATTCGGTCAGATATGCATGTCCAACCATAGATTTAGTGTTGCAATAATGCGCATGTTTTCTCAACATCAATAATGACCACTACAAGGTGGTTACATTTTATTTGCATAAGGAATCTCCTATCATCAACCTCCTTTGACCTTTCAATGATTCCCTTACTAGACGTTATAGTGCATGCCCATCTGGTGGTGCCTTCCTCAATTTAGCATCCTAAAATTAAATCTACATGGCAATATTAGTATGCACAATAATTGCATATATGTAACCACCTTAAGGTGCATTCATTAACCACATGCAAAATTAATATAGACATTCCATTTAACATGCCATTTATCATTAAAGGTTTACATAAATAAGATTAAGCCCAATGTCTATAGTTTGAGGAAAATATCATAAAAGAATCAACACTTAATGTCAAATTCCATGATAAATTCAACAACTAGATCACAAATTCTACCCAAAAATGAGACCATAAACTAGACTCATCACTTCCCCCAACCTAAGGTCTTGTCGGTCTTCCCACAAGGGAAGGGTTGTTCTTTTGCTTGGTCAATGCTCAAAAATTTGCAACTGACAACTATCCCACATTAGAGTGTGTTGTGCATGAATCAGGATCCCAGTAGAATCCTCCCAATCTGTCCAATCTACTCCATCTTTATTTCTCTACAGCAATATCATATTGGTAGAACCTAAAGTTTGGTACAGGCCACATTAGGATGGGTGGCTGAAAAGTCATGGGAAGCCAAAATCACCCCTTTGTCCTTCCAATGTGAATATATTTGTCAATCCCTTTAAGAGCTTTGCATAGTTTTGGATGGAATGAGGTTCAACTTGCTTGAGATCATCAGTTAAGTTGTTCCATCTTTGTGAAAGGTATCTCTTCATGGTTTCCTCTTTTGTTTTTTCCTTTGCCTCATATTCACTATAAACTGCTTCTATCCAAGGAATAATCCTATTACCATAGCTAGGTCTGAAAAGCATTCTATGCCATTCCCTGAAAATGTCCCCTAGATTCCTTGATTCAACCCTAATGGGCAGAGGGATGTTAGAATCCAATTGCTTATAAGCCCCATATTGATGTCCACAACTAATCTCATTTTGCACCCAAGACATAATTTCCCTTAATTGGACATCCCTAACATACAACAACAGATTCCAATCATGGTCTTGAGTTACAACATAATTATGCAAATAAAACTCACGCAATTAATTCTTCATTTTAGGTAAAGCAATTCGATAAGCATTGAAAAATTCAACAGGGGTCTCAATAGAAGGGTTCAAACTTGAGACAATTCTTTCCAGTCTAAAAGAGAGATATTTCTCCTTCAAATATAGAGGATAGACCCTTGGAGGGGTCCTACATTCCAAAATCTATGGTACCAAGGCTACCATATCATCCACCACCTTCTTCAAGGTGGCAATTTCTACATCTTTATCTTCAATTTCCTCATCTCTATTTTGAATTTCCTTCTTCAATTTGTGTATTTCATCCTTCCATTCCTCTTCTCTTCTTTGCATCTCTTTCCATAAATGCATTGTAGCCTTGTGTATTGAAAAATTAGGGGGTTATGTATTCCTACCAGCATATTTTTTGGCACTAATGCTAACTACAAGGATTTAGGTTGTCCCATCAATTCTGGTTGAAGGGGTACTAATTGTTCTCCCATTTTGGGTTGTTGTTGCAAGGACTCCTACTCATGTTCTTGTTCTAGCTTTTGCTGCAGGACCTCTTGCTGTAGGAAGTCCTAATTTTCCTCATACTCCTGATTTTCAACTTGTTCTGCAATATTGGCAAGATCAACCAATGTTATGTCTGATGTTGCCTTAAATATATCTTCCTCCTTAACATTCTCTTGCCCCATTGGAGTTTCTATGTCCCCTTATGATATTTCTCTAGACTTATGGCTTTCCTTTGGAGGCATACCTAAGCCTGGCCTAGCTGGTCTTACTTTCCTAAGAGGGCTCTCATGTTTTTCTTTGGCTATAGGATGAACAGTGTCAACCTTTCTCTTCTTAGAGCTTGGAACCTCTTTTTCTGTCGGCTGCCTTTTGGCCTTTCCTTTTCACATTTCTACTTCCCTCTTATGTTCCCTAGTTTTCATTAGAATGCCAAGTGGAACACCATCATCTGAGTTAGGGGAAGAACTTTCTTTATCTGAGTGCTCTCTCCCAGAAGAGCTAATTTCTATGGTTTCTTCTACTACATGAGGGTTTACACTTGGGCCTGTGCTAGAGGTGGAAACACCAAGAGTGGCTTAAATCATGCTCAATCTCCTACTAGACCTATGGGGTTGAGGTAAAACCCTAGGTTGCCAATGCTCAGGTCTGATTTGATCAATTTTTATGAATTGTTTCCATGTCATTCTAGATACATCATGGAGAGACTTCTCAACTAGCAATTTAATCAGACAATGGTGGGAAATAGAATTGTCCCTACCTTTTTGGGTCTCAGCCGCCATGATTGAGAGAAGGTTGTATAACATATTTAGCACATTCATGCTCCTTTTGTGCCTCATATGATTAATGTAGACACGTTAAATTAACATCGTGCACCCAATTCACATTCATCCACTCATTAAATAAATCAAACACAACAAATCCATTCATCAAGTAAATCAAGTCTTTAGTCCTAAGGCTATCCATTTAAATAAATCAAAGGCTCACATCATCCTTTAATTAAATAAATCAAACTTTATTTAATTAAAATCTCAAAAGTCATTTCCCATCCCTTTTGATTTAAATAAATCAAAGTATTTAAATCAAATAAGTCAAAATCATCTAATCATCATTAAGCTAAGCTAATCTTGATTAAACTAACCTAACTACCCATCACATCCTCTAGATATTCCCACTTGCACAAATAAATCCATTTATTGATTTATTAAAATCAACATTTTCACTCAACATGGCATCTTCCCTCAAGTTTGAATTTAAAATCAAGTGGACATGTACATCCAACAAAGAAATTAATGTCTCTTACATGTCCCTTGCACAAGTCAAACTAAGCATTAACTTTCAAATTCAAATTTGAATCTCCCTCTCATGGGCACATTTCCTAAATCTTTCACATGCATCAACTACTCACATGATGACAAGTGGCCTCTTGTCATTGGCCAATCTCTCATTTGGCCAATCTCTCATCAAGAAAATCTATAAATCAAAGGCTTCTTTCTTCATCAAATCCTCCACAATCTTTGTATCTCATCTACAATATCATGCAAGGTCACTCTCTTTAATGGATAACTGATTTTGTCCACTCCATATCTTAGCATTCCATATCATATTCAAATCATTTTTATCATGGAGCTTAATCAAGGATTGGGAAAGGGCTATTTTCTACAATAGCACAAATCCACTATAAGATGCTAGTTTGATTATTAGAATGATGTTTTTCTATGTTTTTCTTGCTTCTTTTGCATTATTCTTGTGATTAGATGAATCTTATAGGGAATCTTTTGTTTGCTTTGGTTTACTAACAATGCTAAGGGATTTTGCTTTTGAGCTAATGCAGATTTAAAGTTCTACAATTAACAAGCTTGAAGTGCATGGAATGCAAATTCGACCGGTGACCGTCATAGGTGATGTACATTTTATGACATAAACAACTATCTACTTCCATGGCTTGGGCAGAGACATTCTCTTTGCACCCTATTTATCTATGCTCAATGGAGGGTCATTTGACTTTTTAAATTCAGCCCTAGTCGATCTGGCATCTCTAGAAGCAGGGTAATTTTCACCATCAGTAGGTAATCCTGTAACCTCTAAAATTCTTTCTTTAGTTGCTATGACCTCTAGCCCTTTTAGCATGGCCTTTCCTCCAGAAAATGTCTAGGCAAACTCTAGTGCAATGTCTTCATTGAAATCATCCAACTTCAGGAATTAGTCAATCCACTTACAGTTTCTAAATTTGACCAGGTAGGGTGCATCCTACAGTAATACATCATGCACCATGGGTTCATTCTAAATTAGCCCACCTCCCATTGTTTGCAATCAAACAAACACTCTGTAGTTTCCTTCCTGCACTTTTTTCTGAAAATAAAATTCACCTTCCTACAATACTTGCTAACTTTCCAATGCCAATGTCGACTGGATTTTTCCCTTTTTTAACTTGCTTTTTGTTTGCAATGTAACTTGAGATATGACAGGGTCAATAATGGCAAGGAAGGAGTAATAAAGGAAATCTATAATGAAGAGAAATGATGGCAGCAGTTGGTGTCACTTCACACATGTGAGCCATCCTCTCACTCATATTTCAAATCGGCTCAATTTAAATTTTGCTGATGTAGACCAACATGGACTGACATGGAAAAATATTTACATCTTTTTCCTTCCCCCCAACCTAAATTTGGGCATGCGTCCACACATGCAAAATGATGATTTGATAGGGTAGGGAATATTGGCATGCTATGGTGAACGTCCATACTAACATACAACAATTAAAGGAATTCACTTAAAGACAATTAAGATATAGAAATTAATGCACACATACCTAAATTTGTGGAGGATTTTTTGCAAAGATCATGGAGAAAGTACCGTTCACCTTTTTAGGAAATAAGTTGAGCAATTAATGAAGATGAGGTGGAATGAGGTGGAGTGAAGTGATGAAAGAGAGAAATGTTGAAATGGATGGGTGGAGAAATGGACTCCCAGGAAAGTGGAAGTCTTTATTATGATAAGTACATACCTTAATTATCTAGGAGGGACACTACACCCACTTCCTTTGGCTGCAGGAAGCACAAATGCTACATGGTGAGTGAATTTTTGTAGGAACTCTTTGGAAGTTCACTTGTGATACAATCTGAGGTAGTGACCATTGACAAGCAACTTAAATCTGACTGGGTCAATAGTAATGAGTTGTACTGCACCATTAGGGAATACTTTAGCAACCTCATATGATCCTAGCCACCTTGTTTGCAATTTTCCTACATTGTCCTAATTGCTTGAATCATAAAGCAGGACCCAATCTGTTGGTTGGAATTTCTTGTCCTTGATGAATTTTTCATGCCACTTGATTCTCTAATTCTGCACTACCTCTGTGTGATGTAGGGTTTCTCTTCTCATCTCATCCAAAGTATTTAGCTACATGATTCTTTCTCTCTGTACCTCTGAGATATCCATCCCAAAATTTATTATAGTCCTAAGAGTCTTGTGTTCAAATTCAATGGGCATCATAGTTGTCTTTCCATACAACTCAAATGGAGTGGAGCTTGTAGTTGTTTTCCAAGTATTTCTACAGGCCAAACAACTTTTGGTAATCTATTTTCCCAATCCTTTATGTGGATAGCTATTGTCTTGGTTATAATAGCTTCAATTTCTATGTTGATCACCTCAACTTGGCCATTAGCCTGAGGGTGATAAGGAGTAGAATTTTTGTGCCTTATGTTGTACTCATTGACTAGTGTTGCAACAAGGGTGTATGTGAATCGAGCCCCTTGATCAATCACTATCTCTCTTGGAACTCCATATCTTGTGAAAAATATCCTCATAAAAAAATTATGCAACCTCATTATCTCTTGCATGTTTCATGGCCTTAACTTCTACCCAATTTGTTACATAATTAATCCATACCAAGATATAAGACTTACCATTTGATGGAAGGTCAATGGGTCCTACAAAATCCAATCCCCACTTGTCAAAGGGAGTGATTGCTACTTGAGGATAAAGTGTCATCTCATCAGATTTGGTTGGCTTGCCCATTCTTTGGCATTTGTCACATTTTCTTGTATACCTTCTTGTATCCTTGTGGAGTGTTGTCCAGTAATAGCATGTCTTCAAAATCTTCATTGTTGTCCTCTTGGATGCAAAATGTCCTCCACATGGTTCATTGTGGCATCCATGCAAAATGTCATATGTCTCATCTTCTCTCACACATCTCCTCATGACATGTTCCAGTCCAGTATAAAACAAACAAACAACAATCCAAGAGAAAGGAAAATATTTTTCAATGAGGGTATGTGCAGGATCATGATGGGCCAAAAAGTGGCAATATGATGGGTATGTGGCTGACAAAATTTTTTTTACCCAAAATTGTTGAAACAATTTTTTTTAAAGGAGATTCTCAACTTTCCACCAATATAAAGTATGCTTTAATTTGAATTTAATAAGTAATTATTATTCATTTTCTATTCAAATTATGACTAAAGTCTTGATTGATATACTGATTGAAAAAAATTTATAGCTTTGAAACGGTATCACATTTTTTGAATCCAAAACATGTGTCATATCCTATGCTTCTCATACTATAGGATTAAAAAAAGAAAAAATAAATTTCATGAAGTTTTGACCAAGTTAAGGTGGTCAGACATACGAGTTTTTTATATTTTTTAAAAGTTGTAATAAAAAATTCATAATTAATTATCTACTTGGAAAAAATAACAAAAAAATTATGCATCACATCGGACATGAGTCCTCTACTTATATCTAAAATATTATAAAAAATATTATCATTTTATTGTGGTTAGGATGGTCGCATTTACACCTACTTTTATTTTTTTCCCTTGAAATTTAAGTACTATTGCATTGAAATTTCAAATTTTTACTAAATAGATTTTTTTTTAAACAAACCTAGTAGTTTAGAAACTACATTCAATTTTCTATAGATTCTATTCTTACATATTTTTAAAATAATATAGATAACTTATTCAAATTTTTACATCAAGTTGCCTAACTCGATTTTTCTAATTTTTTTGCCACTTAAGGGCCTATTTTTTTCCATGATGATCCTGCACATACCCATGAGTGCCCTTCTCTCTTTTGGAGAGAAGTGAAGTGGAACTCTACCTATGACCAGATAGTTAGCTATGTCAGCATACCAGGGTGTTTGTACACTAATGGAGAATAGATGCTCATCAAGAAAAGAGTCATTTATGGCCTGATTATCTTCTGATGGAGTCGGCCTTGAAAGAAAATCTGCAACAACATTGGCCTTCCCTGGCTCATCCACAATGGTTATATCAAACTCCTGTGTCAACAATAACCATCTTGCCAGTCTACCTATGATCAATGGTTTATTCATCATATACCTAATGGTTGCATGATCAATGTGAACAAAGATTTGGTAACCTATTATGTGAAAAGAAAGCTCCCAATTAGGTCCTTTGAGTACAAGAGAATGAGCCAAAGCTAATTTTAAGTCAGAAAATTCCTTGTCACAAGCTTCAGTCCACTCAAATTCAGCATCTTTAGTGAGAAGAGTATACAATGGTGCTGCTACCTTGTTGAAATCCTTGATGAAATTCTTATAATATCTTGCATGGCCCAAAAAACTCCGAACATCCTTTTATTTTGTAGGTGTGGGGAAAAAATTTATCACCTCAATCTTTGTAGGATCTACTTGAATTCCCTTATGGGAGATGTAGTGGCCAAGAACTACACCTTCCTGCATCATCATGAAGTACTTTTCATTGTTTAAAGACAAGTTTTACTCTTCACATCTCTCTTGGATTCTCCTAATATTTTCCAATGCTTGATTAAAGTCAGCACCATAAGTGGTAAAGTCATCCATATAAATTTCCATGCAGTCATGAGAAATGTCTGAAAATATGCTAATGAATGTCCTCTGAAAGGTTGCAGGTGCATTGCATAAGCCAAATGGGAGTACCAAGTAGGAATAGGTCCCTCATGGATAGGTAAATGTTGTCTTATCTTGGTCCTCTAGTGCAATTTGGATCTAGTTGTAGCCACTAAATCCATCTAGAAAAGAAAACTATTGCTTTCCTGCAAGTGTGTCCAAAATTTGATCGATGAAAGGTAAGGGAAAATGGTTCTTTCTTGGTGGTAGCATTAAGTTCCCTGTAATCAACACAAACTTTCTTTTTTCCCTCCTTTCTTGGGCACAATCACTAATGGAGACACTCACTAGCTATCTAAAATGGGGTAGATAAATCCTACATCTAGCAATTTCTATAGTTCCCCTTTTACAATTTCTTTTAATGTAGGGTTAATTCTTCTTTGTGGCAACCTCACTAGGGTGCAGTCATCTCTTATATAAATTTTGTGTGTACAAAGTTTAGGTTCCAATCCCTTCATATCATGATAATCCCACATAAATGCGTGTTGATGGGTCCTTAATAAGTTTTCCAATAACAATTGTTGTTCTTCACTTAATTTATTGTTAACATTCAAATAATTTCCTTCTGACACTTGTACTTGTGTCCTCAGCTCTATCATTGTTGTTTCATTAACACATGGTACCTTTAGTTCATATGCCGGCAATGTATGGGACATACCTATTGCTGCAAGAAGTTTGTCTGCAATAACAATGGTTGTAGGAAGAGTGTTTGCAGGAAGAGCAGGAAAAAGTGTCTTGATTGGAGTAGTAGAATGAGAAGATGATGCTTCCTCCACTTCTCAATGGTTCTAAGTGATGTTAGCCAATACTTCATCCTCATCTTGAAGCTACATGAAAGATATTTTTCCTAACATCATAAGTTGTGCCACATAATTAACTTCCTCAGCCTCTTCACCAACATGTGGCCATACAATATTATCCTCATCATGAGATGGCTGAGCAGGAGAATTAAAAAAAAAAATTAGTGCTCTTCCCATCTGAAATGGTCATGTCACCTAACTGGAATCCAATATATGCATCTACAGTTGCTAACCATGGCCTTCCAAGAATAATGGGATACCCGCCTAGTGTAGCCTTAGGATAAATAATCATGAAGTCTATTGGGTACTCCTAGGAGTCTAAAACTACTACAAGATCCTCCACTTTAGCATCAGGCTTAACAATATAACTATTAGCAAGTTGCATGATAGTAGGAGTAGATCTCATGCTTGCAACATTTAGTTGCTGCAGGATGTCCTTGTTCATTACATTTATTCTTGCCCCTTGTAGACATGCCAAATTGACATTATGCATCACATTCGCTCATCAATTAAATAAATCAAGTTTATTTGTTCAATCTCCTAAAGTTATCAATTTAAATTAAATAAATCAACTTGATCCTAACATCACCATCCTTTTAATTAAATAAATTAGGCCTTTTATTTAATTAAATCTGAAATCACCTTCCATCGCTCTTTGATTTAAATAAATCCAAATATTTGTGTCAAATTGGTCAAACTCACCTAATCATCATTAAGTTAAGCTAATCCTGATTAAACTAACTTAACTACCCATCACATCCTCTAGATATTTAGGCACTTGCACAAATAAATCAATTTATTGATTTATTAAATTCAACATTTTCACTCAACATGGCATCTTTGGGGAATATTCCCTCAAGTTTGAATTCAAAAGAAAGTTGAAATGTACATCCAACAAGGCATTAAATAGGTCTTACTTAAGCTCTTACATGTCCCTTGCAAGTCAAACTTAGCATTTATATCACAAATTCAAATTTGAATTTCCCCCTCTTGGGCACATTTCTCAAATCTTGCACACTCCTCAACCACTCACAAGTTGACAAGTGGCATCTTTTCATTGGCTTGTTCTTTATCCCACATTCATACATTTGGACATTTTCTCATCAAAATAATCTATAAAATAGAGGCTTCATCCTTGATCAAATCCTCCACAATCTCCACAATTTGATCCACAATCATTCATGTAAAGTCACTCTCTTCAGGAGAACTGATTTTTCCCACCATCACTGCATCATCATCAAGGCATTTCATCATCTAGCTTATCTTAGCAAGGATTGGGAAAGGGCTTATTTCCATAGAAGCACCAATCCACTATGGAATAGATTATTCATTATGCTCATTAGGATTTAAATTAATTTGTTTTATTGTCATATTCGTAGAGCATAAGGAATTATTTCATAGAGAATGCCATTTTGTTTGTTTTCTTTTTAACTAACTTCATGATGATATACATGAAATAGGATAAAAGTTGCAGTGTTTTGGTGTTACACCCCTAAATCAATCAGAGCATTCTTAATTTGGATCCCGTTTATAACAACCGCAACCACAAGACTATATAGGCAATTGTACTTGGGGATAGTCACTTTTCCAAGCATGATGTCAGTTAGTTGTCCCACCACATGAACTATAGTTGGGTCTTTCTTTTTCCTACTATGATTTGCTTTCCATAGATTGAAACATCCTTTATGGCCTCAAATAGAGGGATCTGGACATATATATGCTTTAGTTGATCCAAGATATCAAAAGTTGTATCATTTTTTCTTCCTTCTTCTTGGCAACTTCCAATCTCTGATAAAATGGTGGTTCTTGTTCAGCCTACTTGACTTGGACTGGTTCAATATTTTTAGGTGAATTTGGCTGAATGGGATAATTCAAAGGTTCCTCCTCCTCTTCCACAGGAAGCTCAATGATAATGGGCTTGGAAGGGCTTCGTAGAGTATTTCTTGAACACAATTTGATGTCACTTACACTCACAACATATGTAGGGAATTGATTTGAATCAACAAAGTATGCAGGCTATTATTGTTGTTTGTTATTTTCATTATGTGTCGGCTAAGCTGGTAGTTGAGTAGGTTTAGGTTCATTTGAGTTTGAGTTAGTAGGTGGAGGCATTATAGGAGGTTGTTCGGGTTGAGAAGGTGGTTGCATGTAACTAGTTGTCTAAGTGGGCCATTGTTGTCCTCCCATCCATTGATTTGTTTGCTGCCAATTTCCTGGAGGTGGCTACTAATGCCCTCAAAATTGCTGCCAATTCCCCTAAGGTTGTTGCCACTGGGGTGGAGAGTTTTGACGATTGGTCCAAGAATTTGGAGGGTTACTCCAAGGTTGTGGTGGATATCCTCCAAAGTTGGATGGATATGGGGGCTTCCATTGGTTGCCAAATGAATAGGAATTGAAATATGGCCCAACATAAGAGAGTAGATCTAGTGGCATACCTTGTCTTGGAGCCTAAGGTCTCCTTTTTGCAACATAGTATACTTTTTCTTCTTCAATCTAAATTGGCTTGAACTCAAGTGCAATCTTTTTTCCTTCAATTTTTTCTACCATCTTGCATCTATACTCCTTCTTTTATCTACAATGGGGACAATACTCTTCCAACATTGCCTCTACCTCCTCTTGCTTCCTCTTGACCTGAAGTGTATCTAGCTAAGTAGCTAGATTGTTTATAATGTCTTGCTTGAAGTCTGCCAGGAAATGAGTAATCACCATTCTTGAAACTCCACCGATAGTTGACTTACCCATGGAAGATTGGTAAGCTCTCCCATTCTTTGAATCTTCCTTAGAGTAGTTCTAACATATTTTCTTGATATCTTCCCAAGGAACTTGGGAGATATCTCCTCCTCCCATTAGTTCCAAGAAATAAATGCAGTTGTCATTGATTCCTCTCAAGAAAAGAAAATTTTGTGAGTCTTCATTGAGTGTATGGTGTGGAGATTTTTCTAGGAAAAATAGAAACCTTGCAATATAATCCTCCAGACTCTCATCTTCCTTTTGCTGCATCCTAAAAATGTCACCTCCTTTCATGTCACTACCCCTCCAATACTTCTTGTATTTCTTAAGGAGTTTTGTCTTCATGTCTTCCCAAGTTTCTATAGTATCTTTTCCTAGGCTGATGAACCATCTTAATGCAACTTCTTTCATAGTGGTAGGAAATAGCTTAAGCCTATGGGCATGGATGGTATAGTCACAACTCCTACATAGTATATCAAACTCGAACAAGAAGGTATTAGGGTCTTCTATAACAAGTCCGTAAAACTTGGGGAATGCTAAAGTAGGGATTTTTTTGATGTTGTCAACTTCATTCTAGTGGGAAATGGGGAAAGGAAAATCTAGTTGGCTATGTATGTTCCTATTTGAATCACCCATGTCTACTTGATGTAGTTCCAAAGCAAAGGGGTTCTCAAGCTGATTTTGGTCTTCAGAGGAGACTTCAGAGCTAGTCAGATCAGGAAATGCATCAACAAAGGGGTGTGGATATTCTTCTTATTCTTCTCTTGGTAGGTTCTAATATTCAACTAGCTGTAATAGATGAGGATTGTTAGGAAGGAATCTCCCATAAGCATCCCTTCTCCTTGCTCTATGCATGCGATATCAAGTCACTATCATCCAACTCACACAAAGAATTGGTAAAGAATAAGGGGTTCATTACTTCCTAAATGAGGGTATACTGAGAACAACTTCAAAAAACACTACAACAAGAAAAACTACCAATGAATCCAAATAACTCCCTAGTTTGACAACATCCCCAAAAACGACGCCAAAAATGTTTGCCTCCTACAATGATTCAACAACTAGGCCTTCATAGCAATGATTCAGAGATTGGAAATCTAACCTAAATAACTATTTCAATCATCATGAAGGTGCATTTAACTTGTCAACCCAGGGACGTGAACTTGAAATGGGTCAGCACAGTATGTGCACTAGGAACTCAAAGTAGCCATTTTCATTCTACAGCTAAGAAAGACACAATGTTGAAAGTAAATTGCTTAGAAAGGAATAACATGAATGGAAACCATCAATCAACAATTACACCAAGCTAAAATGTATTACAAAAATGAAAATTTGAGCAACAAATAGGGTACTACTTTGTCTGCTTTGGCTGTAGGAACAATCACAAAATGAAATTCTAGTGGTTGTAGGAATAGTCGGTGTGAAATTTTTAACTAATTGCTAAACAACAAGTAATACTAAGCTAATACTAAACTAAAGGACAAATTACTCACCAACTGGACCCCCTTGGATAAGTATCCTCTAAACTAGTGAGAACTTAAATGCTTGAACTTAAAACTTTATTTTGTTTACTGTAAATCATGAGTACAAAAGAGTAATATATCTAGATTACTAAAAACTCAAGAATGCAATTGCAATATCAAATTGTGCAACCTTCGAAGAAGGAGCATTAGATCTATATTTATACAATCAACTAAACAAGGCAATCAACTCCATAAACTGGGAGGACACCATTTAAGGAAATCAAATAAAGTGGGGGGGCGGTTATGCATGCATGGAATCCTGTCAGACATGCATGTCCAACTAAAGATTTAGTACTGCAATAATGTGCACATTTTCTCAACATCAATAATGACCACTACAAGGTGGTTATGTTTGTTTTGCATGAGGAATCTCTTGTCTTCAACCTCCTTTGACCTTTGAATGATTTCCTTGTTGGACGTTATGGTGCATGCCCAGCTGGTGGTGCCTTCCTCAATTTAGCATCCTCAAAATTAAATCTGCATGGCAATGTTAGTATGCACAATAGTTGCATATATGTAACCAACTTAAGGAAAATTCATTAACCACATGTAAAATTAATATCGATAGTCCATTTAACATGTCATTTATCATTAAAGGTTTGCAAAAATAAAATTAATCCCCAATGTTTATAGTTTGAGGAAAATATCATAAAAGTATCAACAATTAATGTCAAAGTCCATTATAACTTTAGCAACTAGATCACAAATTCTACCCAAAAATGAGACCATAAACTAGACTCATCAATAGGGTTGTTTTCATTGTCTCTTGGTCTTTTGTAGGAGGTAGGTGAAGTTTTTTTCTTAGGTTGGTCTTGGTTGTTTCAAATTTATTTAGGTTCAAGCATGGTTTCATCAAGGATATTAGGCTCAGTGGTTGGTGGAGATATGTTTCAGAGGGATAATTCTGCTATTTTCTTTTCCTTGAAATTTTGATCGGATAGGAAACAAAAGTCTTGTCATGGTTTTATAGGTTCCATGGGCTCAAGCCAAAAGAAATCTAAGGAAAAGTTACTTCTAGAGGACAATGGGTTAAAGCCACTATGGTGTATAGTAAATACTTCATTGTCAAAGGGAGACTTTAAGCATTTATGTCCAACCGAAGGGACAACTTTCATGGAGCAAAGCCATGGATGGCCTAGCTTCACACAAAATTGGTCTGACTACAGGATGATGGAGAATGAGAGATCTAATGTTTTTGGTCCTATTTGTAAAAGAAGAGTGATTGATCCCATCATAGGGAAAGAAAAACAATTATGTTTCTTGATCCATGCTTTCGTTTGATCGTATATATCTTGATAGAGTTCATGCAAAAGTAAGAATTCCTCAGTGATCACATTCTCTCCATAGGTAAGATCTATTAGTATCCCATTAGTGGAATTGTCAAATATTTGGTTGGATATGTAAAGAGGAACATTGGGTGCATGTTTAAGTATATCCTTAGAGGAGAAAGCAATATCAAGAGGATTCTTAGTTCATCCCTTATGAAGAATGATGTCTATCAATCCTACCATTTAACCCATAGGATCATTTTTGATAGGATCATGTTGAATAGAATCATTGTTATTGTCATCTGTTTCAACATTCATCACATCATTCTTTATAGTTTTGATGGATTTGATGAATGAAATAGTATGTTTTGGCATGGGGCTGGTAAATATTTTCAATTTTTTTGTTATGAGGGGCAATAGACTTATTTCTTTGATCATTGACACCTCCAATAGAAAGACGACTAGAATCAATGAAGTCTTGCACAAGATTTTAAAGATGCTTGCAATGTTCTGTGTCATGCCCATTTTGTCAGTGGTAATGGAAATAAGCATTTGATCTAAACCTTGGGGGTAAAGAATTATTAGGATTGAGTGTTTTGATGGGAGTCAAGGTAATGATTTGATGTTCTAAAAGTTGGGACATTGTGTTATGAAGGGTATCAGGTAACATAGTGAATTTTCCATTCGAGTCCCCATAGCTAAATGGTATCATAGCTTTAGCATCAGCTACTTGACTATTGGAATTTTGAGTTTATTATTGAGGGGGATTAAATTGAAGGAACCGTTTATTTTTTTCTAAATGGTTGGGATTTTTTTTGGTTTGCAAGCTCAAATTTCTTAGTTTGGCTAGAAGTGGACTTTGTATCTCGACTACTAACTAAATTTTTATAATCACGGAGCAAAGTACACAAGTGCATAAAGGATGGAAATTCCATCATGGTGAACTTGTCTTGAATCTTTCTTTGCAAATGTTCTATGAACATATTTTGAAGGTGAGGGTCGGGGACCTTGACATTGATTTGGGAATAAAGCAATTCATTGCGTGAGATAAATTCAGTTATCTTTTCTTCTTTTTTCTTACATCTCATCAAATTGGCCAAGGTCATATTAGGATTTATATGCACTTGGAAATAGTTTACAAATGCCTCAACAAGTTCATTGAATGAACTGATTGAGTTTTTTAGTAAAGAGAACCATTCCAAGGAAGTATCTTTCAAGGACCTAGGAAAAAGCTTAGCTAGGAGTTTATCATCAAGGACAAAGTCACTACATAAAGTAGTATAAGCATTACCATGGTTAGAAGGATCTCAATTCCCTCCATATTTCTCAAATCTAGGCACCTCTACACCTTGTGGCATTGTTGTTTACAATATCTCCAAGGATAATGGGTTGCTTTTGACATAATATGTAGGTGGTCCATTTTGATTTTGGTTGATGGTGAATTTTTTTGTTTAAAGGATGAAACAGTTTGGAAGAGTTGAGTTATGAGAGGGTCATTGGTTGTGTTATGAGAGGGGAGTGAAAATGGTGAAGGGGTGTATGTGTTTGAGTGGCAAGTGAATGGAATGCTTATAGGTGGTAAGGTGGGAGGAGATATGACATGTGATGCCACATGGGAACGAGGGATACAAGTGGATATATCGATCGAAGTAATCACATTACTAGTTTTTTGGATTGTTGTTGTGAATTCAAGATTGGTATAGGTAGGTATTGAGGCAATTTTTGTGGAAGGAGGAATTTGAGTTCCTTCTCTTCTTTTGACATTGCTTGTTGGTAAAGGACAACTAGTGGTTGAGGTGAGATTTTTTCCAAAGATTTGAACTTATTTTTTCACAATGTCAAGTCCATCTTCACTTTCAAGCATGCGATGAATGTTATCTATAGTAGGGATGGCAGTAGTTGAAATGTTGTCATTTTTCACTTGATGTTGTAATTTTTCTAGGTCCTCATGAATTTGAATTATGTTTTCTTGTGGGGCACTATCATTCCTTGTTTCAACTTGCATACTACTTGAAGGCAAAGAGTTGTTAAGGGTATGATCCATACCTAGTGTACTATTTTCAATACTAGGAGTGAAAGAGCTGGACAACCAAAGATCCACAATGATTTTGCTATCATGAGATGACGAGTCTCAAACTTCATCTCACTATAGTATTAGCAATAGGACACAAAATAATCATACAAGGGCTACTAAATGCAATGTGAATGCAAATACAATGTAAGCAAAGAACAATGAAATTCTTATAACAAAAATTCTAGAAATTGAAACTAAAAGGAAATAACAATAAATAGAAGCTCATAAATAGAACTTTAAATGTCAGAAAATGCAGTTTAGAATGTGCAAAGGAATTGATTTTCCCAAGGTGGCGAATGAGTTCCAGTAGGGACTTTTTTCAAAATTTTCAATTGAATTTTATGCTTTTCATGTTTTATGATCTATATTTGAGATGAAAATGCATATTTTGAATGATTTTCAATAAAATTAGAAACAAAAAAGCAAGCTATATGAGCTTTCACTAATGCAAAGTTTGAAACCTTAGAATTCAAATTAACTAATGCAAATCCTAATGCAATTTTAATGCAAGCCAAATCTAGGATGATAATGCACTCCAAATCATAATTTTAATGCTCTAAAGTTAGGTTCACCAAAATGGAACTTCTAAAAATGAGAGTGAGGAATAATCATTATTGTTAAGTTCTATCACACCCACTTTCAATCTATTCCATTCAAGGATAACCCTAGAGATATCAATGTAGATTAGAAAGATATCTTACAATAGGGTTGTCCTAGGGCTGAAAGTAGACTAATAAGGGGGTTCACCACCAAGTTTAGACTTGGAAAAGATAACGAAATGCAAGATGCAACACTAAACCCTAATTAAATGAAAAATAACACTAGAAATGACCTAAAAAAGAGAATGAAATAAAACATAAAACTACAGAAAGGAAGGTGTAGACTTGGAAATCTAGAAATGGCTGGATGGAGGTCTAGAACACTAGAAAATATGAATTTAATGCTAATTTGGACTCATTCACCAAGATGGTCAAATCAATCCATATTTTGGAAAGCTATGTAGGAACAAGAATCTACAAAATGGGTATCTGAATCTTCAAAAACTTGAAATTTGACTGGAACTAGGACTAACTAGGACTCATTCACTAGAAGTGGTGAATCAGTCTAGTTGGGAATTTTTTGAAACTTTAAAGGCTGATCCTGCTCTTCTTTGTCTTCTTTGTCCTTCTTGATTGATTTCCAAATTTGAAACCCTGATTTGTAACTTGTAGGTCTTCTCTAAGGCTTGATGACAACTTTGAGCTCTTGAAAACTTTTTTCCAATCTTTCTCTTCAGGAAATCTGCAACCTAGACCAAAGACAAGTTGCAATAAAGTGTTGTAAATATGCTTAAGATGGATGGAATGGATGTATCTCTTTATTCTTTCTTGAATGATGTTGATTTTGAATGAAACACTTTCTTGAATCATAAACCCTACATCACAATTGTTAGCACAACAAAAAACATGATGCATCAAGTCCTTGACATGATGATTGCTACTTGAAGAATGCTCTAAAATGATTGATAATCTTCCCTTGAATTCTCTTGAATGATCTTGTGAATTCTTGTGAACACTTGATTGCTTGTTAGATTGCTAGGTGAAAATATGAGTGAAATAACCTTGTATTTATACTCAATTATGCAAGAATTCCCAAAATTACACTACAAGTTGACATCAAATCTAGGAGAATAAAATCCCACAAAAAATTTGAATTAATTTTGATTTTGGTCCACATGGGACTCATTCACCCAAGGTGGCGAATGAGTCCCACCAAGCTTAATTTTTGGGACCATTTTTAAAAATGCTTTGAAATGTGTAAAATCAAGTTCGAGACTAAAAGATCTAGGTGGAACCCATTCACCCAAGGTGGTGAATGAGTCCCAGATCACTAAATATGGGCCATTCAATCTTGAAACACCTGAATTATGATTGGCTAATGATTGGTGTTGATATTATCATCGAATAGATGCAACAAATGAGGCTTGTGGATGCAAAATAGGGCCAATTAAATTAAAAGAAGTCTCAATTATTAATAACATGCCTAGAAAAGTGTGAAAGTGTGTTACCACACTTCACAACACTTTAGAAAGGTGTCATTGAAATTCATTAGTTCATAAGGGCCCAAGACCTAATGTGAATATGTCAACCACATTACAACACTAAATCAAGGCAACATTAAGCCTAACTCACAAGGAGGGCCCAAACAAGCCTAGAAATGTAGAAGGGATGCTTTTTCCGTGACTACACAAAATTGTAGACACCTAAAAATGACCTAGGCCTGCAAGCTTCATTTTTACCACTTTCATCCTAGCATAATTAATACATTTAATTATGTCCTTGGTCCACATTCAACTATTGATGAAATAATTCATAATTATTTAATTAATTCATGTCCTTTTATTCTTCATGATTATTAAATAAATAAATTTTATTTATTTATTAAATACATCATTAATTGTCTAAGTCTTCCTTTAATTAAATAAATTTCTTAATTTATTTAATTCCCCTCTGTCATATGTTTCTTCCTAATTATTAAATAAATAAGTTCCATTTATTTATATAATATGTCACTAACTGTCTTAATTAAATAAATTGATTAATTTATTTAATTAATTAATCTTATCTGCTAAATTAAATAATTATCTTTAATTATTTAATTGTCAAAATTAATATTCCTCTCATTTTAAATAAATCAATTATTTAAAATGTCATCACAATCTTAATGTGTCCATTTTGGTAAATAGTCTGAAAAAGGATTATTTATTTGTCTCATTAAATCCATAATTTGAATTAATTTAATTCAAATTAGTAACTAATATTCTAAAAATCAAGTAACAGATTCTTGATTTTCCAAATCTGATCTTTAGTTCAAATCTTATCTTCTTGATTTTTTGAATCTCGCAAATCAGACAATCTTTATCTTCTTGATTTTCAAAAATCTTTATTTTCTAATTAATTTGTCTCATTTATTCTCCACCATTGATCCGATTATCTGAGGTTTTATCTTGACCGTTTGATTAATGAACTTGCCCTAACCCTAATTAGGGATTCTCAGGTTTAATCTGGACCTCTCATTCTAGGTCTTTCTTAGAATTTAATCTCATCCATCCACTCAAAATTGTGTTTTCTATAAAAGACAATTTTGCTCATAATTTCGAGATCCGACAACTTCATTTTCAAATTTAGGCATTATAGTCATTTTAGCATTAGTAGTTATTATTTCATTTTAGCATATTGTCATAGACATAGGCATAATTTTATAAATCCTTCAACATTTGCATAGGACTTGGACATTATTATAGGTTGCTCATTTGAAATCTGAGAGCATCTCTATTTACTGCAAGCTTGAAGGTGTAACAAAGGTGAACCATGGAAGATGAAGATTTTTGGTAACATTGCTACTTTTATTTTCATGTTTATTTCCTTTGTGCTTTGTTACTTCATGGGATTTTGATGTTTATTGATTTAATAAGCTAACAATCTAATTTTCATACTCACCAACAAAAACCATAAACAAAACCACAAACAAAAACATCAGACGGCTCGAAGAGCACGAATACATGGTCATCCCTTGTCAAAGTCAGTCATATCAATTAGTCTTTATCATTTGTCTGAACTACGTTGTCTCTGTGCATTTGCTACATAGGCAAGACTCACATCTAAGTCCCTGTGACATTAGGTCAGTCCATTTAGGTTTGTCAAAAGAAAATCATGATTCAAACTTCTATCTTTTGGACAAAGTCATTGGTCGTGTCAAACTACGAGGTCTATGAGTGCATGACGTAGGCAAGGCCATCTGTCGATGAGCCCCCGAGGCCACATTAGGTCAGTCCATTAGGGTTCGTGACATCACATTGGCACACACGACAAAAAGTCTTCAAGGCAACACAAATTTTCTCCCAAATGAACGAAACTCATCAAGAAAACCATGACAATCAGTCATTTCAATATGACAATTTCATCAACATGTCAATCATATCATCATGACAATATTAGCATATAGTCAAACACAAGTCAAACTCGGGCAAAGCAAGTCAAATCATCATAACCTGTCAAACTGTCAAACTTTAGGTTAATCTTCATATGTGTCCTTTTGAATGATAACCTCTATCATTTATGCCTTAGGATGTGTCTTTCCTAGGAATCATCATTGTCATTCGACATTTTGAGTGATCCTCTTGACATCTAAAGATCACTCTTCGTGACATCAGTATTCTTCAGATGTGTCCTTCTGAAGAACAAACTCTGTCATTTATGCCTTAGGATGTGTCCTTCCTAGGCATCATCATCATTAAGAGGGACCCCTTATGGGTATTAGGGATCAAATCCTCTTGACATTGGCATTATTTAGGATGTGTCCTTCCTAAATTCACCAATTCTTGATGTTTTTCAAGATCATCAAAACTTTAAACATTTCGACATCTCAACATTATCGAACATGGCATCTTGGAATCAGAACAATGGATATCCAGATGCACTTGGCAAACACTTGACAATTGTCTTTTAGTTTTTATCATAATATTAGTTTTTCAGTGAGATCCCACTAAGCAGGATTTAGAGAAGCAGTGACGTATCATGTCAATTGACACGCATGACTACTAGTTTCTTAGCGAGGTCCTAATTTTGGGATTTAGAAAAATAATGACATATCGTGGTAAGGGCTGTATTTTTTTATTTTGACAATCATGCCACTAGTTTCTCAAGGATATCATGGAAATAGGATTTAGAGAAGCAGCGACGTTTCATGATTTGTCCTTGTCTTTCTCTGCATGTGGTTGATTATGGAAAAAAGACTAGGGTAATCACGCTCCTAGTATGAGTCATGATCATCCTTGTTTCTGACTGTTTGTCTTACGTGATGGTATGACCTTACACACCTTGATCTAGGTCATATCATGGTGTTTCTTGGCCATTACAATAGTCTGCCCAATGATGATTAAAAGCAATAAATACTAATGTCCTATGGTAAAGCTTTGAAGGATTTGGTCTAGGAATTAACATGCATTTTCATAAGTCTCATCATCTTCTCCTCTTTGGCTTGGTCATCTTCTCTCATCAAGTCTTATCATCTTCTCTCATCCATCTCACAATGATATCCTGTGACATCCAAAAACATAAGTGCATACATGATCATATAAACATTGCATTAGGTCCATACATACAACATCCATAACATCAAATCATATACATAATCACAAACATTGCATTAAAATAATCATCAACATTGCATCTTTTACTAAAATACATTATGCACATCATTATCATCATCATCTCATATAAATAAGCATTGCATTACCATGGCATTAACATCACACATAAGCATCATAGGACGTACATGGCATTATAAACCAACATCATACATCATACATATCATCAAATGCATAAATGAAAGAACATCACATAACACATATAGGCCACATCAAAACTACATCATCATATAGTATCATCTCAAAAACGTACAATGTCATAGGATAAAGTCATGGGATATCCCAAAAATGGAGCTCGTAGGCTCAATAATATACATAGTGTGTCATAATAACAAAATGCCCCTAGGGTAGACTCTCATCATCCCCTGGAGGCGAGGAATGTGGCGGCTAAAGCTCTATCACTGGTACTGAAATAATAGGAGGACCTATCGTAACTGCTACCTATGCCACCGATGGAGCTGTGAGGGATGGTGTCATCTCAATGGTAAAAAGCATCTGTGAGGTCACTGCAGTTGGACTCTGAGAGGAAGAGGGATCAACCACTAGCGGCTATACTTGTACTGACCTCTGCACTGAACTAGTCGACCCATGACTATGACCTGAATGGTGGCTCAGAGTGTGCCTGCTTGAATGGTGTGACTTGTGCCCTAAAGTGTGCCCTGTCGAGGTAGACCCTCTGACACTAGTCTGACTCCTACTGCCACTAGCACTACCTGATCTGTGGCCACTACCGGTCCTCGTCTGTGACCATGACAAGGTAGGATCTCGTCGCTCTGGTGGCACTGCCTGCTCATATAATGTCCTGTACTACCCCAATCTCATGCTCACCCTAGCTAGCTCATGAGCCATGTCTCCCATAGGCCCTGTGCATAATGTTGCGAAGTCTATGCACCACTGAGTTGTGTCCTACCAGTGAATCACCGCCTGATCCCGCTCCACCTGGGCTACCTCCAGTGCTAACTATAGTGACCTAACCTATGCCATGATGGCATTCAATCTCTGATGTAGGTCTGCTACCCTCTGATCTGCTGTGGCATCTTGGGGCAGTCCTGAGCTGGAGGGTATCTCCTCCTCCCCCTCTACCATCTACCATGGCATTGTCCTCATCATCATCATCCTCCACCTCCACATCCTCATGTTCTATTACCTCTCCCTCCACCTCCACATCCTCTTGTCCTCTGACCTCTCCCTCCACCTCCTCTTGCCTCTCCATCTCTGGCACATTCTCCTGCCTCTCCTCCTCCTGCCTCTCCATCTCTGGCACATCCTCTACAACCTCCTCCCATCTCTCCTCACTCTCTCCCTCCTGTCTGGGATGCTCCTCTCTCTCCCCCTCCTCACTAACCTCGAGGATAGCATCTAAGGCTACCCTCGCTACGTGCTATCACACCCTCTAGCCCTACGCTTGACCGTCCCGCCTCTGCCTCTGGCCGTCTTTGCCATCATCTCCCCTTGCCTCCGTCTCTGCCATCATCTCCCCCTACCTCCATCTCTACCTCTGTCTCTGCCCCTACCTCCATCTATGCCCTACCTCCATCCCTGCCTCCATCCCTCCCCTGGCCTATGCCCCTATCACCGCCTTTGCCTCCCTGTCTAGCCTGTGGCACCCATGGAATCACTGACCGTCTATCTACTGGTGCTGGCCCATCAGGATCTGTCAAGGGCACTGGTATGTGTGCTTGCCACCAGAGATCATAATCAGCTGTGGTCCCTAGATCGGCTGCTCCTCCCCTCCATCCCCATGCCTGGGCTCCTAGCCCATCAATCTGCTGCTCGACAAATGCCACTGGGATGGCTGGTCCCCAAGCATACTCTCTAGAAGACCTGGCATACTCAGCTATCCCTGCAGGTACACCCTGTTGCTCTCCAAACTACCTCAGAACATGCTATGGTAGGTACATCTCAATGATCAAGGACGTCTACACAGTCCGGCCAATCAAGTATCTATACTGTTTGTAGAAGATGAGGTGCTCATCCTCATCGTCCCATGCCTCACAGTCTCTGTATGGCCTCTAGATAAATGTCACCATGGTGTCAATCCTATGCCGCTACCAATTGGTCTCACCCATCTGTGTTTGCTATAGTGCACCAGCATAGTAATAGGCATAGGGCATCCCCTCAGCCAACTGTGGTCACTCAATGGGAGGGAAAAATATGGCAATATGCTCCCACGCCTAGATCATCAACAGAGTGGTCCCACAGGAGATACTCTCTCCTCTCCTGTAAGCAATGTCGTGTAGCTGATGGTAAAGTGTCCCTAGCAAACAGGGACCCCAAGCATAAACTGTCCTGTCCCGTCTCATACCAACTAGGATGTCACCCCAACCAATAGGAAAACCATGTCCCAGGGGGTCAGGAATCAGGATCCCCACGATCAGAGTCGCGAGGAAGGCATCAAAGTGACCATAGTGCTCAACCATAAACTCCCACCTGATCTCATAACCATACATGCCTAGTCCTGTGCCCTAATCTCAATAATAAGCTCAAAAGGTCTGCTCACCATGACAAGGGTCGTAGACAATCCGCTCCCCTTGGATCAACACTCGCAATATCTAATAGACATCCTCCAAGGTGATCGTGGCCTCACCTGTCGGTAGGTGGAAAGAATAGGTCTTTGAATGCCACCGCTCACACAGCACAGTCAGTAATCCCCTATTCACCCAAATAGCGAGCATATAGGCAGCATAGAATAGTCCCAGATGCATCAATCATCACCACTCTCGAGGGCCCAACTGATCGGCAAATCAAAATGTGGTCGGTCTACTCTCTCTCGTATAGATAAGGGCAAGCTACCTCTACAATAAAGATGAACAATACATCAGTACCTTTTGGACAACTATCAGCATCATGAAAAGCATCTAAGGATACGCAAATATCAAAATCAACTAGGGTCAAGGAAAAAGGCAAATGCATTGCATTCAAGCAATTTCATCACAAAGAGTCAATTGCGTTGAACCGTACATCAGATGTGGTTTAAAATATCAAATGTGTCACATGTTTTCGCTTGCATTGTGACATTTCACGAATGCGTCACTTTCAAGTAGTTGTGTCTCATAAACACAATTGCGTCGATAAAAATAGTGAATGTGTTGCAATTTAACAATTGCGGCATTCAGACATTCAAATGCAACTCGATAAGTCAAATACGTCGCATAAATTGTCAAATGCAGTGCAAAAAACTGCTATTCTTTATTTTGTCTTGGCACTTGCGTCGCGACACATCAAATGCGTCGAACGCGTAGACAATTGTAGCTTATGCGAATGCAGTTGCATCGCGGCGCAGACGTTGTTGGCCCTAGAAACTAAAATTTGACATGCAAAATGAGAAAATCACAAAGCAAGGCAAGGGTACTTACCACTGGCTCTGAGCCCTCTGGCCATATGAATGTCCGCACGATCTCTCCGCGATGCTCTGACACTGGAATTAGCATCGTCGCTGCTATGCCTTTCACTCTGAGCTCTCAAATTTTGCAAGGTAAATAGTAAAAGTGAATTGACTTTTACCCCTTTGTCAACCTATTTATAAAGGTCAAAATGACATTTCTCAACCCAAGTTATTACTGGAGGCTCATTTGACCACCTTTGAATGCCCCATTGACCACCTTAAACATGTTCAAATCCAAAACCGACTGCGCCATTGTTTTTCTAGTCATCAGATTGATTTATTGGGACCCCTTTCAATTTTTTTTGTCACCGACCAAAAATTTGAAAATTCCCCAAGGGGGCAATGATACTCCATACCTTTACTGGGGCATTTCTTTGACTTATTTTCTTTGTCACAATGCGACATGCTACATTATGACAAAGAGGGGCAAAATGTAGACACCTAAAAATGACCTAGGCCTGCAAGCTTCATTTTTACCACTTTCATCCTAGCATAATTAATACATTTAATTATGTCCTTGGTCCACATTCGACTATTGATTAAATAATTCATAATTATTTAATTAATTCATGTCCTTTTATTCTTCATGATTATTAAATAAATAAATTTTATTTATTTATTAAATACATCATTAATTGTCTAAGTCTTCCTTTAATTAAATAAATTTCTTAATTTATTTAATTCCCCTCTATCATATGTTTCTTCCTGATTATTAAATAAATAAGTTTCATTTATTTATTTAATATGTCACTAACTGTCTTAATTAAATAAATTGATTAATTTATTTAATTAATTAATCTTATCTGCTAAATTAAATAATTATCTTTAATTATTTAATTGTCAAAATTAATATTCCTCTCATTTTAAATAAATCAATTATTTAAAATTTCATCACAATCTTAACTGTTAGTCCATTTTGGTAAATAATCTGAAAAAGGATTATTTATTTGTCTCATTAAATCCATAATTTGAATTAATTTAATTCAAATTAGTAACTAATATTCTAAAAATAAGTAATCGGGTAGATTCTTGATTTTCCAAATCTGATCTTCAGTTCAAATCTTATCTTCTTGATTTTTTGAATCTTGCAAATTAGACAATCTTTATCTTTTTGATTTTCGAAAATCTTTATTTTCTAATTAATTTGTTTCATTTATTCTCCACCGTCGATCCGATTATCTGAGGTTTTATCTTGACCGTTTGATTAATGAACTTGCCCTAACCCTAATTAGGAATTCTTAGGTTTAATTTGGACCTCTCATTCTAGGTCTTTCTTAGAATTTAATCTCATCCGTCCACTCAAAATTGTGTTTTCTATAAAAGACAATTTTGCTCATAATTTCGAGATCCGACAACTTCATTTTCGAATTTAGGCATTATAGTCATTTTAGCATTAGTAGTTATTATTTCATTTTAGCATATTGTCATAGACATAGGCATAATTTTATAAATCCTTCAACATTTGCATAGGACTTGGACATTATTATAGGTTGCTCATTTGAAATCTGAGGGCATCTCTATTTACTGCAAGCTAGAAGGTGTAAAAAAGGTGAACCATGGAAGATGAAGATTTTTGGTAACATTGTTACTTTTATTTTCATGTTTATTTCCTTTGTGCTTTGTTACTTCATGGGATTTTGATGTTTATTGATTTAATAAACTAACAATCTAATTTTCCATAGATACAAAAATAATGATGAGGATACACAAAGGGTACCTACTATATTTATAATGCATCTAAGGTTCAATAGAGTTATATTTTTCATAGTTTTCATTTTCTTATGTAGTTTTGAAATAAATGAAAATTTTATTATTTAAAATCACACACTTATTCTAAAGACTTCGAAAGTAGCATTATTGAAACTATATAAATAGAGATTGACTTTTGTATACCTACAAGTTTCTATGGTTTAGTAACAAGAATCTTCTCAGCTTCTTTTTGAATTTGTTATACTAATTTTGTAGCATTAGTTTGTAAAGATTCTTCTATGTAACTTTTGTTTATATTATTTTTGGTGTTCTATTTTAATTGACAAGTTAAATTAAAGTGCTATGTCACAAAATTTAAAAGGAACTAAATAACATTAGTCATTTTTTTTTAATTGGAATCACCTAAAAGTGATGTTTTCTTTAAATTTTGAAATGATATAAATTAAATAAATTTCTATATTTAGTTTATTTTATGTCCTTTTTCGTATACAATTTTTATTTTTGCATAATTATTTTTAAAATTGAGACTATAACTTAATTTTTTTAAAATATAAAAAATGGGGTTTATGGAACACAAAGATTTTATAGTATGTTTGATTTATTTATTCAAAAATTATTATATGTACATATATTTACATATGTATATATATACATAAATACATGTGTATAAACCTTTTTATATCTACATATGTATGTGTATTTGTGCATACATATATATAGGTATATAGCTATGTGAGAGAAAATATACAAAATGGCAATTTAATATTTTTAAAGCTATTATTTATTTGAGTGAATGTGATGGGAAAATTATGGGAAATTTTATATTAAAATTGTAACCCAATAGGGATCTAGTAAACACTATAGGATGGTAATGTATTGAACTATATCTTTTCTCTTTTTTAGAAATGACTTTTAGTGGGAAATGATTAAAATCATTAGTTCTTTCTCTTGTATGTAACTTGATAATTTATAGTGTGATATACATTGTGTGATGATCATTAATGGGATTGGCCCTTCCCTCCCTTTTTACCATATTATTGTTCCCTTTGATAATAAATATTTTATGCCATGATGGATGTACATTTATAGGTGTATATGATTTCCAAGACTATTTACGAAAATGTGTTCTACAATGATAATAATTTTACATCTCATGTTAGCTCCATGGATACTCATGATATATTTTCATTTAGTGATACCATATTACTTTATGAAATTGTTCATGTTTACATCATACTCTTATGATATTTATCATCCTTCCATATTGATGAAAATTTTCACGTTGTTATTTATGAAATTATAATATGTTTTTTATTTGATATCTTATCCTTATATTAGCTTAAAAATTCATATTTAATTTTCCATATTGGAGAAATAATATTTACATGATTTATTTGCCACATCTTACCTATATGCATTGATATGGTTATATATTTATTTAATTGCATATGTGTAATAATCATGTAACATATTTTAGCTATTAAGAGAATATTTACCTTATTATCACAATAGATCGGAATTGTTATGGTATTTCTTATGTCATACCATTTATAGAACCATATTTGAATACCATAGAAAAATAATGGATCATGTATTCTATATTTTATGTGTTCTCATTCTATTGTAGTAATTATGCATACATTATAGCATTCCCAATACCAAATATGTCATATCATAGGGCCTAATATACCACAACATAAAATTTTACTATGGTAGGCCCTAATATAACACAAACATAGAATTTTTGAATGATCCTTGTGTAATGCCTCACCATGAAACCCTAGAGGACAACACACTAAACACCTAACAATTGAACAAAGTTATTTATTTATTTATTTGTTTGTTTGAAAGCATAATAATAACAAGATTGCAAATGAAACAATAGCTAGAATCCTAACCTAAGTCCTCTAAGGTATGTGACTACGCTACTAGATTCCCATTAACTAAACTAACAAGAGTTATAAATCATTATATTAAGAAACTTCGAACAACAATATAATAACTTCCAATAGAAATCTAGCTAACTATCATATGCAATATCATCATTTACATTATCCATTACATAAGAGAGAGTTTACAATTAATTACAATATTACATCTTTGTTTCCTCGAATGAGAGAGGAGAGTACATCAGAGGTATAATACATGATAAAATAGATTTATGGTACAATAAAAGTACATGAATTATGATTCACATAAATTAAAACAGGCACAAAATTCTTCATAACCGGAAGTAGTCTCATGAACATGAACAAGTGCAAGGGAAACCCAATGGAGTGTATAACACATTCCACCCAAACATGTGGAACCGTAAGGTGCACCCATCGTGTTGGGAGATGACAATAAGGACCCACCACCAAAGAAGACAAGAAGACAAGGACTAATAAGGCTCCAACATACAAGGGACACAAAACATTGTATAACAATAATGCAGCTTCTAGAGGCACACATACAACAAAGTGAACATAAGACAAGGGAATGCACGTTGTTGTAGGGAGGAGTGTCATCACATAGCTTGCTCTGGGTTACCCTGGCGTAACCTTCCTAGGATAATGAACCCCCATCTTGGGTTACCATGGCCACCTCTACCAGCTATCGAACCCCCATACAAACTCATGTAGGATCAACATACCTTCCAATCGGACCAGGAAATTGATCTTTCCATTCTAGGCCTTCCCACTCATCTCAAGCCTAAACAAGCACTTGAGCCATGAGTGAGGAATTATCTTGATTATTGTGAACTACCCAACCCCCTAATTTATTTTATATTCCCACTAATTAAACTCTCAATGAGTTACCCTGACTACCACTTTGTGCTCTGAACTCCCATAGAGAGCCACTCCCCTACTAACAACTAGAAGACCCAAAATATCCAACTAGTTAAGCCACTTGCAAACAAAACACAAATCACTTACAAGTATACATAAAGCAAGGATTGAACCCTCTCCAACAAAGTTTCTGTAGTTAACAATTCTACAGTGCAAGGCCAGAACTCACATAATTATAAATCGAGTATAGAATCAAGTGTTCACAAAGAACCAACATGAAAATCCAATCATAAAATAAACCATTTCCCCCACCCTCTATAATTCTAACAATAACTATTTGTTACAAAAGGCTCCCTCCATAAGACAATACCCGAAATCAGCTCAATATCAACCAACCATAATAATCAATAATAAAGAAAACAACCGCAAACAAAACATCCATGGGAGAAAATAATGAAATCACTTAGACAATACCCATAAATCAAACACAGAGTACAAAACAATAATTAAACAACCATTTAATCTAATAATCAAGACACAATCAATCAAGTAGTCATGACCAAAATACATTTTCATCTCTACAATTGGACTAGGTAATTTAACACTTACACATATAAATTACACAAGTATATATATATATATCACAATAAACAAATGTAACCGAGATATTACTATACACTACCACTCATTGAATAAGAGACTGTGAGGAAACAACATTTAAGAAAATACTCACATTTATCCAAATATTTCCCTCAATTTCATAATTGTGAATAAACAATTCCTTTTCTTTCCATTTAATCTCCAATTCTCTTCTTTATCATCACCTATTTACAAGATAGAGAAATCATTTCCTAATATCAAATCTTATATGCAGATATATATATACAAGTATTTATATATGCATATATATATAATATATATATACATACGTGTATATATATATATGTATATATATATATATATGTGTGTGTGTGTGTGTGTCTATATATATAATTATATATATTTGCATATATATATACAATTATATTTAAATATGTGAATCTATATTCACATCAAACTCCAGTCCAATTAAGAATGTATGCAACCTACAAAGAGGAGTAGAATAGTTAAGCCTAAACAATTACCTTCAAGTGGCTATGATAAATGATGGCTGACTTATCAATTACATATTACAAAATGATATATTTCAAACTATTAACAACAGTATTATCAATTCAGAGGTTGTGTCTTGTTTTGAAAAACTAAAGGTTTAAGCAGCCATGGCTCGTGCCTACTGAGTGGACAACTTGCATATAGGTTTGTGTCCTAATCTAAGCATGTAATAAAAAATAGAAATCCAATAATAAGCTATAAAAAAGAGGTGAGACTAAGAAAGATTCCCCAAGGAAGAATAACAACTTGAAAATTGGTAAGAAACTTAAGATAATGGAAGTATGCAATCATCATACTAATAGAAACCATATAAAATAGATATGCAGACACCATACAAATCAATATAAGCAAGAGTGAAGGGTTTCACAAGGATGAAGTTGGCCACTCATCAAACAAGGAATATCAAAAAAGGAAGATTTGTCAAATAAATCTAAAAAGGGAATTGTTTGGCCATACTCAGTGTGCAAGGAAAAAATAGAACAAAACCATTAGATAATTAGTTGATGTAAATGTTAAATACATTTGTCTAATTTTTGAAAAAATGTATATCCATTGAAATGGATTTGAGATAATCGTCATTCGAAATAAATTGAAACATTCAATTTTGGGTCATAAGCCACAGAGGTTAAATGCCAAGAATAAGTAATGCAACAATGAAAGCAACGAATTTAAGAGAAAAATGTATTAAATAACATTCAACAGGAAAGGAAACCCAAATACAAACTTGAGTCGTTAGAAGCCAAACATAAATCGAAGCCATCAATTAATAAATAAGAAATAAGAAAGAATCACATAATGTTGCATCTCCAGGAAATGTAACTACATTCTCTAAAGACTAATATAATATATTTAAATTGAACTGTCAATATAAAACCAAGATATGCATATGTATCGAATTCCACCTAATACAAAGGCTTTTACTACATGAGGCACATAGATAAGGGTTGTGGGCTATTCAATAGAATTTTCCAACAAGGATGCATAGACATGGAACAAAAGCTATTGGTTATACACCTCAAATGAAGTATTTGAAACCTATTAAGGGGAACGATTAGAAAGTAAAGGACAAAATTATTTCCAGATGTTTTAATTGTAAATTCCTTGGAAAACATGATTGCAAAAATGTGGAAATATAGGATAGATTTGAAGAACAACTTTAGAACTCAAAAGTAATAGTAATCGGTAGGGTAAAGGTATATCCCACAACCATTAGACATGCAACGAATATGTAAAACATAACAAAGCACCAGGACGGTTTAACAATATTCCACAAGGTATGCAATCTCACAACTACCATAATTGGGGCTATGCACATAAAAAATTTTATTAAAAGAGCTTTAGGAATTTTAAGCAATTTCTCAGGACCGATACAAAATTCAATACCATGTCCTTTAAGTCATTTGTTCTAGTTCAAACACAAAATTGAAATGTATTCAAAACATATCAGGGTTTTAGAACTATAGGATTAAGGAGTCGAGGCATCAATCATGCATGATGGAAGCCTTCTATCGACCTAATCTCCACCAATTAGTCGATCTCCCTTCCCTTTTCTTCAAGGAAAAATGATGAATACAAGAATAGATCCCCCTGAAACACTTTGTAGAATTCCAATTCGAAACCCCTACAAAAAAAAAAATAGAGAAGGCCTTTCCAAAATCAAGAAAAACTTGGGTATGTGCTAGATCATCATGGAAAAAATAGGCCCTTAAGTGGCAAAAAATGAGAAAAACCAAAGTTAGGGAACTTGACATAAAAAATTTAATAAGTTATCTATATTATTTCAAAAATATGTAAGAATAGAATCTATAGAAAATTGAATGTAGTTTCTAAACTACTAGGTTTATTTTAAAAGAAATAAAATCTATTTAGTGAAAATTTGAAATTTCAACACGAGTAGTACTTAAATTTTAGGGAAAAATAAGAAGTAGGTGTTTGTCTAACCACCCTAACCAAAATAAAATGATAATTATTTTTATAATATTTTAGATATAAGTAGAGGACTCATGTTTTGATGTGATGCATAGTTTTTCTAATTTTTTCCAAGTAAATAATTAATTATCATTTTTTTATTACAACTTTTAAAAATATAAAACTTGTATGTCTGACCACCTTAATTGGTTAAAACTTCATGAAATTCATTTTTTAATCCTATAGTATGCTAAACATAGAATGTGACACATGTTTTGATTCAAAAAATGTGATACCATTTGAAAGCTATAGATGTTTTTCAACCAGCCTATCAATTAGGACTTTGGTCATAATTTAAATAAAAATGAATAATAATTATTTATTAAATTCAAAGTAAAGCATAATTTATATTGGTGGAAATATGAGAATCTCCTTTAAAAACCCTTTTCGTTTCATCAATTTTGGGTAAAAAAAAGTCGTCAACCACATGGGCCATCATATCACTTACATATTGCCACTTTTTGGCCCATCATGGTCCTTCACATACCCACCTTCACAAAGGACATAAACAAGATTAGTTTTTTTAGAAAAATATGAAAAATCCCCCAACTCTTTTAGCACTTTAACTAATTTATCAACCAAGTTTCCCATTCTCTTTGTTGCTACATGCATTTGCAATTTAATTATTTTATTTCATTTCCCACTATTGCTAACTGCCACCATTTAAAAATATTTTCATTTATAACATATCCTTATTTATTTCACACTTAACTAACCAACCATAAAATTATTAATTTATTAATTTTACCTTGGGCGGGTGCATGAAGTTGGGTTACACTTTTGTGGCCAACTTCAAAAAAATATTGGAAATGACATAATGCAAGCGCCTCATAACGCACTCGCGTTATTTCATTTTAAAAGAAAAAAATAAGTGAAAGCTATTCATTTTCTCTTTTTTGTTTTTCTGCTCTGCCTGCGGCCAAAAACCCTCATTTTCGCACTCATGTTCTAGGAGGAGGCATTCTTCAAAATTCATCAACAATAGTTTCTTTTCATTTGCAAATATGGCACCACGATGACGAAGAGGTGTAGGAGGCAAGTATTGTTTGCTATTTGTTTTGAATTTCTTAGTTTCAAGTTGATTTTGTTTGTTTTAGGTTAGATTTGGTTGTTTTTTCTAATTTGTACCTGAGATGCAAATAATCCTAAAAATCCTCAATAAGAAGAACAATAAAATCCTCCTCAAAAAATCAACCTCCCCCACCAATCACTCAACACCCTCTTGGCACTCAACAAAATTTGAGGAGTGAAATTGAAAACAACAAAAAAAAATTAAGGATCTTATCAGTAGGTTGAGTAATCCAAATACTTCAACTGCAGAAAGAATGACACTAACAAATTCAATGAAAGAGATGTTAAAAAAATGTAGATTCAATAACCCAACAAATAATGGGATGGAAAGATAGGAGGTGGGCAGCTAGGGCATATTATGCAAATAAACTATCATATAAACAAGTAAAAATTTTAAAATTACTAAAGTTGATTTGTGCTCTCTATTCACTGACCCTAGAACAAATCAAAATTTTAGCCTCAATGTGAAGAGGTTTCGTATTCATTAGTGCCACCACCAAGATATTAGGAACCATTTTTATGATAGGTGGTACTTGATCTTCGATTACCCACCGTGCAATAATTGTGAAGTCCCCCAATATTTTCTTAGGAATCTATACAGTGAATTCGTATTGAACCAAATCCAAAATTATTTTGATATGAGGGACTTCTAGGGGAGAGGTGGGGGGTCAGCTCAGGATAGGCCCAATGCACAACCAGATCTTGTGCGGAAAGGGAGATGACCTCTCACTAGGCCGCCTCGTGAGCACATTGTTATCCCTATCATTGTGAAGGTGAGTGCTAATGTAGAGACATTGTAGGTGATCAACACTTTGACCCAGAGTGTCATCCATCATACTAGCCCTATTGTATAGCACCATCTAGGGGAGTCTTCAGGTGGTGGCCTTCGAACCCATGTGTTTCAATCTTGCGAGGCGACTTGTTCATATGACCTCGCTGGAACTCAGGAGGCTGCTACACAGGATCCGTATGCTGCTACGCAGGATTCGTATGCTGCTACACATAATTTGTATGCTGCTATGGGGATGGAGAGGACGACTGACATTTTGCATCGTGCATATGGCATTGATAGTCAGGTAAAATTCAGCATGTTCATTGAATTGAATTTATTAAATTTTGATTTTGAAATGCATGATTAACTAATTTAGTTTTATTATTTTAATAAAACTGTAGGGTCACAGTGTTGAGACTGGATACAACGGTCCTCCACCTACTTATTTCTACAGTACACCTATTAGTGGGGTATGTAACTAGTAAACAATTATAAATTTATTACATGTTAATAACATTGTTTTACGAATGGTATTTTAATACATGTGATTTTGGATGTTGAACTGGCTAGTATTGGCGGTTTCAAGCAAACACCTCCTAGTTCCAATGGATTCACTCAAACGTACATAGATGTAATAGAATAAAGAGAACTTAACTAATGAATTCTACTTAATAGATTTGTGTAGTTTATACTCATATTGTTGGTTACATTGCATTACACATCATTCAAACTCAAAGCATTACTTCAAATTCCATAACTAATAACTAGATGTTGATAGATGACAAAATTTCAACTGTACAATATAGTTGTTTAGAAAGTCAACATAAGTAGCATGATGCAATTACTTCACATGGAGGCATGTGCTTGCAAAGGTGCACCACCACAAAAAACTATGGATGTTTGGAAAAAATCTATGAAACCATAATAGTAAGCAATAACATAGACAAGGTAGTTAGTGATGTAGAGCATCATATAAAAACACTCAATCATAAAGGTACATCTGATGCAGAGCATCCAACAAACACCATCAACATTATTTCTTCAAGGGATTTCAATCCAAAATAGAATC
Organism: Sequoia sempervirens; assembly: GCA_007258455.2. Lineage (NCBI taxonomy): Eukaryota > Viridiplantae > Streptophyta > Pinopsida > Cupressales > Cupressaceae > Sequoia > Sequoia sempervirens. Next base: position 208,644,628 of record VDFB02379711.1, on the reverse strand, counting down.
AGGAGAAGATCAAATATAATTTCATCATAAATCTACTTTTCATTCAACCAATATCCACTCAAATTCTCTTAGCCATTCCATAGGCCATCATTCATCATTCCACTAATCAGTATTCCAATTGACTCATTCAAAGAAAAAACCATATTAAAGAAAACTTTGACTTAATCAATTAGATTCACATCATTCTCAACCACCATAAAAACAACATAAACCTAGTTATTGACACTTGAACAATTCATCCTTTCATTTATTCACCAAGGTAACAAATCAACTAAACCATACCTCATTGTTATCAGTCCATTATCAAGCACTATGCTCACCATATTTTGACTACAATAGTCTATTTATAGGTTACAAACTATTGCTACAACAGAATCTTGATTATCATCTTGTGGTTAATCATCAATTTTCTCAAAAGGCTTCATAATAGTCACCCATCCAACCATAAAATTCACCAAACCTGTCTTATACACCTTAACCAAATTTAGTAACATCAATCATATCATTAGTTTGATAGTACCCAAGCACTCAATCATATCACAGAAGCTTTGAAAGGATACAAGTCAAAAATGTTGAAGATGGGAGAGATTGCCACCCCAGCAGGTAGCTCTATTTCATAAGAATTTTGGCCAAACTTGTAGACCAACTTGCAAGGTCCTATCTTCTTCATCATGAGTTTGGTATACTTTCCTTTTGGAAGTCTCTCCTTCTTCAAGTGTGCCATCACCAAGTCTCCAACCTTGAATTGGACATTCCTCTTCTTTAAATCTGCCTTTTCCTTATATTTCTCAACATTCTTTTGAAGGTTTTCCTTCACTTGTTGATGAATATCCCTAATTGTAATAGAAAAGTCCTCACCTTGAGCACTTCTCCTAGCAACTCCTTGTAGATCTCTTAGTTCATAGACCCCTCGAGGGTGCATGCCATAGACTACCTCAAAAGGGCTTCTACCAGTGCTCCTATTCATGGAGTCATTATATGCAAATTCAGCCTGAGGTAAAATTAAATCCCAAGCTTGTCCATGCTCCTTGGTAAGGCATCTTAAGAGGTTTCCCAATGATCTATTCACCACTTTATTTTGTTCATCCATTTTTAGATGGTATACTAAACTAAAGGATATATTTTTTCCTTGAGTTTCTTCAACAAGGTCCTCCAAGGGTGACAGATGAATTTAGAATCCCTATCAGAAACAATGCTTAAAGGCAGTCCATGTATCCTAACAACCTCCTTAAAGTAGAGACATTCTATATGAGATGGATTATTGGTGCATTTGCAAGGAAGAAAATGTGCCATCTTACTAAATCTATCAACTACCACAAAGATACTATCAAAACCTTTTTGGGTTCTAGGAAACCCCAAGACAAAGTCGATACTTACACACTCCCAAGGCCTATTAGGAATGGGCAGTGGCTGATAGAGTCATGCATTTGATGAAGTTACCTTTTCCCTTTGACATATTGTGCAACCTTCCACATACCTTCTCACATTCACCTCCAACTTTCGCCAATAGTAAAATCTCCTAACTTTTTCTAAGGTCTTGTCAAGGCCAAAGTGACCTCCAAGACTCCCACTATGTCTCTCCTTTATGATATTCTCCCTCATTGAGCATTTAAGCACACACAATTTGATTCCTTTGAAGATAAAACCATTCTACAATAAAAATTCATAGAATTCACCGTGAAAAGAATTCAAAAGTTGCTCACAAACATTGTATACCTCCTTGAAATCTGAATCTTCATGATACATATCCTTCAATGCTTCAACCCCCATGCTTTGGAGTTGGATCTCTTGCACTACAAGTTCCCTTCTATTGAGAGCATCTGACACCTTATTTTCTTGGCCCTTCTTATGCTTTATTGTGAAATTATAGGATTACAAAGACTCTACCCACTTCATGTGCCTATGACTAAGTTTGTCCTATGCATTCAAAAAACTCAATGCATGATTATCAGTATAAAAAAAAAATTATTTAGGCAACAAGTAGTGCCTCCACTTTTTGAGGGCTTGGACCATACCATACAATTCCAAATCATAAGAAGAATAATTCCTCTTTGCTTCATTCAACCTCTCAGTGTAAAATGCAACCGGTCTACCTTCTTGGCTCAAAATAGCCCCTATTGCTTGATTGCTAGCATCACACTCAATGGTAAAAAAATTATCAAAATCAGGGAACAAAAGTATAGGTTGTTTTGCTACTCTCATTTTTAGATATTCAAACCCTTTATCAGCCTCATCATTGGTCCAAGAAAACTTACCTTTGTTACTTCCTTTGATGGTGTCCAAGATTGGTGCACAAATTTGGCTAAAGTTCTTGATGAACTTTCTATAAAGGTTTGCAAGTCCATGGAAGCTTCTCACATCTCCGATGGATTTTTGTGTTGGCTAAGTAAGAATAGCATCCACCTTTGAAGGATCCAGCTTCAAACTTCCCTTAGAGATGACAAAACCAAGGTAGACTAGTTCTTCCTTCATGAATTCACACTTTTCCATGTTGATCAGTAGCTTCTCCTCTTGTAACCTCCTTAGTACCATGTCAAGGTGTTTCAAATGTTCTTCTTTAGACCTACTAAACACAAGGATGCCATCTAAATAAACTACAACAAACTTTCTAGTGAAAGGTCTCAATACCCCATTCATAAGGTGCATAAATGTACTAGGGGCATTTGATAACCCAAAGGGAATCACCAAACAATCATAGAGCCCTTCATTAGTATTAAAAGCTATCTTCCATTCATCCCCCTCTCTGATCCTTATCTGATCGTACCCGCTCTTTAGATCAATCTTGGAAAAGTAAGATGCTCCTGATAGAAAATCCATGAGGTACTCCATTCTTGGCATCGGGAACCTATATTTGATTGTGATCCTATTAATAGCTCTTGAATAAGTGCAAAGCATCCAATTCCCATCCTTCCTTGGTTCTAGGATAGTAGGAACAACAAATGGGCTCAAACTCTTCCACACTGGCCCTTTATGCATCAACTCTTGCACTTGTCTTGCAATCTCCTCATTTTGAGTAGGTGTCATCTTGTATACAACCCTATTGGGAAATGTATCCCCTAGAATTAGATCAATATGGCAGCTTATATCCCTAATGGGAGGTAGGGAACTAGGTAATTCATTCACTATTATGTCCTTGTACCTTTCCAACAACTCTTGGACTTCCTTTGGTGCATCTTCCTTCTTCTTTCTGGGAAAATATGCTTCACTTTTTGGCTTCATAATCAGGAAGAATCCTCTTCCTCCTCCTTCCTTTAAGGTCTTCATGAACTTCTTCTCACCCACCATCAAAACACTAGGACCTTCATGCTTTGCCTTGTATTCTTCTAGGAGAGGTGAAAGGTTGTAAGTCTTCCCATCCTTCACAATGGAGTATGTGTTCTTCTCCCCATCATGCTTGGTCTTCCTATCAAACTACCAAGGCCTACTAGAAATATATAGTTTAATACTTGTACTCAAAATTTTGTTCATTAGATCTCATACATTATAAGACATGACGTGGATCTCGCTATTGTAACTTTTTTGTGATTGAATAATTTGTTGTTTTATTTTCAGATATTGGTTGTGGAACACCTCCAAATGTTACAAGGGAAATGGATATCAATCTTTCATCCGCTATACAATCCTCCATGTCTCTGATAAAGGAGGTATGAGGCAAATTACTAAATTTCAATTTACATTTGTTGTTATAGATGTTAGTTCTAGTGAAAAATCAAACCATTATGGATTCACAATTTAATTCCTATTTGGATGGTTTATACAGGGCTTGAGCATGCCTAAGCATCGGCATGCAAATATTTCCATTATGGAGAGTGATCATGAGATGGCCGTAAGTGATTATTTTGTTAAATATATCATTTCTTATAATGTAATTTCTATATATTAATGTCTTTACTTCTTATTGTAATAGTTAAAACTTCACCAGGAGCTAAACTGTAGGAGGAGTAGTAGGAGCACTTCTCAAGCACAACAAAAATGAGTGATAGAATTATCGCCATCAGATCGCCAAACAAAGGGAAAGAATTTATTTCCAGAGCATGGAGAGAAATGAATTTTGATTCCAGAGCCCTTTGTTGTATGTCTAGACATGGCAATTTTGTACATATCTTGTATTGGATATATTTGACATTGTATGCCTATATGGCATTCAAGCGTAAGCCTATGTGGCTATTTTGTAACTATATTTTATACTTATATCGACATATATTGATGTATGTGTACATGGCTATTTGGTTAATACAAATCTTTTTATCGATGGTATCCACATTCGCTCTTTTTGACAATGTCAAAAGCATGGCTGCATACAGATTAGTCAAAAGACTTTTCCTTTTAGATTAGCAATGCATGGAAGTTTCAAAAAGCATCCTTGATATTACAAAAATATATGTGTTTATACCATAGCAGAAAAAATCTTTTGGGGAAAAAATCAGCAAACCAAAAGTATAAGATTTTTTGAAAAAATTAGGAAAAAGTCTAGAAAAAATTGAAAAAAAAAATAGATTAAAAAAAAAAAGGTTAAAAAAACTAGAACAGGAGATACGAACTTTTTTTAAAAAAAATAAGGGCATTTCCATAGCATAGAGATATAGAGAGCAAATAAAATAAAGAGTTTGACTAATAAAATGTAAAAAATAGTTTTTTGTAGTTTATATTCATATCGTTAATTACATTGCATTGCACATATTTCAAACTCAAAGCATTGCTTCACAGTGCATAACTAATAACTAGATGCTGATAGATGAAAAAAAATCAATTTCAATATAGTTTTTACAAATTCAACCTAAGTAGTTATGCAATTACTTCACATTGCATAACTAATAACTAGGAGCAACTCCCAATTGCATTTGCTTGTCATGGCATTCTATGAGACCACATTTCTTTGAGGAATTTTTTCAAACAATTCACTGCCTTGTCTATACTACCACATTTTTGATACATGTCTACCAAAGCATTTTTTCAAATAGTTCATTGCCTTGTTGCTATGGCTAAAAGCCTAAAACAAGTGCTTTCAAACAAACTATGGATGCTTCGAAAAAATCTAGCAGAAGCATAATAGTAAGCAATATCATAGACAAGGCAGTGAACTCTTTGAAAAAATGCCTTAACGAAATGAGGTCTCATGGTGATGGAATGCCATGATAATCAAAAGTCTATGGTAACACATTTTTCATACATTTCTATCAAAGCATTTTATTGAATAGTTCATTACCTTGCTGCTATGGCTAAAATCCTAAAACAACTACTTTCAAACAAGCTATGGATTGTCATCGCATTCCATCACCATGAGACCACATTTCTTTGAGGTATTTTTTCAAACAATTTGATGCCTTGTTTATGCTACCACATTTTTCATACATGTTTACCAAAGCATTTTATCAAATAGTTCACCTCCTTGCTGCTATGGCTAAATGCCTAAAATAGGTGCCTCAAAACAAGCTATGAATGCTTGGAAAAAATCTATCAAAGCATAATAATAAGAAATAGCATAGACAAGGCAGCGAGCTATTTGAAGAAAATCCTCAAAGAAATATGGTCTCAATGGTAGTGGAATGCCATCACAATCCATAGAAATTTTCTTGTCATGGCATTCGTCATGCCATTCCATCACCATGAGACCACATTTCTTTGAGGAATTTTTTTAAACAATTTGTTGCCTTGTCTATGCTACCACATTTTTCATACATGTTTACCAAAGAATTTTATCAAACAGTTCACCTCCTTGGTACTATTGCTAAAATCCTAAAATAGATGCTTCCAAACAAGCTATGGATGCTTGGAAAAAATCTATCAAAGCATAATAATAAGCAATAGCATAGACAAGGCAGCCAACTGTTTGAATAAAATCCTCAAATAAATATGGTCTCAATGGTAGTGGAATGCCATGACAATCCATAGCAATTTGCTTGTCATGGAATTCGTCATGCCATTCCATCACCATGAGACCACATTTCTTTGAGGCATTTTTTCAAATAGTTCATTGCCTTGTTTATGCTACCACATTTTTCATACATGTTTACCAAAGCATTCTATCAAACAGTTCACCTCCTTGCTACTATGGCTAAAAGCCTAAAATAGGTGCTTCAAAACAAGCTATGGATGCTTGGAAAAAATCTATCAAAGCATAATAATAAGAAATAGCATAGACAAGGCAGTGAACTATTTGAATAAAAGCCTCAAAGAAATGTGGTCTCAATGGTGGTGGAATGCCATCAGAATCCATAGCAATTTTCTTGTCATGGCATTCGTCATGCCATTCCATCACCATGAGACCACATTTCTTTGAGGCATTTTTTCAAATAGTTTGTTGCCTTGTCTATGCTACCACATTTTTCATACATGTTTACCAAAGCATTTTATCAAACAGTTCACCTCCTTGCTACTATGGCCAAAATCCTAAAATAGGTGCTTCCAAACAAGCTATGGATGCTTGGAAAAAATCTATCAAATCATAATAATAAGCAATAGCATAGACAAGGCAGCGAACTATTTGAATAAAATTCTCAAAGAAATGTGGTCTCAATGGTGGTTGAATGCCATGACAATCCATAGCAATTTGCTTGTCATGGCATTTGTCATGCCATTCCATCACCATGCGACCACATTTCTTTGAGGCATTTTTTCAAATAGTTCATTGCCTTTTCTATGCTACCACATTTTTCATGTGTTTACCAAAGCATTTGATCAAACAGTTCACCTCCTTGCTACTATGGCTAAAATCCTAAAATAGGTGCTTCCAAACAAACTATGGATGCTTGGAAAAAATCTATCAAAGCATAATAATAAGCAATAACATAGACAAGGCAGCGAACTATTTGAATAAAATTCTTAAAGAAATGTGGTCTCAATGGTGGTGAAATTTGATGACAATCCATAGCAATTTGCTTGTCATGGCATTCATCATGGCATTCCATCACCATAAGACCACATTTCTTTGAGGCATTTTTTCAAATAGTTCGCTGCCTTGTCTATGTTACCACATTTTTCATACATGTTTACCAAAGAAATTTATCAAATAGTTCACCTCCTTGCTGCTATGGCTAAAATCCTAAAATAGGTACTTCCAAACAAGCTATGGATGCTTGGAAAAAATCTATCAAAGCATAATAATAAGCAATAGCATAGACAAGGTAGCAAACTGTTTGAATAAAAGCCAAAAAGAAATGTGGTCTCAATGGTGGTGGAATTCCATGACAATCCATAGAAATTTTCTTGTCATGGCATTCATCATGCCATTCCATCACCATGAGACCACATTTCTTTCAAGATTTTTTTCAAATAGTTCACTGCCTTGTCTATGCTACCACATTTTTCATACATGTCTACCAAAGCATTTTATCAAATAGTTCACCTCCTTGCTGCTATGGCTACAAGCCTAAAATAGGTGTTTCCAAACAAGCTATGGATGCTTGGAAAAAATATATCAAAGCATAATAGTAAGCAACAAGCTATGGTCTCATGGTTTTTTTTCACGTGAAAATTAGTGTGATTTTATTCACATTTTTTTGTAGGTTATAAACACTTTTTTCTTTGCCAATTTTGTTGTTTTAAATGTCATTCAAGTTTATGGTTGTTTTTTTGTTTATATTATGATATGTGATATTCTAATCCTAATTCATGCTTCTAGGTTGCATAGATATATATTTTGTTTTTACATGTTTTTTGTACCGACGAACCCAAAACGAACTGAACCCGCCTCCAAATTTTTTTGGCCAAACTGGAAAACCGAACCCCCAAACCTAAACCTCAAAATATATTCCAACACTCTTCATTTTTTCCTACACAAACTTAATTGACCACCAAATTATGTTGCCCCTTGACTTTACCCACGTTTACTCCCTCAAACATCTCTTTTTTATTCAAAACCCCTATTTTCCCAACTAGGGCAAGTCATGACATAACATACTTTTGACCTCCCATGTCCTTGCATACCTTTTGAACACATAAAAATCCACAATCTGACCCTATTTCCAACCTATTCTAACTTATTTTCAAGCAATTTATTCTTTTCACCTCTTCTAGCCTTGCTCTTAAGGGGCCTCAATTTTGAATTTTCAATAGGGACAGTGTTAGTAATCTCTTCCAATGCCCTTAATAATGCTATTTTATTATTCCTACTCCATATCCTACTTACATCAGGCCCATATCACCGAGACACAACCTAAACAATAGGTGGAATGGCCTATTTCAACATATTACACTCAAACCCTTAAGGGATCAATTCGGTTGAACATAGCTCAAAGAAATTCCACATGTTTGGGTGAGAAAGAAGACCATGCCTAGCATGAAAATTCCTATTTGAACATGTTGGAATAGTTCATTTGGTCACACAAGTTGCAGAACAAAAATTGCACCACTTTGCAACTTTCACTGCTTCCATTTGACACTTTTTCCATCAACATAAATCTAGACACCATGGGAAAACCACTTCGAGATAACAAAAACTGAGAGAGGTTATTGTAGAGGGGCCCAACACAATCCCATGGGATTAGATGAGAAATTTCTAAGTATCATGGTGTCCGAGTAACCTCATGCTAAAGTTTGTAGCTATTTTTCTCTTTGGACCCTTAAGGGATCGATCCAGTTGAACATAGCTCAGAGCGATTCCACGTGTTTAGCTATGAAAGAGGACCATGCCTAGTGTAAAAATTCCTATTTAGATGTGTTGGAATAGTTTGTTTGGTCACACGAGTTGCAGAACGAAGGTTGCACCACTTTGCAACTTTCCACAGCTTCCATTTGACACTTATTTCATCAAATGAAACTTCGACACCACGGGAAAACCACTCTTAGATAACGTAAACTGAGAGAGGTTATTGTAGAGGGGCCCAACGCGATCCCATAGGATTAGATGAGAAGTTTCTAAGCATCATGGTGTCCGAGTAACCTCATGCTAAATTTTGCAACCATTTTTCCCTTTGGACCCTTAAGGGATCGATTCTGAGTGTTTGGGTGCGAAAGAGGACCATGCATAGTGTTAAAGTTCCTATTTGGATGCATTGGAACATTCCGTTTGGTCACACGAGTTGCAGAACGAAAGTTGCACCACTTTGCAACTTTTCACTACTTCCATTTTGATAATTTTTCCATCAACTAAAATTTGGACACCACGGGAAAACCACTCTGAGATAGTGAAAAATGAGAGAGGTTATTGTAGAGGGTCCCAACATGATCCCATGGGATTAGATGAGAAGTTTCTAAGTACCACGGTGTTTGAATAACCTCATGCTGAAGTTTGCAGCCATTTTTCCCTTTGGACCCTTAAGGGATCAATCCAGTTGAACGTAGTTCAGAATGATTCCGCGTGTTTGGGTGTGAAAGAGGACCATGCCTAGCATAAACATTCCTATTCAGATGCATTGGAATAGTCTGTTTGGTCAAATGAGTTGGAGAACGAAAGTTGCACCACTTTCCAACTTTCCACTTCTTCCATTTGACACTTTTTTTATCAATTGAAACTTCAACACCACGGGAAAACCACTATGAGATAACAGAAACCAAGAGAGGTTATTGTAGAGAGGCTCAACATGATCCCATAGGATTAGACAAGAAGTTTCTAAGCATCACGGTGTCTAAGTAACCTCATGCTGAAGTTTGTAGCCATTTTGCCCTTTGGACCCTTAAGGGATCGATCCGGTTGAACATAGTTCAGAGTGATTCTACATGTTTGAGTAAGAAATAGGGCCATTCCTAGCATAAAAATGCCTATTTGGATGCGCTGTAACAATATTTTTGGTCACACGAGTTGCAGAACAAAAGTTACACCACTTTGCAACTTTTCACTACTTTCATTTGACACTTTTTTCATCAACTGAAAACTAGACACCACGGGAAAATCACTCTAAGATAACAAAAACTGAGAGAATTTATTGTAGAGGGGCTCAATGTTATCCCTTTGGATCAGACAAAAAATTTCTAAGTGTCACGGTGTCCGAGTAACCTCATGCTGAAGTTTGCAACCATTTTTCCCTTTGGACCCTTAAGGGATCGATCCATTTGAACAAAGGGTCTATACTCTAAACTTATCCAAACCTTGCCAACTCTTGGGGAAGAAATTATAAGGTATCAAAACTTCAAAATCCACAATTAGATCTTAGTTATACCACCGTACAATGGGTAAACCACAAAACCCTCTATTGTAGCCTAAACCTTAGGGGTTTATTGAAAATGATACTTCCAAAGCTAACCACAACCTATAAATTACTCAAACAACTTTGTGATACCCTACACAAGCTCAAAAAATCATAAAATAATGCTGCCCTACACGAAAACACAATTTAACTCTTCAAAACCACCATTTTTCTTAAAGAAAACTCACTTTTGCACACATGGGTTTCACACCCATCTCACTTTCAAACCTCCCCAACACTAACACATCATTCCCACACCTTAATAATGTTAGTGCAGACCCATTCCTCAAGTTACAGAGGCTACAGAAAGAGGAATGGGTGAAAAATCCATTTTTATTGACTCAAAACCTTCAAATGTACATGTTCGGGCCAGTTTTAGTAAATTGATGATATTCTACTCCTCATTTTCCTTAATGAACAAAACCTACTGAATGGTGCTCCTATGATAATAATACATCGACATTCTTTTCCCTCCTAAAGGTTGAACCACATCCATTACCTCCACATAAAACTCGGCATCCTTGGTCTTCTTGGTTCCCATGCCTTGATATGGTTATGCAAATGAAAATGAAGGAAAGTAATCATCTCCTTCTCTGCTGGCTGGAAGAATGCATGCTTATTGTTTTGATACTTGATATCAACTCTCTCATCTACTCTCATGGTTGAATACCAAAATCTAGTATGGTGGGCCTCCAGAGTTCTAGTCATCTTTCTTCCTCTTCCACCAAATGTTGGCCTGATCCACACGTCTTCCAGCCTAATTGACTTTGTTTTTGAAAGTTGAAGTTTCTCCTGAGTCACCAATGTTGCTCTGTCTACCTTTCTAGACTCTTTCATTGCTACAGATCATCTATGTGATTTAATCATTTGTACCACATGTGGTCGATGTGCTTTGAATCCTTGCATCTAAAGGAAATTTCCTCAACATAAATACTCTCTCAAGGTTCACAATCATACATTGACCTTCTTTCCCATCTTAAAGTTTGGACCACATCCATTACCTCCACATAAAACTAGACATCCTTGGTCTTCTTGGTTCCCATGCCTTGATATGGTTATGCAAATGAAAATGAAGCAAAGTAATCACCTCCTTCTCCGCTAGCTAGAAGAATGCATGCGTAATGTTTTGATACATGATATCAACTCTCTCTTCTGCCCTCATGGTTGAATATCAAAATCTAGTATGGTGGGCCTCTAGAGTTTTGGTCATCTTTCTTCCTCTTCCACTAAATGTTGGCCTAATCCACACATTTTCTAGCCTAATTGGCTTTGTTTTTTGAAAGCTAAACTTTCTCCTTAGTAACCAATGTAGCTCTCTCTACCTTTTCAAACTCTCTCATTGCTACAAATCATCTTTGGGATTTAATCATCTGTACCACATGGTTGATCTGCTTTGAATCATTAGTAATAGTCTTCAAAATTGGCTGCTAGTACAAGTTCATTCTGCTTTCATAATACTTTATAACCATGGAGTTCATCCATTCCTTGATGCCATCAAGTGAAGATTGAGGAATGGCGTCAATGCAAAGTACATCCCGCTTGATGTCTTTGAAAGGAATAGCCATATCAAATTCCTTTTTCCCAAGTCCTCCTCTCTCAAGGTTAACAATCTCAATCTCACTAATAGCGATTACTACTAAGAAAGGTAATTCCACCAACTCTACCAATCAGTTTACCATAAGAATAATAAAAGAGGAGGCTTTGAAAGGAACTCCATGAAAACCAAGCTCTCTAAATGGTACATATCAAAGTCTAGTTCAAAATATTTTAGATGAGGTTACTCCCATAGCTCTCTTACTCGCTTGACAAAACCTTGAAACTTTGTATTGATTTTATTTTTCCTGTCCCTCTCTTGTTGTTCTTCCTCAATTTCATCAAGATCATACATTGACCTTCTTGACCCTGCTAAATTTTAGACCACATCCATTACCTCCACATAAAAATGGACATCCTTGGTCTTCTTGGTTCCCATGCCTTGATATGCTTATGCAAATGAAAATGAAGCAAAGTAATCATCTCCTTCTCTGTTGGTTGGAATAATGCATGCTTAATGTTTTGATACATGATATCAGATCTCTCTTCTAATCTCATGGTTCAATACCAAAATCTAGTATGGTGGGCCTCTAGAGTTTCAGTCATCTTTCTTCCTCTTCCACCAAATGCTAGCTCGATCTAGACATTTGCCAGCCTAATTGACTTTGTTTTTGAAACTTGAATGGTGTAGGAGCACCCACACCTCACCCTCAATTTGTGATTGTTTGATAGTAAATTGGGAGGACAGTTGGTAAATGTTAGTATGTTGAGGTCTTTTTGTCTTGAATAAGGTCTAATAGACCAATCTTTTATGTACTTTGGGAATTAGTAGGTTAGGGTGGACAAATGTGCAAAAGCACTCTTGAATTAAATAATTGTTGATATTTCCATAAAGGAAAATTATGTAAAATGTAGGTGGGAGTTCAGAGAAAGAGTCTAAAAGTCATGTTATAAGGGTGTCTAAGTGGTCCTAGGCCTTTAGAATATTAAATTTGCATGATAAAGCTTAGTAAGCAAAACCATTCTTAAATAATAAATACTAGTATTTGTAGGCTTAATAAGGGTTTGGTGGTTCAAAGTTAGTTATGGGAATTGAAGGGAGATGATTCTCATTTCAAATGTATTAAAAACATCATTCAAGCCTTTATGGGGGTTCAGTCAATAGTTTTTTTGAAGATTAGTGCTCTTCACAACGCCTAAAATTGTGGAATTTGAACATTTTTTTGAGTTTTCATTTTCTTTTGTCTGTGTATTGCCTAGTACATGCCTCTTATGAAAATAAATTCATGAAAAATTGTGGTTTCAAGTCTTAACCTATATTTCAATCTATTTTGATACACCTTTGGTTGTTTTAGTCAAAGGAAAATATATTTTTCTTTATTCAGCCTATACAGACCAGCAGGGTTTGAGTTTACTTTAATTTTTGTGATGGAGCCCTTCCTCCTACTATGGTGAATTGTGACTCAAAGGAAAGGTTTAAATTTTTTTTTTTCAAGTTTCCTTAACTCTTTTAATAATGGTAAGGCATTTATAGGGCTGGTGATGTTGTTTTAGGTTGAGAATGTCAGATTTTGGCTTGAAATGGAGGAACCAAAGTGATTTTTTTGAGATCTACTAAGTCTAAATGCTAGGTTAAGGTTTATTATGTGTGTGTAGACCCTAAAAAAAATTGTTTGATGCTTTGGTGAGGTTTGGAAGGCCTTGGAGTTGTGAGATGCTATAAACCCTACGTATTTGTTAGAAAATTGATGGTTTTAATCAATTATGGCTTAGTGGTTGAGTGCTTTTCTAAAACCTATGGAATTGGGAGTTTTGTGACCTATTTGATGACTTTAAAAGATCTTGTGGGGTTGAAAGAATTTTAAAGAGCAGTTTGTTTGTAAAATAGGGCTGATTTTGTAGCCTTTTTGCTGGGCAGTTTGAAGGATCTCCAAGAAATTACAAAGAAACCTTGTATGTTTAGCTTGGGAATGGTGTTGGGGGTTTGAGTAGATGCTATATTGATGATGATATGGTCCTTGAGAGGAATTCTCTAAAATTTAAGCCAAATTATTCAATTTTGAAGCATTTTTGTTGGTAGTTGTTCCAAGATGGCCAAATGAAATAACAAAGGTTGTTGATTTACTAAAATCTGATTTGTTTGAGTCTTCTCCACCTTGAATCTGCATCACTAAATTTTCTCCTAAGTCACCAGTGTAGCTCTCTCTACCTTTTTAGACTCTTTCATTGCTACAAATCGTCTTTAGGATTTAATCATTTGTACCACATGGTTGATGTGCTTTGAATCCTTGCATCTAAAGGAAATTTCATCAACATAAATACTGCTACTCTCTGAAGGTTAACAATCTCAATCTCACTAATAGTACATTTGCAACCATATTCAAACATTTTCCTTCAAAAGGCTACAAATTCAAATATTGACTTAAATAGCCTTCAAGAGGCTTTAAATAGCCTTTACAAATGATTCTACATCTTTCCAATCATACCTAACTGTTCTTTTTGTAACTAACATGACTTATTACATTATAAATCAATTGTGGACATGTTATGACCTTATTCAATTGACAAAACTTATAACACAAAACTAACTTAAATGATTTTTGTGAACCAAATTTGCTCAATAACCTTGGTGCCCCTACACCAAATTTCATTATTTCAGTAAATGTCATTACATGTAAATCTTATTACAATGCCTTAGGTACTCTATTCTCATAGATATTTTACAATGTCACTCATACATTCGAGATTCTCTTATAATGTCTACATCATAGGTTCTCATTTAGAGGTTAACTTAAAATGAGAAACTTGAGATTCCCTCACAAAGCTTCACACACTCTTTTATAATGGCTTGAAATCAAAATTGAGATTTATCAAGATCATCAAAATAAGGATGTTGCATTGCTTTTTTGGCTGAGATTCTCTTTGATGGCTCTAAAATCGGTATTTTCTGGAAGGAGAGACCAATCAATTTTTACTAGTTTAGTTACACATAGGAAAAGTAAAAAAATAAAAAGAAACAACTCATGTCCAAAATGGAAATGAAATGAAAATAGATGGAAGGCACTTATAAATAGGCATGGCAGTCTATCAACTTAGTCACTCCTACTCATACATCTTCACTGCGAGTTCCAAGATACCTATTGCACACAACACCTCTCATGAATCTAGAATATCTTGAAATTCAAGATGCTCCTATAATGTCTACATCATAGGTGCTCATGATAAGGTTAACTTCAAATGAATAACTGAAATTCCCTCACCAAGCTTTGCACACAATTTTGTAATGGCTGAAAATCATAATTGAGATTTGGCTTCATAATCAAAATAGGGATATTGCATTGCTTTTATGCCTGAGATTCTCTTAGATGGCTCATAAATCTACATTTTCTGCAAGTGGACACCATTCAATGTTTATCGGATTACTTACAAATACACAAAGTAAAATAAGACATGATAGCATTGGCATCAAACAAATTAATGTCAATACAAGTATAAATTAATGAGAACCATTGTGCATATACTTACAAATTAATCTAATGAACCATCTATATTTTCTCTAATCTTTATTGTGTCAAGTATTGCCTCATGGTCAAACTCACGAACCTTCCACAAGGTCTTATTCAAAGGTCTTCCCTCATATTTTCTCAAACAAACATTGGATGCAACAACAAGGTTTGAGTAATGAAGAATCTTACAACGCATGTCAAAGTCCTCAAATAGCCAATGTTTAACACTCTTATGTGGGTACCTTCTAAGCCATGTTCCAATAACAACAACCAAGCCTGTAGGGTATTCGATGTTTTCTCCATCTATAACTTGGGCTTCCAATTTATTTTTAGCCTCAACACAACGACACAAGTAATATTTTGTTCCTCTTTGTTTTCTTCATCTGTAATAATTGCATAAACATGCCCTACATTGATATGTGCATAAAATCACTTGAAATTAGTCAACATTATGAATATAGTACAAAGTAAGATAACAATATGGAATTTGAAAAACTAATCAAGTAGATATATTACTTGGTTGAACTAGATCCGATACATGGTCAAAGTCGACCGATGATTCCATCTGTGTTAGTTCCAATGTCATCGGAGGGCGATATGTGTGAAGTCGGGTAAGATAACTTGTCAACCATTTGTCAACCCACTCCCCTGACTCACAATCATTCTAGGCTTACATTGTACATGAAGAACAAAAGCATGCCATCTTACGTGTAGTCTACAACAACAAGTAGTGCGTGTGTGATTTATCTTCACATAAAAAGGTTTAAGCATTTCAAATAATCTTTGAGAAATACTAATTTGAGGATAAATTTTTTGAAATTTATGAAAAAATTGGGTTTGAGTTGTATCCAAAAAGTGCTTTGGATATGGCTCATGGTTTCAACTACTGATTCTCCTTCTTACGACATCCCTTCGATTCAGAGATGGCCTTGTATTATTCTTCCAATAATCTTCAATTAGTGTTCTCAATGCTTCAACAAATTTTCTATCTTTATGTGGCAGTCTTCCTGAGAATGCCCATAATTCATTTCAATCGGTGCCCTAAATTCTTTTCCGCCTTTGAATGACTCTTGATAAAGTTTCTCTACTAATTCCCATTTTTTCACTTGTCTTTTTAATGAGACAAGATTTCTTTGTTTGATAGCTTACCAAAGTCGATGTAATGACACGTCGGGTGACATTACTATCCTTTGAGCATGAGGTCTTACCCACAATCTCATAAGCATCCATTATATTCTTCACAATAGTTTTTTCACTTGATGCATTCGATGTTCTCAACCCAAGTGTCTTCATGATGTTTCTGTACTTTAAACCCCACATCATTTAAACAAATAGTTGACATCTTCCAGTCTCGTTTATCCTTTCAAAGAACATTTTCCAAATATTATCATCATATCTTCTACAAGTGTGTTCTAGAATCTTACCTTCCATGTGCTGAAAAATATCCTCATCAATATTAATCAAAAACTTTGGCTTTCTATGCAAAATTCTAGATGGTGTTCTCTTAGGTACATACATCTCAACATTAACAATTTCATCAATATTTGATTGAGTTGGGCTAGATTGCGTACCTTTAACCAAGGGTGGAATAGAATACATACCTTGAGGTTCACATGGGGATGATGGCATACCTTGTTCATCAAATCTGAGTGATGATGTACTCTCAACTTCATATGTGGTGGATGGTGTCCAACCATACTCACTTGTGGTAGATGGTGTCCCTCCATATTCACTTGTGCTTAATGGTGTCCCTTCGTATTCACTTACGGTAGAGGGTGTGTCTCCAACTATGGTATCTGCATCTCCCCTAGCATGACTCTTTCATATTTGTGCCCTTTGTGCTGCCAATTTCTTCTCTCTTTTTGATGGTTGAGGTTCCTCTTCAACTAGCTTGCTTTCATCAATCGTTCCCAATTTTTGTTTTTCACGATATTCCCTCATCCATTTTTTCTCTTTATCTTTGAAGGCTTGAAGTTGATCATCTGTTAGTTTTTTCCTTGTAACAGTTTGTTTCTTTGGCATGACGAATAATTTTACCTGTGCAAAAAGTGCTAAGTCAAGTCAAATTAACTAATAGTGAAGGGTTGTAAAAGTCTATTAAAGAGGGAGACCAATGGTCACCTCTTTCAAATGTTAGTTTTCGAAGTTGAAGTGGTTTTTTTTTTAGTATGATATTGTGAAATATGGAATCAAGTTCAAGCTAACCCCATTGTAGGGAGATGACATGGAACAAGACAAAATGGCAAGGATAGTGATGATGGGAAGGAAGGAGTTCCTCAAGCATGAGGAAGATAAACATGGTGAAGGTGCAACTACTTACATAAAGAAAAGAGTTGAGGTAGAAAAAGTACACAAAGGAGTAATGTTAGAAAGGAAAAAGGATGGAGAAATAGTGATAAGAGAAAGGAAATCCTTTATACAGGATCAAGACATGTTTGCAAAGCAGGTTGGAGACAAGAAAAGGAAGGAATAGGTGTAGGACAGTCTAATACTGTCAAAACAGAGGTATGCAGACCTGATGAAAAGAAATGTGAGGTGAAGAACCTTGGGGCAGAGACCCTAATGCAAGGAAAGGGCAAGATAAGTGGAGACAAGATGGAAAAGAGGCAAGAATGGCCTAGTAAGGTCATGGTGGAAGAGATGGATTTTCCAATGAAAGGGAAAGATGGAAAGCAATAGACTAATGACAAAGAAGATGGAAGACCACATGATGATAACATCTCAGAGGCAAAGGGAAAGAAGGCAGAGGCAAAAGAGTGTGGATGGATTGAAGAAAGCCATGAAGGGCTTGTCAAGAATAAATAAATTATGATAGGGGTAGTGTTGTGTCCCGTGCAGATAAAGAGAGACAAGAAGTAGACAAGCATTGTAGAAATAGTGACATTTAAATCAAAAGATACAAAGGTAAAGGGAGATTTGATTCAAAGTCTAGATGCAAAGAACCCATGTAGTGGGCAAGAAAAAGAAGACAAGAAAAAAAGTTTGATGCAGGTCATAAAAATGGAAGTTGCAAAGAGCCTAGATAAAAGGCCAATGGAAGAATGTATGATAGTTGAGGATAAAGATAAGTGCATGGAAAGCATGGTAGATCCAGTAAGTGGTCCACTAAAGGGAAAAGAAAAGGAAAGGTCTGAGAAAGAGTTTGTAGAAGGTGCAGTCACCATAAAAGGTGAAATTGAAAATACAAAGTGTTTGAATGACTCAAGGATGGAAGAGACTAAGGAAGAGATGTTGATAAAGGTTGGCCAAGTGAAGGCTAGAGGAAAGGTGAGAGTGGGATCTCCAAATGAAATGGAGAAGAAATCAAAAGATGAGGCTAGGACAGTGGATGGTCCTAGATGGGTAAGAGTACTAATGTGGAAATTGTATGCAGCTATGGCAATGGTTCCTAGATGGGAGAACCTGAAGCAGATGGTGAAGAGGATGGATAAGAGGAAAAGAGTGAAGGGAGTGTTTTATTACTTCCTTTTTTTTATGATCATGTTGATGGAGGTGAAGCCAAGGGTGAAAATAAAAGGACAGAGAGTGGACTGTTTAGAAGTAAGTGACACCATGGAACAAGTTAGGAGTAATTGGATGTAGCCATGGATGATAGGACAGAGTAGGAAGGTGCACGTTCAAGGTGATCAGTCAAGAGAGGAATTATTTTGCAAGGAAAAGGTCAAGTCTAAGGTGAAGATGAAGACAAGAGGGAGCAATGGCAGGAACAAGGAGGATCATCAGAGATTTGTTGCAGGTCAAGGTGTTGCAGAATTCCAAGAGACTTGGAAAGCTTTCATGGTCGGATGTATGGTACAGGAGCACCAAGGACAACTAGGACCATTAGGTGGTCAAGTGAAGAATTTTTTCTTTGTAATCATGAGTGTGATGTAATAAGGTCTCAAAAGACCATGAGGAAGTGTTTTGAGTCATGTTAGGTTGATAGGTTTATGAAGTTGCCATGTCTTGGAAAATGTTATCAATATGATGGAACAAAGACTTCAATGGCATAAACATGAAAATACCTATAAGATGGCAATGTAAAGGTCAAATTAGTGTGATGAGGCCATCATAAGGCCATTAGAATAGGTTGAAAGTCAGTTTTAGTGTCAAAAAGTGAAAAAATTGCAAAAAAAAAGAAAAAAATGCAAAGTTGCACTAAAAAGGGGATTGAAAGGTCAAGTTGGTAAAGGGAAGTTATAAGGTGGTTTTAGGCAGTTGTAGAGGTTGGAGTTACTTTTAAAAAGGCCATGTAAATGTTGGAGGGAGGTTGGCATGACTCCATTTAAAAATTTGAATGAAATCTTTTGTTGTTTCCACGTTTTTCCCTATTTTTCTGAACTTTGTTGGCAATAAACAGTCCGTACAGTGAATATTGTGGCATGAAATGAATTGGGAATGATAGTGGAGTGAATCTACTATGATTTCCATCAGATTAGAGGCTTAACCATTTAGTTTTGTGGGTTTTAGAGTAGATTTTCAAAGACTGCTTGTGTAACTTAGAAATTAAGTGTTTGAGAGTACAAAGAATGCAAGCTTGATCCATTCCACCTTCTGTAGGTTTTGTAACTCAGTGGAATGGATCATAATGGGTAGGGTTAAATTTTTGGGGGTCTATTTTGTGCAAGTTTTTTGATTTGAGTGAGTAGGAGTGATGCCTAGGGCAGGAAAAGTCAATTTTCCTTGTGAATTTGAAGGCTAGATGGCGGGGTTTTTCAAAATGATGAAGAACTTGTTGATCTAATGAACTTTTAAGTTTTTGCAGGGTATTTGGAAGGTGTTTGATGCTTTGTGGGGGTTTGGAAAGGCTTGGGCATATGACTTTCAAAAACCCTTGGGTTTTAGCATGTAAAAGGAGGGTTTGTTGAGACAACACTTTAGAATGTTTGTGTCTGGGAACTAACCATGGATTTTGTTGTTTTAGAACATATCAAATGACTTTCCATTGGTTTGGAGTAAAATATGAGTCTTTGAGGGACCTCCTTTGTAAAATGGGGCTAATCTAGTAGCCTTTGGGTAGGGTAACCTATTGAAACTTCATATTGTTGCAAGGGAACCTTATGTGATTTGTTGGGCATTATACTTGGGGTCTGAGTGGATGCTAAATGGATGATGTGTTGGAATTTTTATGGCATTCTCTAAAAGACAGGTTCATTGGATGAATTTTGAGACCTAGAAAGCAAAGGATATTGTTTTGGGCAGTTTAGGAGAATGAAGTTTTGAAGGTTGTTTCTTTGCATGCATTTGATCAAATTGGGTTGGTTGTTGTGTTGCTCCACATTGTCTATATCAGTATTTGATATGTAGAATAACTCCAAAATGGGTGCTTGAATCCATGTTTTATTTCTCAGGTGTTTTGGAAAGATTTAGACAAAAGGCTGAAAAACAGGTTTCCCAATACTACAAGGCTAGTGTTAAACGGTGAGTTTTTGAAGGTTATGATGAATCTTACTTTGAGATTGCATTTAAATGGATAAATTTTCATCATTGGCATGTTGAGAAACTTTTTCAGGGCCTTGGTGGAGGTTTGGTGTTTTTTTGCAAATTTGAAGGGTTGAGACCCTTGAGGGTGAATTGATGCTTCGCAGATTGAAGGTGTTTTCAAGAAGAGTTCATTGTTTTTTTGAATTGACATTAGGTTGTTATGAGTTAATCTTCACCTTGTCTCTACATTAGGAAGGCCTTGGAGTTTTGAAATATAGAAAACCCTAGATATTTATGAGAAAATTGAGGGTTTTTGTATTGGAAACCTATTTGAGCATGCATTAGGAGTATATTCCAATTTTTTAGAGACATGTATGGAAAATTTGGTAGCATAGACAAGGCAATCAACTAGTTTTTATAACTATTTGATAAAATACCTCAATGAAAGCCTTGGAAGCATACACAAAGAAAGTCAATTTTGTTAAATTTAACAAAATTCCTCAAAGAGATGTGGTTTAAAAATGTAATAGGAAAGTGTATAGAATTGTGTAATTTAAAATGTTCATTGACAACCTAAGGTTGTAATATGACAAAAAAACAATTTGATCAACATGGAATAAGCAAAACAACAAAAATGAAAGCAAGCCATAATAGAATGAAAGAAAATGTACAAAGACTTCACATACCTAAAAAACCAAAGTTTCAAATGGAGGAGTTCTACCCAATTATGTAGCCTTTGCTTCTTCTTTCCTCAAATTCCTCAAAAATTTGACTTTTCAAAAGCTTGTTCCCCTCCAAACAATTGTATATTAGTTATCACTATAATTCAAACTTGAATTCATATTATATGCCTTTCAATGTTAAAACTCTACTATTTCATGCAAAGGTGGTGGAATGTAAAAATCATGCATGCACACTTCACTCAATCACCAAAAGCTACTTTTTGTTGGAGCATGCGCATAACTAGGAGAATATGGAGAATGTGGGCAGACATCATAGGTATATTGTGTTTTTTTTCCATTTTTGTGCAATACAAAACGTGCTCGCTTTATAACATGAGCATTTTATTTCTTGCTAAATGGCCATCTCTCTATTTATTAATAATGTGCTCGTGTTATAATAAATTTTTTTTAAAAGATTTATAGGGTAGACCCACTCCCACCCTATCTCCCACACTCTTTCACTCTCTCCCACCCTCTCTCACGCTCTCTAACTCTCTGCCACC
>VDFB02379711.1:208564591-208622737 GCA_007258455.2 Sequoia sempervirens | reverse complement strand
AGCTCCTTGTTTGGGAGATTATGTGGTATTTTCCCCAACATTGATGTTGTTAGAAGATGGGTCCTTTAGGTTTGGAAGAATAGAGGACTAGTTAAAGAACCTATTATTCTCAATGTTTTCTTCCTTTTCACTTTTACCTATGTGGATGAATCTTCAAGGGATCTTCTTGAAGGCCCCTAGTTTCTTGGCTTGAATGGTCTTTTCCTTTAAAGATGGTTTCTTGGTTTTGACCCAATGACATACACTGTTAAGTTTCCTATTTGGGTTTGTTTACTAGGGCTACCTTTTGAGTTTTGGAATGAAAATATTTTTATGAGCATTACTAACTCTTTTAGGAAATTATGTACTTCTAATAAGATTACTAAATCCATAAAGAGATTTTTTCTGCTATATTTTATGTGTTAGTGGAGAATAACCTTATTCTCCCTACCAAGATAACCTTGTCTTAAAAATTTGGTAAGTGGGAGAAGCAAATTAAATATGAAGAATCCAGTTATTTTTCATTATTATGGTAGAGTGGGTCATGCCTCTATTGCATGCTTGAGGAATAAGGAATACCACATTATTTGGAAGAAGAAAAAGGTGTCAACTATTGTGGAAGACTACACAACTCCCATTTATGAGCCTCAGATGGAAGATTTACCAATGGAATCTATTGTTGATACTCCAAGAATGACTAGTTCAATTAATGGTCTTATTTATTCTCCTTGTAGAAAAAAAGATAAAAATATTTGTGTAGAGGAATCCCTATATTACAATACAAAAGAAATATTTGGAACAAATTTTTAAACCACCTTAGCTTAGTCCTAGTTGGGTGGGGATTCTCTCTTAGTAATGCTTTGTTGGTTGTCTTGTAGTAGTTCTACTTGGTTGTTGTTTGTTGGTTAGTTGTTCTTGCTACTCTATCCCATCTTATTTTTCTTCATTGCTACTTCTATGTGCTTATTGCTTGATATTTCTCTTTGTAAGAGGGATCAGGGCCCTTTTAAAACCCTTCTTTTTTAATCAAAAACATAATATTTTTTGAGACTAAAATATGAGTCACTATGGCTGATGACTTAAATATTTATTTATTGATCACCATCAAGTGTAAAGTGAGCATGCTTCAAAAGGATAGTAAATTATCAAATGTATGGAACAACTTTTTTTCTACATGAAAATTATATTGAAATGGTGTACCATGGGAAGATTCAAGATGTTGAAAAATATTGAAGGGTTATCCAAAATTTAGATGAAATTCATAGTTTGAAGTCCAAATATAAAATCCAATATTAAGAATGAATAAAAATATGAAAAAAGAAGATAGTGGTGGATGGGTCAAACAATAAAAAAAATCTAGAGTGTCAAAATTATTTATTCTTAATAATTGAGAATTATTGTGGATGAAATTTCGTCAACTAAGATATTGAATTTGATTGTATAAATCAATGCAAAAAATACAAACATAAAACATAAAAAATATGTATATAAAATGTATAATAATATCTCACCTATACATATCAAATATACACTATCTATTTATAAATGTGATCACCACTAAAACTAAATATTGTGCATATTCATAAAAAATATAATATAATAGAAAAATAAGGAGCATGGTATAGGTGTTGATAGTGAACTCCAAAAATCTCTTAAATCAACTATAACCAAAATACTTATCACAAATAAAGATTAGAGAAACTAATTTTATTTGCAACAATGAGAAAATATTTTATCTAGAAAAGTAAATGTATGTGCATTGAATTAGTTTAAATTAATGATACAATTAAATATTAATTCTTATAAAAGTAAAAGATAAAACCAAGATGGTGATTTTATTAGATTATGAAAAGTGTTCTTATCCTATGTAATTGGATAACATTACCTTTAATTAGTCCAATCTAATAATAATGCACTCCTGAGTTTAAATTAAGTGTCATAAAGTAAAAGGGGCCTAATAATTAATTAATTATGAGGTGATTTTTCTAATCACTTTAACACCCTCTTAAGATCAACTTAGGGAGAAGCTTAAAAAATTATGAAGAATTCAATAATAGATGAAAATTATGTATTGGCTACAAGTCCTGATGAGTTACCCATGAACAAGAAACTATAATATCTCATAACCGAAGAAAAGGATAAAACCACATAGAAAAAAACTCCTCTCCAAAAGAAATAAAATGAAATAACCGCACTAGTGAAAGAAGGATAGAAGGAGGACTTGATGTGACCCCCCAAGGACAACTTCTATCACATAAATATAATTGATATTCTAATAAGAGAGAGAACATTAAGATATGAATTCATCCTAGAAAGAAAGAGCTCACATGATCCAATGGTGAAATCTTGAAGATAGAACACAATCCATTGCCTACAAACAAAATTTCTATAATTAG
Source organism: Sequoia sempervirens (assembly GCA_007258455.2). NCBI lineage: Eukaryota > Viridiplantae > Streptophyta > Pinopsida > Cupressales > Cupressaceae > Sequoia > Sequoia sempervirens. The sequence continues at coordinate 208,620,362 of VDFB02379711.1, read as the reverse complement.
GAAGAAACAAAAAATAGTGCTAATTGGAGAATCCATTCTCATAAGATGGATGAATAGGGAATACAAATACAAATGATGTATGAGTCTAAAAACATCTCAAATATCCACATATTGGAATGAGATTATGTAAATCCAAGATCCTCTAACAATTAATATAGGAAAATATTCTAAGGATATGATGATAATATGCTAAATATGATGATGTGATATTCATTAAAAAGGATATGAATCTCCTTAAAAAAATCCTCCAAATATACAATTTAATAAATCAATAACAAGCATGTTATGTTTGCAAGATAGGAATTCTAAGTAGCTATGTATGAGATATGATGGATGTCCTACTGCATTGAACCAATAGAGGCCAAGGATGTGGTGATGCCAAGTTGATCAACAAAAAGATATATGGAGATTGAGTCTTGATATGAAGATTTGGAACATGAAATTGAAGAAAATTATTTAAACCATTTGAAAATGCAAGACCTATGATATATGCTAAAGATCATCTAAGTATCATCATAAAAGGGTATAAAACCTTCACATGAAAGTGGAATGAGATCATTTATTTTGATAATGGAGAGATAAAAGGGTCTCCATGGATCTCCCAAAGTCTAGCCCAAACTATATGGGGCTAATAAATATTTGATACAACACACATAATGTTAGAATCGACACTAGAACAAGCCGATCCTACAACATGATCACTTATACTATCCAATGCTGATTTACTCCCTTATATGTTTGGTGTAGGTATGAATCCATAAATATAAGACAAAAGATCAAGCCATTTGAGATGTGAAGATGTTGTTTTAGAAAGACTCATATTTATCCTTTTCTAGGATCACAAAATAATGATAAATAGGAAAACACATGATACTTCATCAAATGAAAAAGAAATAGAGAATGATAACCTCAACATGTAATTTAGATCAAATGGAGTAATCTCATGCAAATATATCCTTTCTAGGTACCAAGATGTCTAAGTAATTAAGTAGAATATTAAATAAAAAAATGCATATAATGTAATTAGGGTAGATTATGGAAATGTAGCATGAATCGATCTAAAGAGCTTTGAAATACCTTGCTAATACTATAAAAATATAAAAAATTAGATATATAGGTGAAAATTTATAACCTCAAAAGAAAAAAATGATGATCTAAATTTGACTATAAATAATATATATCAACAAAAAATACAATGATGAGACTTGAATAATTACAAATTACAAGGAACTAGATTATTGATGATATATTATTTTACTAATTTTGACACCATATGCCCAAGTTGTGGAGAAAAGTAAAAAATGCCCACCATGTAGCCATAGACTAGTACACCTGCCACAAGGTATATTTGTACCTTACACATATGTCTCTTTTGAATTTTTTTTTTTTAATTTTCAATTCACCCTCTTTTTCATAATTTATTCTGAAATTTTCAAGAATTCTTCTCTTCTTAGTAGATTCTTTCAATTTTTAAAAGCTAACACATTTTTATTTTGTAGGATAAATATAAATTTGAATGTTATAAGTGTAACCTTGTACAATTTCATATTGGACATAGTGGAAAATCATCAAACTCAATCTTAGGGGCTTCACCAATTGACTTGATAATTTTTTGCACCCTCTATATTATCCTTTTTAGAAATATACTATTTTAATTTATGCATTTCATTATCTAATTTAGTGTAACTAACTTCTTAGTTTAATTAGCTTACTAAAGTGGGAAAAAAATGTAGCGTTCAAAATTGCATACTAGTTCAATTTCACACTTACACCTTAAACCCATTTAGACATAAAAATTAATAATATATTCTTATACTTTCAAATAAATGATTGTATTCTACAATCAAAAAGCACAAGGTACTTCCAACTCATAGCCTGAATTCCAATGGAATTCTCCTAGACAATAGAACTACACATAAACATCTATAGATCACACTAGTGTCTTACAAATTTCTAAAATTTAAAAGTGCACTATTTGGATGGAATTCTTATGAAATTTGTCGTAATGCCTCTTCCCCCCCCCCCATTTGAATAAAAACCTCATTTTTTCCTAATTTTCGTATGAGTTTTTACTCTCTCATGCAAGTAGCTCTCTCCCTTTCCTCACTGGGGGCTATACAATTATTATTGCATTCTTAAGGAAAGCACTTTTAACTATCATGATTGTTCTCCCTTGAAATAATTGAAGCTTCAAGCTAGCATTCCATATCTAAGCCAATAAAAACTATCACAATGGATCCAATGTTGTTCATAATACTCTTTATTGTGTTGTATTATTGTTATGTAGTTGTAGAGTAATATGTTATCACTAAAATATATCTTTTTACTATTGTTATCAAGTAGATTTATTCTCAATGGTTGTTTTTCCCCATAGTTCAAGGTTGACACCATTATCAAGAATTTTATTTTCATAATTGCTTTTAATCTTTTATGTATTTAGGATTTAAATAATTTATTTTATCATCTTTTCACTTGGTGGTTCATGGTGGTTGAAATTAAAAAATGGGGTTTGAATCATCCAACCACCAAATAGCCCTAATACTTCTTTTTTTTATCAGTGATAATAGTTTATTTTATTAAAGAAAAAGAAAAGTTACAGAAATTATAGAATTAACACCATCTAGCAACTATCAAAAAATTTTGATAAACCAACACAGTATCCAAAGTAGCCAAAAAACCCCCTACCATATCTACCTGATATCTACCCTACCAACCTTTACCTATGCCCCAAACTATTTATAGTTTCAATACAAAACAGTGTTGAACCCTAAAAAACAAAATCATAAGCTAAGTAACTGCAGTAAACTAAATGTAATATAAGCTTGTGTTACTCATAAGCCTTCGATGAGCTACCTAGCTCCAAAGGAACTATCTCCAAATGTTATTAGCTTCAACTTCTTCCTCAGATGCAGACCCTTCTTTTCACGCATCTCTGCTCTAGCGACATCTTTGAGATTGTCTATGACATCCTCAATCTCCATTAATTCAATGCAGATTTTAAGTGCTTTCCACCTGCATTCCACTCCTCACCATAGGGCTTTGGTACGTCCTTTTGGCCACCTGATAAAAAAATAGTTTAAATTTGTGAGCTCTAGGCCTCCATATTGCATGTCTTCATCCTTAATGAATCCCACTCCTAGTATAGCCCGCTCCATGATGCTTTCCATATCTTCAAAAAAATATTTATGAACCAATATTTTCATTACTTTCCTCACTACATCCATTGGCTCTCCTAAGTCTAGTCCCCAACCAATGATCAACTAGTAAATATCCATATTAGTTCTATATTTGTGCTTCAAATCTTCAAATCCATTGCCCAAAATAATTTGCACAGCTTGCACCACCTGCACATCCTTAAATAGAAATAAACCTCTCAACCTCTTCATAGACGCTTTGTCATCAAAATGGTCCAATTTCCTCCTTGAATTTAAAATGAAACTAGCCTCCACTTCTTATCTGGTTCTCTAGCTTCCCACCTACCTCACTCCCTTGACCAGATACACTCCTTACAATCGCACATTAAGAAGTATTGAAGGTGATGAGATGTGTATCTTTAATACACCTCATTTTACCAGCTATGACCATTAATGTCAAACATACGTCCAACACGGATAAAACAACCTTCATCAATGCTTCACTTCCTTTGGGAATTTCCATGCCACCTTACTTACTAAATGTTCATTCCTTCTTGCATTAAATGCATCAAACAAAAATCCTCCAAAAAAATGCCTCTAAAGTCTTCGAATCTAAAATCATCCACCTCTACAAAAGATAGAGCCCATTTTGAGATGGTATCTGCTTCCACATTCCCAGTTCTCCTAGTATGACTAACCTTAAAAGTCCCCAAAAGGGGATAATTCTTCAATGATTTTCCTAATCAATCCCTACAAATGACAAGCATCAATTCCTCCTTTTATAATTGCTTGAATTATTATCAAGGAATCACCCAACAAATGAATCCTTTTTACCCCTAACTTTTTGGCTATCTTAATTGCCATTAAGTCTACTATTGCTTCTACTACATCATTAGTTCCTTCCTTCAATCTCCTTGCTCCTATGGCTAGCACATTCCCATTCCAATCACAAACAATACTACCAGCCCCTAATGGACCCAAGTTTCCTTTTGACACTCCATCAAAATTTACCTTCAACCAACCTTCCTCTGGTTTGTCCCATTTATCGACCTCTAAAGATGATTGAGTCAGATTAACCCAACCAAGCCCCTTAACGAGCAACCCTAACACTTCTTCAATCTATATATCTAGGCTAATTGTTTAAAAAAAAATTGAGACAAGCATTCTAGGAATTTTAGAGCCAACTATTGAAGGACAACAATGCTACATAAGGAAATCCATGTTGTGCATTAGCATCAAAGGTAATGAGATTCAACGTTTGGTTCTAGGTTCTTTTTGTCTAATTTTTTGTTTCATATTAGAATTAGAATTTAATATAATTATGTTGTTCTTGTAATTAAATATTTTTATATTATTCTTATGTTAGAAAGTACAAATATATTTTAAATTTAGTACATATTTTTTTTCGAATCCTATTTAGAAATTTTTTACTATAATACATAAGGACTACCATATCTATGCTATTTTGAGGTAATGTAAGGATTTTTTGTGCGAAGTACTTATATTTAGTTGTTTCAAATTCCTTATGTTATAAGAATCATTTGTTAGTGTGAATGGGATTATTTCCTAACTAGATATTAGTTGGACCTATTCACATTATTGATAAGTTTACTTAAGAGTTAATTTTCTAGGTGACATTCTAGAAACTAGAATTTAATGGGATCATATCTCATAAATAGACATGTAGTTATCTAAGCATTTCATATTATAGATTAGTCATTTAATGACTATAACTAAGGTGGTTATCCAACTACCTCTATCCTTTCCTATATAAGGAAGGCTCTTGTACATTTGTAAAGTTTAAATAAATTTTTTCTTTTAATCTTTTCTAGTTTTCAACTTCTACTTTTTTTTAGCTTTGGGAGAAGTCCATGCTTAATGAAGACAAGACTGCTCTGAAAGACACATAAAGTGCCATGTGGTGGCTGTGCAGATATTTTATATCATTTTCCTTTCTGGCACGAGTTGAGACACATGTTTTCTTGGCAAGAATTTTCTTCAAATCCATTCTCATAAATCAAAGATTGTCCACCCGCTCGACCTGTCATCTATTCGTTTCAACAGTTTTATTTATGCAGAATGATCTCTTCAGGTGAAGTTTTTTGGAATGCGGTGGGTGTCTTTTCTTCAAGGGGGAACCTTTGAGTCAACACCATCAATCTGTATGATTGATCGATTATATTTTTTCCAAGATGTGTTATATCTTATTGTTTTTTTACTGCAATATTTGTTAAATATCTAAAAGCCATTAATAAAGAGTTGAGACTTAATGAGAAAATATTTCTACGATCTAATCAAGATCTAAGGTTAGATCTTGTGCTATCAGGTGTAGGCACTTGGAAGTTTCTTCTTCTAGAATATTGGTGGCAGTGTTCTCCTCTTTCAGTTATAAATAGAGGTTGGCAGCATAAGCAATAAAGTTAGAAAAATGTTCCTTCAAAAACTTTTTTGAAGTAGATAGATCTAGTAGGGAGTTTAAATGATTTTAGAAGTAGAAAGTTTTACAAAATACTACTATTCTCATATTTTAACTCAAACTATCATTGGATTGGCATCTGACCTTTGTTGTTTCAGTTCATTTGATATTGAAGTTCAATCTATTTAGAAGAAATCTTTGAAACTATGCATGTTATGGTCTTTGTCAAATTCCTGCTTTATGTTTTCGTTCATGTTACAAACATTGTGCTAAGCTTATTTTGATAGTTCATTTAGCTAATTTCCTTGTTGTTAAGTTTCTATGTTGAATGATAGCTTTCAAAAATTGAATTTTGTCTCTTAAACTTTTCCATTTTCTATAAAGGTCGTTATTTTTTATATTATGTTGTAAAGGGGGAAAGGGTTTCTATAATTTTATGGATATTTTTTTTAACTTGAAGAGTTTTTCTATGTCTAATTGGACCTTAATTGGTGCTTCCCATGGGGATATTTGAAATATTGCACAATGCTTGTACTAAGCCTTTGTTGCTCATTCTATTCCCAAAATTGAAGGGTTTGTGGAATTCTATGTCTATTATATCATTCATAGGAAATATGTTGAGGTTTCAAATGTTGTAAAAGATTTAGCACATCACCATTTTCATATTTTATTTTCATTTCCTTCTACCTTTTCCCCCAACACAAAGAAGAGTCGGCTTTCTATAAAAATCCTAGAGTTTATTTAGTGAGGTGCAAATTGGTCCCCCACTCACTGAATTTTCTATAAGGCTGTTGGAGAGGTGTAAGATTTGATGACCAATAGTTCTTTTTTTCTAGTCTCGGTGGGACATAAGTTCTTTTAAATGTATTATTATAGGTTAGAAATATTTCTAAAATCAAACTAGGAAAAGAGGCTAGAAATTTCATGCCCATAATCCAAACAAGAGCATCCTCAAGAGGCCATTTCTAATACTCCTAGTTACCTACCATGGTATCAAGGAGAAGAAGAATTACATGTTTCATATCACCTATAAGGAGCAATAGGGAAAGAAGTGAAATCCCAAGATCTAGAGCTTATCTACTCCACCAGGAGGCCAAAATTTTCAAATCAGGATACTAGTATACTTTATCCATAGGAATTTATTTTCAATGGCTCATCTAGTTACCCATGCTCCTATAAATTTTATAACATGGGATAGTGGTAGTCTGCTACAACTTCCTATGCCCCCAGACATATGGCTTTCCATACCTGCCAATGCCCTCAAATCCATCTCAAAGGTTTCTGGGGAGGATTTCAAAACCCCCTCCAAAAATCTCCAAGGAATAGTAGAGTTATATAGATTACATAACATAGTGGAAGAAAATATTTCTCTTAGGTTATTAGACACATCTTTCAATGGAAAAGATCAAGATTGGTATAGGCCTTTGGCTTCTAATTCTCTCTGCTCTTGGGATCAGCTCAGAGAGAAGTTGTTCAAACATTTCTCAAAAAAGGGAGATTGCACCTCATTGCTACATCAATTAATCACCATCAAAAGGGCCCTTCAAGAGGCCGTGAGCGACTTCAATACTAGGTTCCACAAAAAATGGAAAAGAATTCTTGTCACAACTAGGCCTCCGACCACGATGACCTTTATGTTTTACCTAAAAGATTTCAATTCGGATATCATGATCATGATAACCTCTATGGGAGGAGATATTCTACCTGACACATACAATTTGGCCATGTGCACAAAGAATAGTCTAATCAATGCTGGGAACCTTCCACCACTCCCGTCAATGCCCATGTTTGGAAAAATCTCTAGTGGCCCTCGAGAAGAAATAACTTTGAGCAATTACACTCCACAACCACCCACATCAGCTATACCACCATCCATGTACATATATCCTACTGCACAACCAAGCACATCAGGCTCCTCCTGACTAGTAGCAAACATCAATGATATGAAGAGTCTCATGTAGTCCTTTGCTAATTAGCTAGTCCTCATCCGAAATAGCAAGCAACACCTCTAAAGAAAACCACAAACCTATCAAGGAGGAAGGTCATCTTATCAACATAATGTGTACTAGGGAGCCTCAAAAGGAGGATGTTAGCAATCGATGTCCACAAACTTGATAGTCCAGCCATTTTGCCTCTTCAAGCTATCAAGAGAAGTCCAAGAAAATATTTAGTCCCAGGCTAGAACAACTTGGCAGAGGACAAGAAAGCATGGTGCTTCTCATGTAATGATAGTCATATGCCTCAAAAATGTCTAAGGGGAACTATGCAATAGAAAATAGTGGAGTAGAGAAGCAAGGGCATGTTCTTAAGCATAGAGAAATACCAGTCTCCTAAAATGGAGAATACCTGCTTTAGAGTGAAAACACAAGGAATGCCTTTAGAACAAGAGCTGGATATTGCACTACACCAAGCACTTTTCTCATGGATGGAGGAAGAGGACACAATATTTGCAAAGGATGCTCTAACGACTATTGTCCTACAAGTATAGTCAGACTACAACACAAAGTCTAAAAAAGGCTCACTGGAGAATATGTGCAACAAGCTCCACCACGTCTACAACTGCGTCAACCACAACTACAAGAAAAATAAGCTCTATAGGTCATTTCCCAACCTACTCAATAGTCGCAAGCTTCACCATTACTAGTCTTGGTGATGGAAAAAGTGTCGAGTCCACTCACATCAGATCGGCTCCTCCCAAAGATTAGAGAGATACCACCAGTCAAACCCAAGACCCCGACATTCAGAATGCTCAACATGGTCAAATAATTAAAGAAGGTGCCCAATAACATATCTCTGTGGGACATAATATCCATTCCTAAACAAAATACATTGCTCTAGGAAGCATCAAAGAAGGAAGAAAAATATCACAAATAGATGCAATTCTACTCCGTGATTGAGTTAAAGACAAAGGGCTAGCATCAAAACCCCAACCTTCAAGAGCCATGAATTATGTGAACATCATAGACAATGCGAAGGAGAAAGAGGTAAGAAAGCCAAAGCCCATGCCTTTCTATCTAGCAATTATTGTGGGAGATAATATTTTGCATAATAGCATGATTGATTTGGGAGCTAGTACTACAGTCATGCCTAAACAAGTGGTTGATGCCCTAAAACTCAAGTATGAGCCTCTTAAGAAAGAATTCATGCAATTAGATGGGAAGAAAGTTTTGACCATCGAATGCTTATCTATTTTTGACCCTCTTCTCATGTTCAAGCCAAATGGTCACACAAGAAGTAGTTCTCATAGACATCACCCTAGTATTCAGGATGTTCCTTTCAAGGGACTTTACAATAAATCTTAGTGGATATTTAGCACTCAATTCATATTTCTAATAGTGTGAACCAAGCATGGGGCAAAGATGAAGATCCTATTTGAATCCTTTCATCTAGAACACATTGCAGATAATATGGTCCTATGCTTTGAAGTAGTGCACAACTCCTTCTCACAAAGGGAGAGGTATTGTGTAGAAATGTTAGAAGAAGAGGATGACACAAGTGAATAGACCCATGAAGAAGAGGTCCTCCTCAACCAATTTACTGACTCCAACCCATTCAAAAACTTTCATGCTACTGAGTTAGACACTTATGTGATCTTCAATGATGACCAAGTCTTCCCAAAATTGGTAAAGGAACAAGAAGAACATAATGGTCTAAGTGACAACAATCTATGGAAATTATATTTTGATGGTGCCAAATGCAAAGCCAGTTCTGGAGTAGGTGTCTAACTAGTATCCTCGATAGGGTCAAAGACCCTCAAAGCTTTTTGTTTCTAGTTCCCATTCTCAAATAGTGATGCAGAATATGAAGCCTTGGTCCATGGTTTGTTCCTTGCAGAATGAATGGGCGTAAGGAGAATACAAGCATTTGAAGATTCAAAGTTGGTTGTAAGTCAAGTTTGTGGGTACATGGCTGCTAAAAATATAATAATGAAGTCGTATAGACATATAATATAGGATCTAATTGAGAGTTTTGAGAATTTTAATATTTAGGTTATCCCACATTCCCAGAATGATGTTGTTGATCGGATGACTTCAATTGGTTTACAATTTGAGCCAATTTTTGATTTAGCAACGAAGCAGAATGTAGTATAGATCATCATCCAATTGTTAATTCCTGACAATGATTAGAATTGGCAGGTGTTCGAGGATGATGTTCATATTTCTACTTTTTTACAAAAAATCAGGAAAAGCTCCCAACCATTCACAGTCTGAAGAAAATCCCTCTGAAGGGAAAGTGATCTAGTTAAAAGGAAATAAGCTCCCTCGAGGTTTAATCTCTCTTGAAAATCCTTTTGACTATGAGGATGCAAGAAATAGAAAACAAAGGTTCACTGCTGATGAGAAAGACTATGAAGATCTCAATGTTAGAAATGATAGAAAATTATAGGTCGATAGGGACGTTCCACAGAAGGAAAAAGAGAGATTAAAAGGGCTATGTTCTAGATATGACGAGGTCATAGCTTGGACCTACGATGATATTAGAGGATATGATCTTAGCATAATTCAACATTCTATTGACTTAGTTGAAGGCTCAATCCTATCCAAAAAAGGAAAAGGCCAGTCAATCCAAAGGCTGAAGTATTGATGGCATAAGAGCTCACAAAATTTATCAAATCAAGGATCATATACCTGATTAAGCATTCTACTTGGGTTTCTAATCTTGTGCCATTTCAAAAAAGTAATGGAGATATTTGGCTTTGTGTGGATTTCATGGATTTAAATAAAGCCTTGCTAAAAGATCACTACCCTTTGCCATCAATGGAGTAGATCTTGCAAAATGTGGTCAGATAAAAAATGTTCTCATTACTCGATGGTTTTTCAGGTTATAACCAGGTCTATGTCAATGAAGGAGATCAACATAAAACAATGTTCACTACTAAGTGGGAAATGTCCGCATATTCAAAAATGCCCTTGGACTCTCCAATGATGGTGTGACTTTTCAGCGAGCAATGGATATCACTTTTAGAGGTTTAATTAATCAGATTATTCTAGTATATCTAGATGACCTAACAGTTTTTTCAAACTCAAAGGATGATCACTTTGATCATGTGGAATTTTTTTTCTAGAAATGTCAACAATTTGGGATTTCCTTAAATCCAAAAAAATGTGTTTTCGAAGTGCCTCAAGGAAATATACTTGGTTTTGTGGTATCAAAGGAAGGAATAGAAATAGATCCTGAAAGGGTGAAATATATATTGGAGCTACCTCTTCTGGTGAACTATAAGGGGTTGTACTATTTTTTGGGGAAGATTAATTTTGTTAGCTGACTCATTTTAGATTTTGCAGGCATTGTGAGACCTATCATGTTGATGCTAAAAAAGAATCTAATGTTCAAATGAACCCCCAAAGGCAATAAAACTTTTGAATGAATAAGGGAAGCCATCTCCATGGACCCAATATTAGCTAACTTAGACTTCTCCAAGGATTTCTTTCTCTACCTCTATAGTGGCCAAGATAGAATAGCTTTGGTGCTCGCTCAGAAGGATGAAGAAAATAGCAGAGAGCATACCATCACATTCCACTCTAGCAATCTCAAAGGATATGAGGCTAGGTACAACTTTGTTGAGAAACATTCTTTTTCTATTGTTAAAATCTTGAAGAAATTTTGACACTTGGTGCTGGTCAATAGAATCACCATTCTCGTCACCCATCCCAATGTTTGGGAGCATATCACTGAGGGTGAAATAACTTAAACCAATTGGATCTCCAAGATCCTAAAATATGATGTAGATATTAGACCAACCAAGCTGGTTCAGGGAAGAGGTATGTGTGAATACCTTATGCAAGAGTTAATCTCTTTGGAGAGGGAAGAGACCAAGAAAGATTACACAAACCATTTTGAGTTTGACGAGTCGTGGGTGGTTGATCGGACATAATATATGCAAAAATGGAAATACCCAATGAAAATTCTACCTCACAAGAGGCAATACAAGCATCTGCAAGGCACCATGTATGTACTAATTGAGGTTATTTTGTTCAAAAGAAATTATGATGGTGTCCTACTCCGATGCTTAGATAAGCCACAAGTGGAAAGAGTTTTAAATGAATTTCATAGTAGTCCTGAGGGTGGAAATTTCTCCACCAAGACTACTAATTTAAAGATAATGCAAGTAGGATATTACTATCCTTCCATGTTCTCTGAGGTGCACCATCTGGTGCAAAGATGTACTCAATGCCAATATTTTGTTGGAAAGTGAAAGAATTTTTCCATGCCCCTAAACCTGATGGTAACTAAATAACCCTTTCCCAATGGTGTTTAGATTTTTTTGGAATTATAAATCCTATTTCTAGTGTAGGCCATAAGTGGATACTTATGGCAACTGACTATTTCACAAGATGGGCGAAGGCCATTGCTCTGAAAAATGCCACAAAATTTGAAATTGTCAACTTTCTTAAGGAGTTGGTGGCAAGGTTTGGTTCACCAAAAACTGTCATATCCAATAACACACAAGCTTTTGTGGGTTCTGGGATGTCATTTTTCTCTCAAGCATGGGGTCTACCTCAAGAATTCATCGAATTACTAACCACAAGGAAATGGGCTACCAGAATCGACCAACAAGAACCTAATTAGGTTAATCAAGCATATCAGGTCAGAAAGACAAAGGGAGTGGCACAAGCATTTGCAAGCTGCTCTATGGGCCAAGAGAATTATTCCCAAAAAAATATTGAAGGCCTCTCCTTATGAGCTAGTATATGGAAAGGAGGTGGTTTTACCTATTTCTATAGAGATATTGGCATTATAAATGTTAAAGGCTTTGGAAGTCAAACAAAGTAGTGGAATGGAAGTAAGGTTGAAGGAACTCCTAAACCTTGAAGAAAAAAGGGAAAAGGCCTATGAAGCCATGTTCGGTCGCCAGTAGATAGTAAAAAAATTGTTCAAAAAAAGGACCTCCAACCCATATTTTTAGGAGGGGAGCCAAGTGCTAAAGTACGATGAGCATGCTGCAAAACCAGGGCATCATGCAAAATTTGAAGCCCTATGGAAGGGTCCCTTCGACATTCGCATGTGCAAAGAAAATAATGTGTATTAGATAGAAGACATGGATGGAAATGATTTGGATATTTTTGTAAATGGTATTCAATTAAAATTGTTCCATTAAAGTGCACAGGTTCTTTTAAAAAAAAATCATAGTTATGTACCGTATGTAATTTGTTTTGTAAAATACGATTAGTTTTCTAAATAAAGCCATGAGAATAACACCGGAAAAAGCATAATCATATTATATATTATGTTCATTAAAAATTTACAATTTAATATGAGCTCGAGGCTTTGAGAAGCTTTCTCGATCAAACCAAAGAAGTATACTGCAGAAAGGAGAAAGGAGGCATGCTCAAAAAGGAAAGTGAATTTAAAGCCTCTTGGACATTGTTAGGTAGTCAAAATGGTAGTTAGTCAAGTTCTTATTTTTCTTATTCTTCTTCTTTAGTAGGATGGAAAAGGGGGTCAACACACAACACATGCAGGCTCGACACACCAAGGACCTCATTCCTTATTCCCAGACTATAAACTAGAAATTCAAAATGGTTTTTCCAATCAAGCCCAGGAATGTACTCCATGCCAAACTCCCTCAAAAGTAAGGAATCCATAGGATGAGATAGCAAATGATGCCTCTCGAGATCCATGGTTTGAAAATTAGTAAGGAGAGCTAGCAAGACCACATCTTCCCCATAGTTGACATTTCTATGGAGGTCCATGGCATTTAGAATACTGCTGCCAAGGATGGCCACTTGCAAAATTTCACTGAGCCCGCTAAATATAGAGATTCAAACATGGCATGGCACAACTCAATTATCAAATTCTTAGATATATCTAAGAGAAAGGAGACCACAAAGTGGGAGACAACATTGGAGTTACACCGTAACTAGTTCTCATCCTTCACATAGTCCTTACTAAGCACCCACTTGAATGCAACCATAGTAAGGTAGTTGTTCTTCCTCACCAAATGTTTAATTCAATTGCTGGTAATTTCACCCATGGAGGAGTATTCTGGCCTTCATGCCAAGAGCTGAATGGGAGTACCTAGGCTAGACAAAATCATAGAAAATAGGCTAAAGCTAGTGGAGTGGGATACGACGAGGAAAGATTGCTAACTAAAAGAGATTTTAAAGTAAATATTTCCCAAAGGTGGCATAGCTATTTATAGAAAAAGGCATGCCGACGAGCTCGACCAACGAAAAATCCATCTCCTACTAGATGGAAATGAAAAAATATCAAAGCAACCAGAGGGTGAGAGGCAAATCATATGGAAAATCTATCATCAAGCTTGGAGAAATAAATTTGGGCATTGGGAGAAAATGCTCATTTATGATGATCACTACCATGTGTCCATTTCCATCATCAATGCCAACTTGCTTGTTTATGTGAAAAGACGTTGATTAACGTGCTAAGTCCTAAATAGTTAAATATGCACATCTTTTCAGAGTACTTTACATCGCTTAAGTACGCTTCCCATGGCTAAGAGCATGCTTTCCAAAAACATAAAGCTTATTTGTTAAAAGGGCAGCGAGGAGAATGTATTGATTGCATTCTCGTGGTGAATTTGGCATTCCCGAGGGATACAAATCCCAAATCCACATGTATCACCTTGGTGGCAGCATTTAGTAAGCCAAAGTTAACGATAATTCCTTAATGCATGTACATGCAAGAAAAATTGAATGCACCCAAAAGCAATTTTTTTTGAGTAACAAAACACAAGTAGTCATTTCTTTGAGGAAGCTCTTTGCAAATTTTTAGTAAAAAAATGGCAAAAACATCAACTTTGGGTAGAAAGGCTAGACCCTCATCTAAAAGACCAGGCTATCTTGATATTTTCGGAGAGAATCATTCACCAATGCTCTAGTGCCAGAAGAGCAGTGTTTTTCCCATACAAAACCAATATAGGAAAGTGACGGTGTTAAGAAGGAGGTCATGCTAGATTTTGTAGACAACAATTTTGACCCAAAGGAGGTGGAAAACCCTAAAAGCCTTAGGGAAGGGGTATTTCAAAGAGTGATCAAACATGGGCAGCTGAAGGTTTTGCATCACGACTTTGGAATTGTGGTTTGCCACAATTCATGATTCCTGTTGTACATCCATGGCTAGAGTTGATAGATGCATGTTATAGGAGGTTTGACAAGGAAATAGGGGTTATAGTTGGAAAAAAAATAAGGGTTACAATCAATATAGTAGTCATCTAGGATATTTTATGTATCCTTACAAACTAGGGCACCAAGAGTTTTGATAAGGAAGTAATGGAATATTTTTGGAACACCAAAATTAAACAATTTCATAGATGGAAAAGAGCCATAAATACTACGATTTCATAGAACTAATAGCTGAAACGATGCTAGAATAGTTGAGGAATTATGACACCAAATGCAAGTCCAGGTACTCTTCTTTTTTGGTGCATTTGATATTACACCAAAAAATTGAGTTTCTTGAAAGGTACTTGTCATTGTTTAGGTTTGATGTAAAGGGGTCATACGAGTCAATTTCGGTTTAGACCGATGTGCTTTCAAAGACATGAGATTATTATTGGTTTGTGGATTATTTTATGAAGCAAGTGCTTGTAAACTTGTCCCCACACCCTCCAAGGCATTTCTCTCTTAAAGTATCACAATGGATAAAAAGCTTGTAGACCCTAATGGATTCTTTTCTGGAAGATGAATATACATTCATCAAATTTCATGGTTTTATTAAGGAGCCTTTTAGGATCCCAAAATTTGTAACAAATAGGGTTTTTGCTTTAGAGGCATGCCATCATGTAATTATTTTCGACAATGACTATGGAATTGAAGGCACAAGATAGGGCTTTACTTGACTCTCCTCACCATTTCCAATAGTCAAGTGACACTGATAAAAAGGAAGGTGCATGAGGTGCTTAGGAACAAATTGACGCACTTGGGCCTAGTTCTCATTTGCTATGCATGTAACTACAACCCAATAAAGCACCTCCCAACTATGAGGCATGATAGTCGGGAGTATTTTGAATCAAGAAAGAAATCAACCAAAGAAATGCTAGAATTGTACATTGACTTAGCCTACATACCATTTGACCAGCCATCATGGCTTGAATTTTATGTCAAGATGGTGGAGTATCAACAAGGCCTTCCCATGGGAAAGTCTTTAAGTACATAATTGAAGCACCTAGGGTGGTCAGAGAGAAAGAGGGAAGATTTCTAGAGGTTCTGACAGGAAATGAAGAGCCTCAATGCCATGTATGGGGATCTCTAGCCACATGATGAAAAGTTTGATGAAATTTATGATAAAGAGGCTGACACTGAGGATAGTAATCCTGAGATCGATAAAGAGATTGAACAAGGAGAGCTTCCACTCAACACTTCCAAGTCTTAGAAGCCCAAAAAAGGAAAGGGTTTGAAATGGAATGACTTATAGGTCACATCCTCCATCAATGCTCGAGGAAAGGGGAAGAGGACCCGAAGGTCCCCAAAGAGGTCAACCACGGCTATAGAAGGTCAAGTTTTGGTAGGATTGGCTGCCAAGGGATCTGAATCTATTGATTCTACTCATACAAAGAGGAGATGGGTCTAGGACCTAGGTGGAATCGGTGCACCAGCCAAAGGAGAGGAAGAAATGGAGTCTGCTCCACTAGGATATTTGGCTTCAACGACACAGTTCAATTTTTATCCCTCTTCTTTTTGCCTCTACATCTTTGGTCGTTCCTCTTCCCCCATCTATGGAAAAGAAACCTCCATCCCTAGATTTCAATCTTTTCTTTCTAAATGAACCCCCTACCATATTCAACAATGAACCACATGAGGAAACCCCATGTGCCAAGCGAGCATCATTTGCATCGGTCACGATTGATTCTTTAATCACCCTGTCAAGGGCCCCCATTGAAAAAGATAAATCCTCCATGTTACCAATTTCACTGAATCCATATCCTTCTGAGAAAATGTCACTTTTTTTACCCACTTCCCCTTTCACTATGATGGGTGTTCCACCTCTACAGTCCCCATATGGTATCCCACTTTTTTCTATTATAATGCTCCCCTTCACCTCTCCATAATCCCACATAGTTGAGGCTTCTCCTTTTGTCACCTTATTTGGTTTCCCTCAAGGTGATTCTATTGTTGCATAAAGCATTGACACCCCATAGAGTCTCCAAGGTCATTTCGATGCAATAGAGCTAGCCTGGCAGGCTAGAAAATAGAAACTATAGATAAAAGTTGTGGCACAACCAAATACTAAGAAGATTGAGGCTTATTTCAATGAAGATCAAAATTCCCTATTGATTTCTACCATGAAGCCGCTAATATTCATACCAAAGGGAGAAATACAGATGGAAGATTACAAAATTAGAGCTATGGGCATGGATTTAAGTGAAACTCACCCGCGTGGTAAAGTGGTTCTAGCTAAGGCCACCTAGAAAGTGGTGTATACTCATTATGAGAAGTTGGACAAGAAATTAAAGAAGCACGAGGTAGAGTTGGTAAATATAAAAGAAACAATAAGAAAACTATAAGTAAAAATCAAGGGCAGAGAATTGGAAATGGCTCGCATAAGACAAATACATGATCAACAGGTGGAAGCAACTAAGTTGCTTAAGAAGGCCCAAAATGAATAGAGTTGGCTTTATGCTGAAATAGAAAAGTTAAGGGTTGAGCTTGCTACTGAATGACAGACAAATGCAGAATACCAATCTATTCAGGAGAACATGGAGGAAGAATTGGATAGTGTCCAATCTCAAGCTTTTGGTAATCTACGAAAGGCCCAAGCATAAATAGGGAGGGAAAAGCAAGAGAAGTAGGAGATTTAGTCCATCTTGCAAGCTCATGATCAAGAGGTTGAAAGGTTGAGCTCTAAACTAACAAATTCCCTCCATGAAAAGAACTAGATCGAGGAGAATATGAAGGAAAGGGAATTTCATTTCCATCAGGAATTGGCTATAGTGCAAGGATCTAGGATCCTCCCAATATTGAAAAGACTGATATCTACACATTGGGAAAGGATCAAAGTTGTAGTTGCTTCTCTAAAGCTAGTCTTGCAGTTTCTAAGGGATGCTCAGGAATTAGACGAGAAGGTTGGCCCGGTGACTAACCAAATTCTACAAATTTATGCTCCCTGGGCTGCGAAATCAAAAAACCTGATTTCTAGGTTATGCAAAGCCACTGAAGAAGCTTTAAGAGGCACATAAATTCCTAATTAGAGGGCCTCTTCAAGGAAAGCAAGTGAATTTGTCAATTTCTATAAGGTAATAGAAAAAAGTAAAGAACACCAGGTAGTGTTGAATAGAAAGGAAAGTGAGATAAAAAGTATTTTAGTATTTTGCTTGATTTTTGTTTACCTGCCCTTTTCTTGCCAGATGTAGGAGTACTATCAATCAAATAGATCATGGATGCAATTAGGAACAAGGTCCAAATTTCTATAGAACTCTAAGGTATAAGTCCATTGCCCACTTTTGATCAAATCAAGAAAGAGATCCTTCCCCTTTCTCAACTCTATTACCACATTGCGGTTGTTTCATCAAGGTGGGGAGGTGTTTCTTTTAAAGAATTTTTTGAGTTAGATCAAGCATATGAGATTCTCTACACTCCAACCCACTGATTTCGATTGGGAAGTACAACACTCCACCTTCCTCAAACTCCAATATTTTCTAGAGCTCTAGGTTCATGTTTCCACAAGCAAAGGTCCCTTGTGAGTCACTAGAATTGTAAAGAAAAAATTTCTTTTAATCTTTTTTGGTTTTTGACTTCTACCTTTTTTAGCTTTGGGAGAAGTTTGAGGTTAATGAAGAGAAGACTACTCTGAAAGATGCACAATGCACCACATGGTGGCTGCATGGCTTTTGTATATTTTTTTCCTTTTGGGTGGGAGCCAAGACACATGTATGCATGGTGGGGATTTTCCTAAAATCCATTCTCATAAATCAGAGATTTCTTGCTCGCTCGACACGTCATCTATTTAATCGAGAAGTTTTATTTTTGTTGAAAGATATCTTTAGGCAGAGTTTTTTGAAATGTGATGGGTGTCTTGTCTTCAAGATGGAACCTTCGAGTCAGCACCATCAATCTGTATGATTGATCAATCAAATTTTTTCTAAGCTACGTTAGATCCATTTTTTTTCTAATTGCAATCTTTGCTAAATATGTCAAAGCCATTAATAAAGCAGTTGAGACTTAATGAGCAAAGATTGTTGTGATTTAATCAAGATCTAAGATTGGATCGTGGGCTATCAGGTGTAGGAACCTAACAATTTTTACTTTTGGAATGTTAGTGGCGATGTTGTCTTCTTCTAGTTATAAAGAGGGATTGGTAGCATAAGCAAAAAAAATTTAAAAAGTTACTTCGAAAACATTTTCAAAGTAGATAGATCTAGTAGGGAGTTTATATGTTTTCAAAAGTAGAAAGTTTTAGAGAATACTGCTATTCTCTGGCATGTTATATTTTAACTCAAACTATCATTGGATTGGCATAAAACCTTTGTTTTTCAATTCATTTGATATTGAAGTTTGATCTATTTAGAAGAAATCTTTGAAACTATGCATGTTATGGCCTTTGTCAAACTCCTTCTTTATGTTTTCATTCATGTTAAAAACATTGTGTTAAGATTATTTTGATAGATCGAGTAGCTAATTTTCATGTTGTTAATCTTCTATGTTGAATGATAGCTTTTGGAAATTAGATAATGTCTGTTAAACTTTTCCATTTTCTATAAAAGTCATTATTTTTCATATTATGCTATAAAGGGACAAAGGGTTTCTTTAATTTTTTGGATATTTTTGTTAACTTGAAGATTTTTCATATGTCTGATTGGAACTTAATGGGTGTTTCCCATGAGGAGATTTGAAAGATTACAATGTGCTTGTACTAAGCCTTTGTTGCTCATTGTCTTCCCAACAACGAAAGGTTTGTGGCATTCTATGTCTATTATATTGTTTATAGGAAATAAGTTGAGGTTTAAAATGTAGTAAAAGCTTTCGCGCACCACTATTTTCATGTTTTATTTGCATTTCATTCTACCTTTTCCCCCAACACAAAGAAGAGTCATGTTTCTATAAAAATCCCAAAGGTTATTCAGTGAGATGCAAATTGGTACCCCACTCGCTAAATTTCCCATAAGGTTGTCGAAGAGGTGCAAGAATTGATCATCAACATAAAGCATTCTAGATCAATTCATCATAAATCATCATTTGATCAACTTCTCTTCTTCCTCATAGTGCCCTACTTTCTTGTTCATGTGGATGCTTTTCTTCTTGGTCATCCATTGAAGACTATAGGTTCAAGTGGGTGTTTCTCTATATTTCTAACATGGTATCAAAGCTTAGGCCATAGAAGGATTTGTCTCATTTTCAAGAAGTTGAGATGAGGAGAACATCAAAGTATGAAGGGTTTTATTGAAGGGCTAGTTGTTCTCATCCAGGAGACAACAATTTTTTGAGTCACTTTGGGTCAAATTTAACTCTATCGTGTTCAGAAGGTCCAAAAACCTAAGGATTTCCTACCCATTCGTTGAGATTCAACTTCATCAATTGAATTCCATCAGAGGTTTTTTGCAGAAAATTTATGGGAAAAATGTGGATCATACTAGTGTTGGAGAAAAAATATCCCCCCCTCCTATTGCAGAAAAAAAAAATCCCCCTTGGTCGGCCTATCATCATTACAGGTTATCAAAACAAAAACAAAAATATTTGGGCTTTTTTTACTATAGTTGCAAAATAAAATAAAATTTGGGGCTCATATTATTTTTGGTTGGCATATAATAGTTGCGGAAAAAATTAAATATTTGCGACCTTATTGGTGGCATTTATTTTTTCTAGCAGACTATATTTAATTTTGAGGTTGTATTTTAAATACTTGTTGACATTTTTTTATTGGGGCTTCATTTAAAAGTTGCAGTGGATTTCAATTTTTTCAATAGTTGGCCTTCTCTTGCAAATTGGGTTTGATTTTTTTAATCAGTATATCCATTGGGTATGTGCAGAATCACCATGGAAAAAACAAGCCCTTAAGTGGCAAAAAATTTAGAAAAATCAGAGTTAAAAAACTTGATGTAAAAAATTGAATAAGTTATCTATATTATTTCAAAAATATGTAAGAATAGAATCTGTAGAAAATTGAATGTAGTTTATAAACTACTAGGTTTGTTTAAAAAAAAAAAAACCATTTGGTGAAAATTTGAAATTTCAATGCAGTAGTACTTAAATTTCAAGAAAAAATAAGAAGTAGGTGTATGTCTGACCACCCTAACCACAATAAAATGATAATATTTTTTTATAATATTTTAGATATAAGTAGAGGACTCATGTCCTAATGTGATGCATATTTTTTTGTAATTTTTTTCCAAATAAATAATTAATTATGAATTTTTTATTACAACTTTTAAAAAATATAAAAACTTGTATGTCTGACCACCTTAACTTGGTCAAAACTTCATGAAATTCATTTTTTCTTCTTTTAATCCAATATTATGTGAAGCATAGAATGTGACGCATGTTTTGGATTCAAAAAATGTGATATTGTTTGAAAGCTATAGATGTTTTTCAATCAACCTATCAATTAGGACTTTAATTGTAATTCAAATAGAAAATGAATAATAATTACTTATTAAATTCAAAGTAGAGCATAATTTATATTAGTGGAAAGCTGAGAATCTCCTTTAAAAATCCTTTTCGTTTCATCAATTTTGGGTAAAAAAAAAGTCGTCAGCCACATACCCATCATATTGCCACTTTTTTGTCCATCATGATCATGCACATACCCTATTATTTCAATTGCCATTTGGCAATATTGAAATCAGAAAGCATATTGTATTCAACCTTTTTTCAAAATTTGTAGGATTCAATATTTCACAGGAGTTGTAAGTTTGTTGTCAGTGCATGTAGGGTGTGATCATTTGTGGGTTGTATGGAGGCTTTTGTCAGTGATTTTGGTAGGGTCCTTCTTCATAGTTTGTTAGAGCATTTTTTTTAATAGACCCGTATTCATTACTTTTCATTCGATCCACTATCATTCATTTCCTAAACCCCCACCGACTACTACCACTATGCACCGTCGACTGCTCATTCACTCACTGCAGAGTGCCTTCTCTTTGGTCTAAGTTTTATTGGGAACCAAGAGCTTTAGTTTGGAGGAGTGATAAGTGGCGCCACCCCATTGCCACCTGACCATAGCCCCACCACCACCGGCTTTAGTGGTATGCCTTTTCTTTTGTAGCAATCAGCCCCATGGTCATATTGCATTCTAGGGTCTAAAATATTTTTTTCCCTAGGTGTTTAAATTTTGCACCTATTTAGCCAGCATTCCCATATTGGGTAGGTTCTTCCTATATTGCATAAATTTTTACCAAGATATTAGATTTTTGCAAACAACATATCACTAGAAAGTTGATTCCATGTACTTCACAGCCATGTAAAGTATTTTTGTAGATTTTTTTGCAGGTACAAATTATAAGTATCAAAAGTCAAATCTTCCATTTGGACTCCCGAGCTCATATCTTTTCCCCATTTTGTCATATTTTGGAGATTCCAGTGACATTGCAAAGTTGATTCAGAGCTCTATAATTTTATCCATCCACTTGTTTTAGATTCAACCCTAGGTATTCTCTATTGAATTTTTGCAACTTGTGGCATTTTCTTGATAACCTAGACATACTATAATTTGGGAAATATTTGTTTGCATTGGAGGCTTCATTTTCACTGGCATATCATATATTGGAGGTTTCACAACATTTCTATTAGTTATATTTTCCTCTTGTTAGATTTTTTTTGGAATACATGGGAGAATCAAGATTTGAGCTTCTTACTCATAATTATCACACATGGAAGGTAAATATGCAAAGGCTACTTTTTTCTAAGGTATTATGGTCTACCTTGGCAGAGGAACAACCAAAGTTCATTAGAGAATATGAAAATTTTTCTCATCGAAACAAATGTGATGAGGTGATTGGCTTGATTAAATTGCATGTTTATGATTATTTTTTCTTCCACATTGAGGAGTGTACTACACCCAAACATGTATGGGACAAATTTAAGGGTCTCTTTGGTTTAGTCAATGATGTTAGAGCATTGTATTTAGAAGTTGAGTTGGTAGCCCTTTCAACTGATGCATATCCTACAATTGAGGACTATTTGGTGAAGTTGAAGTCTTTGCATACTTAGTTGGTAGGATGTGGTAATGATAAAATTGATAAGGAGTGCATATTCTTGATCTTATCAAAGTTAAAAGGTTCATTTGTGTATTTTTCTACTTCTTTCTATTATACTATGGATGGACTAGGTGATAGTTTTGTGATGCAATCATTTGAGACTTTTTGTGAGAGGTTGACTAGAAAGAAATCAAATCTTAGTTAGAACGATGCCACTTCAAATTCTCATGCACTGCTAGTTGCACCACCTAAGGGGAAAGGGAAGAAAAGTAAAGCTAAGACGAGATCTAGTGAGACTTCTAATATCTCTTCAAAAGAGGGAAAATATAAGAAGGAGAAGCCCACATTTACCTTTTTCCAAGGGAGAGGGCATGGTGAACATGCATGCTTCAAGAAGGAGATTCATGAGTTGAAATCGCTTCTCAAGGATCAAAACATTTTAGTTCCTTCTTCATCTCGTTCACCTTCTTCTACCAGACATGAGGAGCCACCACCTAAAAAGGTAAGGGTCAAGCATTGATCACTACATTTTTTAATAGATGTGACCCTAGATGGATTATTGATTCAAGAGCTTCAAGGCACATTGTTAGCTCTTATGATTACAACATTCGAGGTTCAATTAGAGCACTTGAGTTTGATAGAATGCTTATTGCTAATTCTACCATAGTTCATGTAGTTGGTATGTGTGATGTTAATTTGAGTTTTGGAAAATTCATGATGTTGCATTTATACTTGAGATGGCCCCTAATCTACTCTTAGTCTATTAGTTTTCTCAGGAAGGAAATATAGTTGAGTTCACATATGATTCAGTAATCATTCAGAAAGAGACATAAGAGCATTTTTTTGTAGGTTGGGCTAATCATCAGTGGAGGATATATACCTTCTCTTACTTCTGGACACCTTGATGATTTGATCCTTCTATTCATCAGTCTCCAGATTTTAGGGGGGATAGTAATTCACCTAATAGTTGTGGTGGTTGGCTAGATTTGGGTCTTCTTCATGTGGCACCATCATCATCTCATTTAGTCCAGTAGGATATATTCAGTTTTCCAAACTTGGGATTATAGTATGGCTTTGTTCTAGCTATTCTAGATTTAGCTACTTCTACAAGTTTGGAGGACATGCTTGAGGGGATATCTCTCCTCTATGAAGATTCTTCTTTGGAGAGTTTTCTTGAGTCTCCACATTTCCTTGTTTCGACCTTGATTAGGGATCCTACTCTTAGTGAGACATCCTTGGAGGCACTTGATTTCTTTTGAGAGATATCATATATGAGGCTTCTTCCCTCTCACTTCATCATGGAGTTTTAGTTTCTTCGGAATTCAACATTGGATTTATTTCTTCCTAGCGAGAGACATGTGGTTTGTCACCATTGGATAATCTTTTGGCTTTAGACTTCATTCAGTGGCTTTGAGGACACTTTATTGAAGGGGGAATCTAGTCTCCATCTATTCCTTTGATGGAGGAATTCTTGTATTGTAATATAGTGATGGATGCAGTTTTAAGGGAGTATTGATGTTGAGACCTCAATCATCACTTCCATTACTTGTACATGATTAGCATATATTTTACATAATATCTCTTTTTGGGGAGGAGTTTTGTCCCATGAGGATTTCTTCTTTTCTTTATTTGTAAGAGATTGCATTATTATTTGTGCATGGGTACCTAACATGGCCTAGTAGCTAGGACCCATCATCATTGCTTCATTTGCATCATAACTACACTCCTAAGTTGCAATTTTTGGGGGTGTTATTATGAATGGGACTATTTCCTACCTAGATATTAGTTGGAACTATTCACATCATTAATAATTTTACTTAAGAGTTAGTTTCCTAGGTGGCATTCTAGAAACTAGTATTTAATGGGATCATATCTCATAAATAGACATGCAATTATCTAGCCATTTAATATTATGCATTAGTAATTTAATGATTTTAACCAAGGTGTTTATCCAACTACCTCTATCCTTTCCTATTCAGGAAGGCTCTTGTACATTTGTTGTAACAAACCTGGTGTTCTGCTCAATAAAATTTTCCAAGTTTTTCACCTCAAGTGAATAAACCATGATGTCATAACATAGCAATTTTTTTTTTCTTTCCATAATGTAAAATACATGCATAATATAAATAAAAGTATTTCCAAATTCCAATTGCATACCATTGTAATTTGACAAATCTTTCTATAACATAGATGTCACATTGAATGAACTCAAGTATATCATTCATGATTACATTCTTACATATGAATGGGAACATGACACATACATAGCTCCTTTGAGATTTATCTAGCAATAGATATACAAAATGGTCTTGATGTCACCACATTGGCACATACATTTTCAATGTTCTTTCTCACTGGTGGAAATAGTCTAGTTTTCCTCGATACTGGCACAAACATATGCAAACCTTGGTCACCAAGTGATGAGGAGAAGCATCACTCAAGTACTTTTTCACCAACCATGGACTCAAATGTGGTCCCCCACACATTTGTCACATATGAAAAGATGGCCTTACCCTTTGACAAAGAGATTAGTTGGTAAACCTCATAAAAATATCCTATATGAGCTTAGTGTTGTGTCCTACATGACTATTTGTAAACCCAGAATCTAGGACTAGCATGCATACAAATGGATCACGATGAATTAATAGTGTAAATAGTGACAAATTACACTACTTTGGATAAAGTGTTCTCACCCAGTACTTCAAGTGAAGGCCACTCTATTCACATACACTTCTATAGCTTAGTTTGGATCTTGACCATTAATATACTATGTTTAGGTAATTTCCTTCCTTAGGTAATCCCTAACCTCAGAAATGACCTATTTCCCTTTCAAAAACGCTCTGAAATATCATGGAAATTTTCATCCTTGGTTTAAAATGGGAACTTTCATATCCCCCATGTAACTTTACATAGACAAGCCATTCACTATGAAAGACAATATAGTCCCAAGTATATCTTTATAATCTAGAGTATAGCTATATAAGAATCTTCTATTCATAGATTAATTATTCATAAATAACCAACTCCAACTAGTAATATACCTCATCAATAAGTGATGCTCATTAAAAGTATATCCTTATCAGTGAATGACCTCAATCAAAGAATAATCATATCGATAAATGATTCCATTCGATAGTGTATTCTCCTTAATTAAAAGGGTTTAAGCAAAGAGGCTACTCTTGTCAATACTATAACTTGGTATTAAGAGTGTATTACAACAAATCAAGTAGCAACTCTAACTCCCTAGGTAATTCCCACCTACGTCTCCATACACATAGTATCTCATAAGCTCAAGTGATTTAATAAATCACAAAGGTGAGTCTCAACCTCAATATACCCCAATCTTAGGATAAATTCATCCACCAATGACTAGCCTGATTATATAGGTTATTCTAATCTGATATATTCTAGTCAAGACTAAGTGGTCAACCCAACCTAGTAATTTATACCCAACCTATAGGTATCAACGAGTATTCAAGTTCTTATCCCCAAAGTAACCAACTAGCCATATAGTATATTCAAGTAACTTACCTATGAGTAACTCTTAAGCTACCCTTGTTTAATCATATCTAGTATAATAATAATACTTATGAAAAACAAATCCTCCTATCATGGAGTAACTATAAGAATTTCACAAAATAGTATAACAACTTCTAATTCATTTTTAAAACAATACTATTTTACCCTATATACAAGTATTCACAATAGAATAATTAAAGCAATCATGAAACAATCTTACAAAAGCTGAGAAAAATATAGGAAGATTATTCTCATGTGTGTATTCGCTTATCCAATCAACTAGTTGCAACTCGACTTTCCAAAATAGAAACCAGCTTAGCTTTGACCTCTCAAGTGATGCCAAAATAAACCTCTTTCTCTCAAGTTGATAATATACTTCACTCAATATGCTAATACTCTCATAGAAACTCAAATCTCTCTCTCAAAATAGAGCAGAATAATGCAGATAAGAAATGTAGAGGAAAAGTGTATGAAATGTTGAGCATAATGCATCCCAATTAAGAGTTTGACTCTACTACTTTTATAGCAGAAAAAATTATTGTCATCCTATAGAAAAGGCATGAGTATTGACAGAAAACTCCATGCATAACAACTCACTCGACTTAGCTAAAAGGTGGCACATAAATAAGAGTTTACTCAACACACTAAGCTACAGGTCGACCTCTAAGTTTTGATAGTAGGAAAGACTATTTTAATCTCCACATGATCAAATGGTGACATTCAAATTATAAGGTCAATTATACTTCTATCGATCCAAGGAGTTCATAATATGACAGACACATTTCACCTTATTCCTATTAAAAAGCTTGTCGTTTGCATAGTCATCTCACAATTTTCTGCGTATTGATTCATTCAACATATAAATGAATATGAATGAGTTAATATTCACATAATAATAATACCCATATTGACTATATATTTATATTATTATCATCGAATAATACCCATTGTATATTTGAACGTATCACTCATATTATTATATTTAGTACATAATAATACGTGTGTATATTCATACACATATACATATATATAAAATATAAATATATATACACTTCTCTATTAGGAAATAATGCTTACAAGTGTATTTGTATATATATACAGACATATATATTATATAGCAATATGACAGTCAAGTAATCTTTTTGATATTGAATTATTATGAACACATGATTATATTCACAATAGCATCATACATAAATATACGCATATCTATACATATCTTGTCATAATCGTATGGACATCCCATTATCTCCAATGTATGCGTATGTCGACATATGCATATATATGCATATATCCTAAATACTCATTTAACCATACAATTAAGCATAGTATTATAAGGAAGAACTCATAAGTTCCAAACATATAAAACATCATTAAAGAATGCACTCAACTGTAAGCAAGACCCTTACTAATGCAAACACATTATGCTAAGGATGACTTACCAATTCCCAACACAATGACTACACTCAATCATTCTATTGTGAATGTGTGTATAAGCTTAGATGGGTTACGTTACTAGTTACCCTACCAAGATCTTCTCTTGAGTGGTACTTCCCCTCCGCCTAGAGGAATGAACCTATCCCTACAACAAGCTCAACACATTCACAATGGTAGTTAGATGTTTATAATAAATTCATATGCATCAAAAATTTAGTATATTCATATAGAAATTAATGTAAACATATTTACTCTTTCAAAGCCACATAAAGCATTTAACAACACTTTCACATAATACCTATGGACGCAAAAATTGTACTCCTTTGGAGATAGTACATTTTTTGGTCTAATTTGGTCCTATTTTAGAGACCCTTGTAGTAATCACCCTTTAAAAACAACATTTATAGGCCCCTAAGACTCATTATTTTTGATTTTAAAGCCCATTCAACCCACAAATCATATAATTCCCAACAAGAAATGTTCAAATCATTCAAATTCTAGAAATCCCACCTCAAAAACCCCTGGTGAGACTAAGTCACCCAGGGTGGTGACTTAGTCCCTTTTGGGGGATTTTTCACTTTTGAGTGGGAAAATCACCGACTTAATTCAAATTTTTTATGGATGTCGACCTATAATGTCAAAATTGAATAATTAGGTATTGATGCCTATAAATATATGTTTTTAGGTCATTTTTAACAACATTAAGTCATTTTCTACAAAATAATTCAAGAGCCAAGTGTTGAATATCTTCCACAAGAAGATTTATTAGTCTATCTACAACAAAGTTGAAGCTTTAGGACAACAAACTAAGGTTCTTGTAGATCTTCAAGCTCACTTTTTATTCAAGAACTCACATTTCAAAGGGTTGATCATGGATGCCTATGGAGAATCATGGAGAAATCTAGGTTGAGGAGATGCAACTAGAGATCAAATCAAGCCTAAGGAATTATTTTCAAAGTGATTCCATCTTCCATTTTCTCTCTATTTTCAGCCCAAGGAAGATTTGCATGTTACTAAGATTCATTTCTAATGTGATTTAGGATCTCTTGGAATGAGTCTTGCATCTTTCTAGTTTCATTTATGCATCTTATTCCTACATGTTAGAATAGGGTTGCATCTTACTCCATATTTCCTAGTCTTAGATACACTTAAGGCTAGGGTTTTATGCATATTTCATTATCTCTTTCAAGGCTTAAATACCAACTAGGGGTTTGATCAAGGAAAAACCCCCATTAGAAACCAAATTATACTTTGATTTGTAGGTGTTTTTGTAGGTTTGGATCTAGGTTTCCGCTAGAAAAAATAGTGTAGACTGTTGGCTTCTGTTTCCACTTTTGGATTTGTAGAAAAGAAAAAGTGGACTAAGTCACCAATAGTGGCAACTTAGTCCCACTGCACTTGTCTATAAGAAATTTTTGTAGATCTACATACCCAATTGGCAGAAACAGGTTTTGGAGTAGTTTCCTAGATATAGGACTAAGTCACCCAACTTGGTGTAAGTGTCCCATTTGGCCTAAAAATCATATTTTCTAGAATTTCATAGACATTTACAGTCTTCATTTTGTCCTTCATTACTTTCTAGGTCCATAGTTTCTATTTAGCATCTTTATCTTGTTCTTTATTACATTTTATCTATCATTTTGCATATCACAATGCATTTTCAAACAACTTGCATTTCTTAGGTTTCACATTAATAATCAATATCTTTTATCATTTTATTGCATTAGAACATTAAATTTTGGCATATTCCATTAATCCTTGCATTAATTTTGAGTGTAGACATTTCCCATTTTGGCCCATCTTTCTCCTTTTAGGTGAAAAACCCTAGAAGTGCAAGAGAACATTAGGGTGCCAAAATCTTTGTCCACATTTTGGTGAACCTAAATTTAGAACATTTGACTTCTGATTTCAAGTGCATTTACATCCTAGGTATAGCTTGCATCAACATTGCATTAGGTTTTGCATTGATTTGAGTGAAAAACTCATTTAAGCTTGCATTATTGCATCTTATTTCTTGAACTAGTAGTGAAATTTTGCATCTACACTTTAGATTTGCATTGTACATTACAAAACACATCAATATCCATTAGAAAATTCAAAAAAACTTCAAAAATAACCCTACTAGAACTAATTCGCCACCCTGGGTGACTTAGTCACAATACACATTTTGCATCAGTGTTTTCATAATTATGTTTCTAGTTTCTTAAGTTATTGTTTGTTTCAGTTACTTTTTTGTTTCTATTCAGTTATTTTTTGTTACATTTGAACCATTAGCATTAGCATCATTTAATTTCATGGAAATTATGGATAGTATTATATTTTTACAATTTTCATTTTCAACATTAGTTCTTAGTTCATTTAAATCAACCTCATTAGAAAATGAAAACAAAAACCTCAAAACAACAAATGAAAAAATAAAAACTACATGATTCACTTTTATAAAAACTATATCATCCAAGACTTTTAGTAGTGATGACTTGGATAAGTTAGATGAATCCCTACAAAGCTTCCTGTATCTAAGTTCATCCACTTAGGCTTGTGATGACAAACCCAAACCAACTAGCGATAACTTAGCTCCTGAACCTTTTAGTCATGATGAATTTGACATGTTAGATGAATCTCTTTAGGAATTTATCTCACCAAATCCATCCACTAAGGTTTCTTGTGAGAAACCTAAAACAAAAGATGTCAATGTAATTCATCCTCAACTTGTCCTTTACCCACCCTTACATCAACCTTAACCTCCACCTAAACCTACGTTTACCCTTTACCCACCTTCACATCAACTTGAACCTCCACCTAAACCCAAGTTTACCCTTTACCCACCTAAGCATGATGTTGTTGCTCACACACATTACACTAGAAATAACCCACAACCACCACAACCAACTCCAACCTCCTTACCTTTACCCAAGTCTATACTGCTTAGTGCTCCTCGATTAAGGGAGTATGATCTTATTTAGAAACTTAAGAGAAATCTTGCTAAAATATCCCATTGGGGCCTTCTTCAAAATTCACCAAATTATCATTCTATGCTCCAAATAACATTGCAACCAATAGTGGTTCCTCCTAGTACAAACACAAATGATGTGGTAGCTCTCATATAAGGAATGAATACAGTTAATGTAGACATTACCTTCCATCAACATGAACTCCCTCCATAAGAATTAAGGAAATAAAATGAGGCCTTTATGATAGTTGCTCAATTCAATAGAATAGGCATCAAAAGGACCCTTATTGACAATGGCTCTGCCCTTAATGTGTGCAGTGTAAAGATCCTAGATAGATTACATGTGGATAAATCACAAATCAAACCTGAAGACTTATTTATTAGAGGATTTGACAATATCACAAAGCAACCACTCAATGTAATCACTTTACCTATTACCATCAGAATGGCTACTTTGAAAACTCCTATTCATTTCTTGCCCTATAATCTTTCATACAATCTTCTTTTGGGAATACCATGGATTCATGAGATGCATGTGGTACCTTTGACCCTTCATTGACTAATGAAATATGTTTGTAACAAAAAAGTTTATCAAGTTGAAATAGACCCTGAGCCTGAAAGTTGCTTACAACTTGAAAATGGAACACCAAGTCCTCTGAACACATTAATTCCAACATCTCACATAGAACCTCTTGGGACAAACAAGCAAGAAGAAGAACCTATGTCTAAATTTCTAGGTGATGATTGGGGTACATTAGAATTCACACCTTCATTTATGGATGAATACATAATTAGACAAAAAGAGGATGAAAAAAAAGAACAACCCATGGTTATGTCAACTCAAAATTTAGAAGAATATTCCCCAGCATCGACCTCCTCTACTTTGGATGAAAATACAATATACATAACAAATTTTGATGAGATAGATTATCAACAACCACCAAACCCGAAGGAAATGGAAAGACTTTATGGGTGAGGTTATGAGCTTGTGAAATAATTGGGATAGAATGGTAAAGGATGTGCAAAACATAAACAAGGAATTCATGTTCCTATAGAACCTAATACACAAGAGAAAAATACTGGTTTGGGATACTCTTTTTCTAATATAACAAAAGAAACTCAACAACCATCACTCAACATCAACACCATCACATGTAAACCAAGAATCAATCTCACACTAAAACATCCTAAATTCCTTGATATGGATTTACCCCCATCATGGGAGTATGTTGAAAGTGATGAAGACTTGAAACAACTGTTAGGAGTTTATGATATGGCATCCTCTACTCCCATGAAACAGGTTATCTGTGCTATGATTAACACCAAGCAAAAAGACATAAGTGATAAGCCGCATACAAGCATGGAACCACATGATCTTGAATTTCCTAAGTCAAATGCACTCCCCTTAGGGGATACAATTGATATACCAATGGACATAGATGATAAAGAAAAGGTCATTAAGATTGGGAAGTGACTTGATGATGAAGAACAAGAGGATACTACAACATTGCTTCATGATTTTCCAAAAACAAATTCTTGGAAATATTTTGATATGCTAGGAATAGATCTGAAGATAGTAACAAATAACATTGTTCTTGCTAAAAATGCTAAGCTTGTTCACCAAAATATACAAAAAATAAACCCTAAAATAGCCTTGCATGTTAAAGGAGAACTTGAAAAACTCCTTGACGCAGGTTTCATTCGACCTATTGATTATTCTCCTTAGATCTCAAACATTGTCGCAATTGCAAGACTTGATAATCATATTAGGATATGTATGGATTTTCATGACTTGAATAAAGCCTCCTTAAAGGATTCTTTTCCCCTTCCTAATATTGACATGATCGTGGATTCAACTATTGGACATGCTTTCTTGTCATTCATGGATGGATTTTCTGGTTATAATCAAATCTTTATTAACCCACAAGATCAATATAAGACAACATTTGCATCTTTTTGGGGAATATTTTGTTGGGTTATGATACCTTTTGGATTAAAGCATGTAGGCACAACTTATCAATGAGTAATGACATTGATATTTCATGATTACATACATAATATCTTGGAAGATTATGTTGATGACATCTTAGCCAAATCCTTAACAAGACAAGACAATGTGAATTTCCTTCAAAAAATCTTTGAACGGATTCATAAATACAACATGCAACTAAATAAAAAAAAGGTGTGTCTTTGGAGTAGATAGTGGAAATTTTTTAGGGTTTGTCATAGAGGCATTGAGGTGGACATAGAAAATTGATGCTATAATTAATATGCCACCTCCTAAAAACAATTCTCAATTGTGCACGTTACAAGGAAGAATTCAAGCCATTTGTCATTTTGTCACCTCATTAGCTGATTAAACATTACATTTCACACATCTCCTAAAAAAGGATGTGCATTTTGATTGGAATGAGG
This sequence comes from Sequoia sempervirens, assembly GCA_007258455.2. Taxonomy (NCBI): domain Eukaryota; kingdom Viridiplantae; phylum Streptophyta; class Pinopsida; order Cupressales; family Cupressaceae; genus Sequoia; species Sequoia sempervirens. The sequence continues at coordinate 208,587,405 of VDFB02379711.1, read as the reverse complement.
ATTACAAATGGGTATGTGCAGGATCATCATGGAAAAAACAAACCCTTAAGTGGCAAAAAATTTAGAAAAATCAGAGTTGGGCAACTTGATGTGAAAAATTGAATAAGTTAACTATATTATTTCAAAAACATGTGAGAATAGAATCGGTAGCAAATTGAATTTAGTTTCTAAACTACTAGGTTTATATTTTTTTTTAAAAAAATCTATTTGGTGAAAATTTTAAATTTCAATGCAGTAGTACTTAAATTTCAAGGAAAAAATAAGAAGTAGGTGTCTGTTTGACCACCCTAACCAATATAAAATGATCATATTTTTTTATAAGATTTTAGATATAAGTAGAGGACTCATGTCCGGATGTGATGCATATTTTTTTGTAATTTTTTTCCAAGTAAATAATTAATTATAATTTTTTTATTACAACTTTTAAAAAATATAAAAACCTGTGTGTCTGACCACCTTAACTTGGTCAAAACTTCATGAAATTCATTTTTTTCTTTTTTAATCCTATAGTATGTGAAGCATAGTATGTGACACATGTTTCAGATTCAAAAAAATGTGATACCGTTTGAAAGCTATAGATGTTTTTCAATGAAGCTATCAATCAGGACTTTAGTCGTAATTCAAATAGAAAATGAATAATAATTATTTATTAAATTCAAAGTAAAGCATAATTTATATTGGTGGAAAGCTGAAAATATCCTTTAAAAACCCTTTTTGTTTCATGAATTTTGGGTAAAAAAAAAGTGATCGGCCACATACCCATCATATCGCCACTTTTTGGCCCATCATGATCCTACACATACCCAAACAAGCCATTGAGAGTTTGAAGGAATATCTTGCAACCCCACCTATTTTACAACTAGCTATACCAAACAAGTTGTTCATCCTTTAAATAGCTACATCTGCTCATCTCTAGTAGCATTGTTGGCTCAACAAGATGAGAATAGAAAAGAGCATCATTTTTATTACATTAGTCAAACTTTAATCGATTATGAAACATGCTACACACCAATCAAGAAATGATATTTCGCCCTTTTATTCACTACTAGTAAGTTGCAACACTATTTACTAAATGTGGAAATACAATTCATGACAAAATTTGATCCTCTAAAACATCTCTTTAATAAAACAGACTTATCAGGACGTTTAGCTAAATGGGTAATGTTGTTGACCGAATTTGACCTTACGTTTGTTTCACAAAAAGCAATCAAAGGCCAAGAATTGAATGACCACTTACTTGATGCTCCTTCTCCTCTAGCACTACCTAGCAATGACTCTTTTCCTAATGACAATGTGTTGATAGTAGACATTCCTTCATGAGAATTATATTTTGATGGATCCAAGTGTAGAGCAAGTTCTTGTGCTATAGTTATCTTAATTCCACATGTAGGAAAGCCTATTCCCTTGCCATATCGATGGAATTTCCTATGTACGAATAACACAGCTAAGTATGAAGCATTAATTGTTGGGTTGTGTCGTGATTTGATCATGGGTTTCAAAGATATTAAGATCTTTAGTGACTCACGACTTGTTATTAAACAAATAAATGGAACATATCAAGCAAAGCATGAATTTTTTTCTAAATACAAGGATCTTATCATACACTTGTTAGAGAAGTTTCATACATTCACCATTGATAACATCCCATGAAAATATAATCGGCTTGCATATGCAATGGAAAGTGTTGCCTCTCTTATATCCCCTCAAGATTCTTCAAATAATTTCACATTCACTATTCACCCTATCATTAAACCTTCGATCGATGACATAATAGAAGTTTCAATGATAAATGAGGAAATCTCGAGTGAATGGTATGATACCATATTCAACTATTTGAAAAATGGTATCTTTCCCAGCCAACAACCAAAATCCTTCATGCTCACTTACGAAAAATTGCATATAAATACACCATTCTCACTAGTGTGTTGTATCAAAGTTCATTCAATGGTATCTTACTTCAATGCTTAAACAAATATGAGATACCTCTAGCACTTCACCAAGCCCATGAAGGTGCTTGTGGTGGAAATTTTGGAGGGGAAACATTGGATCAAAAACTTATTTGTATCGGGTATTATTGGCACAACATGGAACGTGATTGCTTCAATTATGCTTAGAAATGTCATAAATGTCAAGAACATAGCAATTTGCATCATGCTCCTACTAGTGAAATTAAAACTCAACTTCCGATATGGCCCTTTATGGTTTGGGGATTAGACATTATAGGAAAAATTTCACCTCCTTCCTCCACTGGACATACCTTTATCATCACTGCAACTTATTACTTCAAAAAATTGGTAGAGGCCATTCCTCTTCGATCTACAACAATTGAGGTAATATTTCGTTTCATCCTAGAATAGATTATTGCTGGTTTTGAACTCCCTTCCACGTCAGTCTCTAATAATGGTACACCATTTAAGAATAATGATGTGAATAAATTATTGGAGACCTTTAATATCCAACATCATTTTTTGACACCTTATTACCCACAATCTAATGGCCAATCTGAATCAACTAATCAAGTCCTTGAAAAAATCTTAAAGAAAATTGCTAATAAACATCATAGGGATTAGCACACACAATTACATTATGTTCTTTGGGCTTATCGCAAAAATGTTCTATCTTCCACAGGGACCACACCTTATAATATTTTCTATGACACTAAAGCAATAATTCCCTTGGAGTTAGAGATTAACACACTTAGAATCACTCTTCAAGGACTTGTTGACCATGCACATTATAGAAAGAAAAGATTACACCAGCTTGAGATGCTCGATGAACAACACATTAATGCTCTTGAACATCTTCAAGCTTATTGCAAAAGTTAGGATCACCATTATAATCTTAATGTTATCCCTTGACCATTCCACAAGGGTGACTTAGTCATATCTGCAAATTAGTGTAACATCAATGCTGACCCAAATGAAAAAGATAAATTTAGTTCTAATTGGTTGGGACCATACATCATTGATAAAACTTTTGGGTTTGGTGCATACATGCTAATGGAACTAGATGGCACACCGCTTAAGGAACCTATCAATGTCACACATTTCAATCAGTATTATGGGTATGTGCAGATCATCATGGATAAAAAAGGCCCTTAAGTGGCCAAAAATTTAGAAAAATCAGAGTTAGGCAACTTGACATAAAAATTTGAATAAGTTATCTATATTATTTCAAAATATGTAAGAATAGAATCTATAGAAAATTGAATGTAGTTTCTAAACTACCAGGTTTATTTAAAAAGAAAAATCCATTTGGTGAAAATTTGAAATTTCAATGCAATAGTACTTAAATTTCAGGGAAAAAATAAGTAGGTGTATGTCTGACCACCCTAACCACAATAAAATGATAATATTTTTTTAAGATTTTAGACATAAGTAGAGGACTCATGTCCGATGCGATGCATATTTTTTTGTAATTTTTTTCCAAGTAAATAATTAGTTATGAATTTTTTATTACAACTTTTAAAAAATATAAAAATTGTATGTCTAACCACCTTAACTTGGTCAAAACTTCATGAAATTCAATTTTTCTTTTTCTAATCCTATAGTATACAAAGCATAGAGTGTGATCCATGTTTTGGATTCCAAAAATGTGATACCATTTTAAAGTTGTAGATGTTTTTTAATCAGTCTATTAGTTAGGACTTTAGTCATAATTTAAATAGAAAATGAATAATAATTATTTATTAAATTCAAAGTAAAGCATAATTTAATTGGTGGAAAGTTGAGAATCTCCTTTAAAAACCCTTTTTATTTCATCAATTTTGGGTAAAAAAAAGATCGTCAGCCACATACCCTACAAATACCCATAATATTGCCACTTTTTGGCCCATCATGATCCTGCACATACCCTTATGTCTAATCCCTTTTAATAGTATGAATGATAAATCAGTGTTGTTAGAGCTATCAGATTGTATCCTATATGCTTTCACATTCCTTTAATCTTGACAACTACTTATGTGTGTGTCTTGAACACTAAGGTAATTTTATTTAATTTATTTTATAATTACTTTAGGTTTCATACTATTCAAATTCATCGTGTGTGTTATGATAAGTTAGATCATTAATACATTTAATTTAGCATAACATACTTAATCATCATGTTGTATCTAAAAGAAATTGTAATAAGTTTTAATTAGATCACATAAGCTTTGTTAAATCATACAGACATTAATTAAGTAATATTATCATGGTTATTTAATTAATCACATTGTCATTTAACATTCAACCACATTAAGACAAGTAATACAACATCAAATGCTCATATATATATATATATATATATATATATATATATATATATCACAATGTTTTATGTACATGTCATCAAAATATACAATATCACTGAGGTCTATAGGTACTTGATCCCTCAGGATTTGGTACTCATGATCTGGTAGTAAGAAATTGGGAGACAGTCATATGTCATTGTGACCACGATCTACTGAATCTAAGTGTAAACTCTAAGCTCTGTATTCATCCAAGAGCCACCTGATGCTCCCGTACTATATGATCCCTCTCTACCTGTAGTCATGCTACCTCTACCTCCAGTCTCTCAACCTTTGCTAGGGTTTGGGATGACTATCCTGCAGTCTCAACTCGGCGGAGTTGTCTCCTTAGACTCTCATATGCTCCTATAATCTCGTGAATGGCCCGAGTGACTCTGGATCCCGCTCCAAAATAGGTGGGGGAACATAATTTGAATCCATCTCCTCCTCGTTGATGGATGTTGGCACTATCTTTGTAGTTGCTTGATGGTAGAACTCCCGCCAATCTCTCATCACTCCTACAAGGTAGAAACAATATAAAATTAGTACACATCATGATATTATATAAAGAGCATAATCACTAAAGTACATGCATAAAATCAAATATCATCACCTATATCTTTGGTAGGCTAAGAAATATCAACCTCGTCTGGTGTAGGGGGCATGGAATATGTGCTAGCCTCTCCATGACTATGGGTACTAATGAAAATTGCTCGTGATCTCATCATACGAATGGGAGAGGGCTCTTCCCACTCATGTCAATCCTTAGCTACTACATCATCACTCTCACTCAAGGGTGGATCCTCCTCCTCATAATCCTCCTCATCATCCTCATCCTCATCCTTGTCCTCTCCCTCTTGGCCATCATAGTCAAGATCAGCATGCTCATTGTACTCCTCATCAATGACATCAATAAATATGTCTAGAGCTCTATATCGTGTCTCCTCGACCCTATCCTCTCTGTCATCTCCCTCATCTAGCAATGGTCTTGCATCTCCTACAGGATTATCGATCGAATATACAAGAGCTGGGGGTGATACCGTCCACCACTCCTCATAGTCCCATGTGGCATCGACAATGTCTACATCGGAGACTAGAGGCTGATCATGATCTAAGAAGTTAGAGCTGCTCTCAACAACATGGTCTAGAGTGAGCCACACTGTGTCACCTAGTCTTCAGCCACTCCACACATACCTCCTGAAAAAGGATCGTGCCCAAGGTGGTCTTTGAATCTATTTGAATTTTTGCATGACTTAATCATAGTAGAAGCGATGTACTGTGTGATCATGTTGGCCAACGAGAAGTATGTCTAGCTGTAGTCTCCTCAACTATCTCGTGTGATTTGGCCACTGTAGCATTAGCTGATAAGGTCTCCACAAGATCTCATCCTCCTCCAATCAGTCAAATCTCACTCTCCACAAATGTAAATCCCCATACTGCCATAACCACTGTAGAGGATAGTCGAAGGCTCAAGGATACCCCACTATTGTAGCACATGGGAAGCTAACTAGCCTAGTACACGTGATATGCTCTAGGCACCAAACCTGTAGAAGCATGCATTGCACCATGTTGTCTACCTCCTAAAAAACAAACCAACCAAGATCATAAAAAAAATGCGCAAGGATACAATGCCCCCAGGTGTACACTATCTAATGCTCTACCATCCCATGTACTAGGTGAGATAGTCCTCCCTCAAGGTGCATTGCTCGCTCATCTGGGATGAGTACTAGTGCCACTATATGCATCATGATTCATCTCACCACTAGTGCTTATGAATAATGTAACATTTCCAGGTTAATCCACCCTCTCACCCGCTCATCATGCACTGGACCATCCAGACAATACTGCAAATTGACATTCTTCTCATAGAAGGTGCAGTCTCTTTGGAAGTGTACACACTCTCCTTGAATAGGAACTCAAAGAATACAATGTACATCCTCTAGGGTAATCGTCATCTCACCTATTGGAAGGTGGAAAGTGCATGTGTCTGCATCCTAGTGCTCATAGAGGGCCATCAACATAGCATCATGGTAGCTCATGGTGGGCATGGGGTACACCCAATAGATACCCACATCCTATAGGTTTTGTCTCCTTTGTTGTAAGTGTAGGGGCTAAATCTCTAAGAAAACTCAACTTCCTACCCCCTAGATGTTGTCGTGAACACATGGGTAGCTATCAAGGCCACAAAAATATGCTCTATAAACCATGTAATACCTTTAATTTTTACTTTATTTATCATGCAAGTGTACTAAAGTCCATCTAGTGTGCTTTCCTAAAGGCCCTAGATACTTTAGAACCCCTTTGGGACACTTCACAAAGAAATGAGACACTTTGCGAACAAAAGGGACACTTTGTGAACAAATGGGACACTTCGCAAAAAAGGGGACACTTTGCAAAAAAATTTCCAAGATCCTAAATTAACCGAGAAATGCATAGAAATCATTAAATAACTGCATAATCACAAAGAACAAGTGGTAGAATCAACTCACCTCGTGATAATTCTTGTCATGTGCCACCTTGTCTTGTAGAATGTCCAGTCTCATCAGCCTATAGTCTCATCTGCTCTACATCTTTCTGTCTTCATTTGTCACTCTCACACTACAAGAAGGTGAAATGAAATAGTAAGTGAAAAATTACTTCACTTTTACCTCTTTTAACTCTTTTAACTCTTTTTTACTCTTATGTATGAAATTAAGGTTTTTACTACCTTAAGAGTTAATAAAAGTATTTTTTATTCAAAACATAATGGGTGCTAGTGAGCTCCATTTTTGACATCATTTGATACGTTGTAATCTTGATTCCACACATGACATTATCACTTTTCTATCATTATGTGGCATGGTACTTGGATATGTCCTACAATATGATTTTTCTTATTCAATTTGGCTAGTTTGCTATCTTGATTCCACCTCTGTAAAGCAAGTGAAATCAAGGGGGGAATACATCTACCCTCAAATTCAATTTCTAGAAGTGACATAAGAAGGGTTTTTGGAAAACTATCAAATTCATGTTGCAGGATGTGGTTCCTAATGTTGTGGCTTTGCAGATGACTACACTAGAGGCTTCATTCTCCCATCTTTTGAATGAGTATCCTTTTTATGGAATAAAGTGCACTATTTAGAGCCCTTTAGCTTACAAATGCACATAGAGTCACATGGGCGCTAAAGTGGGGGCTAACTGTGGACACAAAAATTATACTTCTTTGGAGATAGTACAATCTGTTGTCTAATTTGGTCCTATTTTAGACACCCTTGTAGTAATCACCCTTTAAAAACAACATTTATAGGCCCCTAAGACTCATTATTTTGGATTTTAAGGCCTATTCCACCCACAAAACATACAAATCCCAACAAGTAATGTTCAAATAATTCACATTCTAGAAATACCACCTCAAAAACCCCTAGTGGGACTAAGTCGCCTAGGGTGGCGACTTAGTCCCTTTTGGGGGATTTTTCACTTTTCAGTGGGAAAATCACCAAATTAATTCAAGTTTTAGATGGATGTTATCCTATAATAAAAAAGATAATGAATAATTAGGTATTGATGCCTATAAATATATCTTTTTAGGTCTTTTTTAACAACATTAAGTCATTTTCTACAAACAAATTCAAGAGCCAGGTGTTGAATATATTATGTGAGAAGAAAATTTATTAGTCTATCTAAAACAATGTTGAAGCTTTAGGATAGCAAGCTAGGGTTCTTGCAGATCTTCAAGATCGATTTTTATTCAAGATCTCACATTGAAAAGGGTTGATCATGGATGCTTATGGAGAATCATGGAGAAATCTAGGTTGAGGAGATGCAAGTAGCCATCAAATCAAGCTTAAGGACTTGTTTTCAAAGCGATTTGATCTTCCATTTTCTCTCTATTTTCATCCTAAGGAAGGTTTGCATGTTACTAAGATTCATTTCCAATTTGATTTAGGGTCTCTTCTAGTGAGTCTTGAATCTTTCTAGTTTCATTTATGCATCTTATTCCAGATTTCCTATTCTTAGATACACTTAGGGCTAGGGTTTTATGCAAATTTTTGTATAGGAGTGAACTTTCACCCCATGTGTAAATTCCCACTTTTCCTCTTTCCACTTTAGAAAACCAAGTTCGGAGGCTTAATTCCACCTAAGACCAATGCTTACATCCCACTTGGCGCCTATTTTGAGCATTAGTGGAGGCGTTTCTATCGGGGATGACCGCACGACACACAAACATCTGCATGGTGCACTTACATCCCTAGAAGATTCATGCAGTTGAACCTGCAAAGGCGTTACACTTCTCATTGGGAGTCAAGTTGTAACGCCCCCTTTGGCCGACTGACTCAAATATGGTCATTTTTCTCCACTCTATCAAATTCATCTCTTGAACAAGCTTTTCATCTTCTACACAATCCTCTAATCATTCAAGCAATCCATTACACACTTTAGGCATCCATTATCACACTCTCGCAAGCTCTCAAGCAACATTATAGTACCTCATTGCAACAAACACAACACTCCATCTTTGGTAGAAAAAATTGGGAATGAAACTCCATTGCAGTAGAGGCTCGAGTACTCTCATTTTCTCCCCCAAGTAGCCTTGAGTGCTCTTGGTGGAGGTGGTAAGATTCCCCTTCTTTCCTTCTATCACTTGGTTGAGTTAGCACTTTACTATTTTGTAGTGCTTTTGTGTTTTTCACTACATTGTTCTCTTTATCTCATTTCTTTGGTTGTCCATGGAGGTGGAAACACCTAAATGGGAGTCTAACTGAGGCAGGCCCCTATACAACCACCCAACATTTTCCTCACTTTTTATGTGTAGGTGGACGTGCTTTTGAGGAGCTAGCTGGCGAATGAATTCTTTTGTGAGATTCTTCTCGCCACCCTTACTCTTGCATTTTTACATTACCATATAAGAGAACATTTCATTTACTTAATCTCATTATTTTGGCCCTTTAGTAATAGTTAGATGGGTCATTAGCCTATTTTGATAGGTTTGACCTTGCCTCTATTGTTTTCTGATCGTATGGACTCCAGTGCACTTGAGAGATGCTAATGCGTTGCACTGTCGTCTAAGGACCATGCTTCCGTCCTAGGGAAAAGAGCTCCTTGAGACATAGTGTTGAACCTAAAAACTAGCTCACCTAGTCCCACTTCAAAGTTTAGGATTGCAAAGTGGTTACAGGACTCAATAGTCCTCATCATTCTCATCCTCACACCCTAAACATCCCGTTTAGCTGAGGTAATCTAGGGAAACTTTCCACATCTTGTCCCTTCGTGACCTGGGGCCTTGCATGTGGAGGTTCCCCTACCTTATAATTTCATTATCCCTTTCAAGGTTTAAATACCAACTATGGGTTTTACCAAGGAAAACCCCCCATTAGAAACCAAATTATACTTTTTTGTGTAGGTGTTTCCGTAGGTTTGGATCCAGGTTTCCATTAAAAAATAGAGTGTAGACTGTTCGATTATATTTCCACTTTTGGATTTGCAAAAAAAACCAAAGTGGACTAAGTTTCCAATAGTAGCGAATTGGTCCCACTACACTTGTTTGTAAGAAATTTTTGCAGCTATGGATACCTAGTTGGTAGAAATAGGTTTTGGAATAGCTTCCCAAATCTGGGACTAAGTTGCTCAACGTGGCATAAGTGTTCCAGTTGGCCTAAAAATCAGATTTTCTAGAATTTAAAGGCATTTACAATCTTAATTCTATCCTTGATCAGTTTCTAGGTGCACAGTTTCTATTTAGTATCTTTATCTTGTTCTTTATTACATTTTATCTATCATTTTGCATATCACAATGTGTTTTCAAACAACTTACATTTCTTAGGTTTCACATTAATAATCAATATATTTTATTAGTTTATTTCATTAGGACATTACATTTTGGAATATTTCATTCATCCTTGCATTAATTTTGAGTGTAGACATTGCCCATTTTGGTCCATCTTTCTCCTTTTAGGTGAAAAACCCTAGAAATGCAAGAGATCATTAGGGTGCCAAAATATTTGTCCATAATACCTATATCAGTATTACATTTATTAGCAATCATATGAAACTCATGATTGCATATACTAACCTGTTTACCCATGAAGGTAAAAGTAAATCAATAATAACAAGATAGGGTGTAACATACTTCCCCCCTTGTGAATCATCATCCCCAACGATCTATAGCACTTTAACATACAAATAAATTTGAGTAAATTTTTATACTTACCCTTTTTAATTCATCTAAGAACCATAAAACATTCTTCCTATGTAGAACCACTCCTTGCAACCTTGTCCCTCCTAGATCTTGCATTGACTGTCCTTGCTAGTGCATAGGGAAAACTTGTATGCCTCATACATACTTACTCTCTCAAAGAACTTATGTGTTGTATTCATATTATCTCATATGTATATCCCTTGTATAATAATATTTGAATAACACATGACACCCATACAATAGTTATTGGAAAGAACATTCTCATTGGCCCATGAATTTATCCTTACTATAATCCAAGTAGAAAAGGAATGATAGTGCATTACGCACTACACAATGGGTCGCATCCTTTCCTTTGCTATTTACACCTTTCTAAAAATTAGAAGTCGAGTTTGTTCATCACTTCCACATCCATTTTCCTTAATCATAGCAGTAATGCTCCTGACCATTGTCCAACTTGAGCATAACATTTCTCTTGGACACCTATCAATTTTGAACATAACGATATCTCTTCATATAAAAGTTATGTATCAACAAGGTTTCTTTGATCCTTTCAATCTATTATCCCTTTTTGGACAACCTTTCTTGAATAAGGTTAACTTTATTTCTTATTCTATTTCATTCTAATATGCTTTCCAATCTTCCTTTCCATTTAATGGATCAAACCTCAATATTAGAAGTTTATAAGTATTTAACAAATCATTCAAGATTTGGTTTACCACTTTTGCTTGTTCATCTACAATAATATATTGCACATTTGTTCAATTGAATGTCTCATATTATGATCATGGTTCACAAAACCCTATCATTATTTGCTCATTCACAATTGAGACAACCTTCTCAGGAATACTAAGCAACTACTTCACACATTATATTATTTAGGATCGAAATACCATAAATCAAAATTTTCAACCGACGTTGGTTACCTTGGTGAGTTTTTCCACCATAACATTAAGTTAGTTCCACTAATATAGATAGGTTAAACTGTCGTGTGTTCTACCACTCCCCCTCTAGAATATTAAGAGTGCATACATGTCATGTTGATGATGACATCCAGTATTCATTTCCTAACACATTAGACATTATCTTGCCACATTTTGTGCAACCTCTTACTCTATGTTTTCCTAGATTATAGTGGTTCCTCACCCAAAAAATCACTTTGTCATTCCAATGTCCTAACTTTGAAATCAATTCCCTCATTTCATTCTTGAATCCTCCAAAAAATTTGGTACATAGGTTCTTTTCATCTCGTAATAGTCTATTCTTTGACTAAAAGAAAACCTATTTTGTGGTCTTATTCCACATTTAATTTCTCCAGTAATAATGGTTAGGATTTGTGTGAAGATAAATCTCATTTATCTTAGGACATCTTGGATTTCTTCCATCCTTGGTCATTTCCAAAATTGTATTCCTAATTTTTAGCTCAATCTATCTGCCTTGATGAGAATCAATACTAATTTCGAGTAATAATCCTCAATCAACCATTTTGTTCCTAAAATATCTATAAAATTTAATTGCATACCTAATAAGCAAGCATGAATGTTTCCATAATAACTCCAAATCATGGGTAATCTAGATCTTTCCTTACCTATTCCTTAGGAAATGATCTTTCCATTTATGATAAAGTAATCTTCCTATCCTTTCCATACATAATCACTGATAATAACAATTGATCTTTCAATCAATTATATCTAAGAATGGTGTGATAATAGGTCACAATCCTTAAACTTTCCACTAATTTTCTCCAAAAATTCCAATACTTTATCCTTTTCATCATGAAATACATGACTTAATTGACATCATGACTTATGAAGGAATCTAAAGTTCTTCCAAATTGAAAAATATGTTTCTGATTTTCGTTGGGTGGGGTACTTAATCTGAGTCAATCCACTCTCTTTCTTCCCCCCTTAGTGTTTCCACATCATTTGATCAACTCAAAGTTGAACTCCTAGAAAAAATTGGTTTGCTCGAAATGATTTGGCATTCCTTTTTTTTGGCTTTCTATTTCCTTTTTTCTTTCCTTCATGACATACTTTGAGTATACTTTTTCCCAAAGATAGATTCATAATTGATCTTTAATCTCATAGATTCAACATTTTGGATTATCCAATAAGAGATCTAATGAATAATAATCAACTTAAAAGTAAAGAGGCACACTAATATTCCAATTCTCTTTCCAATATCCTTTTTGTGGGGGAATTTCCATAGCCACAAAGCCTCTTTGGTTTATGTACTTTCCAACTTAGAGTGTTGTTTCCTTATAACTTCTAAAGTTTTGACACATAGTGTCATACTGTATCCCATTTCCATTTGGAACCTCTAAATGTATGTTGGTTTTCATTGACATGTCAGTGAGTTCAATTTATACTCCAACCAATCTATAGATGTACTATTCAAACCTTTGTCAAGTCAACTTGATTTACTTTTTCAGGTTTCTTTCATACTGTTACACCCCTAATCTTAACTATGTTTTAATTTTTACTTTTGAAGTAATTAGTAGATGATTACGCATGATTCAATGATTTTATGTTTAGTAAAAATGTCTGGAAAAACCAATGTTCTCATGAGTTATGTTTATTTTAATATAATTGAAATGTGTTTAAAAGTTGTCAAGGTGTGATGATTTCATAAGGATTATGAAATGATTAATGATACACTAATCTAGAGTCGGTGATTGCAAGTTGCACTCAGGGAACATGTTTTCACCACTCCGAGAAAGGGAGGGAGAGCATCATCAGAGAGAAGGGAATAGATATAAGGAAAAGAATAGTTTAACACCATCTTAATTCTTGTGTGGGTGTAAATTAGTGAACCTAGTTGAGTCAAGTAAGTGGTACTCAGCCATTTGGTGTAAGTCAAGATTCCTATTCATCAATTGTCAATTTATGTTAAGGAAAGCTTGATTGTTGACAAGGATTAGTCGATAGTCATTAGTTCTTGTGTCTGAAATGGATATACTCAAAAGAGAGTAAGTGCATATATGTGCTAGTGGTTTAACTATCATTTTGGTAGTTTCTTGATGAAGTACCAATATGTTAACCTATTCATATGTTTTCGATATTTACGCAAGATTGTGAGCGGGAAAATACCTAGACCCCAATCACACATATTGTCGAATGAATTATAATGACGTAGGTAAATGTCATATATACAATCATTACGATGATATATGTTTAATTTATATTAAGTTGAAGTATGAGTTTAACTTATTCTAAATTGTTGTGAGCTCTCCAAAGAGCATATTATGATTGAAAGATATTGCAACTACTTTCCCTCAAATGTGGAGTTTGACTCCTTAGTCCTTGATGTTATGGAGAGAGTATGGAGAAGCTTTGAAATTGATTTGGGATTGGTTCCTAAAACCATCATCTCCACTAGTTCTTGAAACCTTCGTGGGATGCTTATTAGGCATATTCTCTGCCTCATTCTTTGCAGATTGTATTCTCGTGGGGATAAGTCTTTTTGAACGGAAGATTTTTCATTGAGCATGGGGAGAAAATGTAGTGAAAACTCAAGTCTCCCTTAGCTCTCGCGGCATTTTTTGTTTCAAAAACTTCCACAATGGTCAAGAGTGAGAGTGGTCTTAAAGACCAACTTCCCACTTCTTGCATGTTATCTAAAACCCGTTAAAAGGAAAATATTTTGCATATCTTACTATGGTTACATGGAAATGATAAATCCTTTAAGGACATTTTATTAGGAAAAGGGGAGGGTAGTTTTGTTAACGGCGGAAATATTTAGAGCCGTCAAAGAAGAGGGAGATAGTTCTTTGGAGGGGGAAGAATCTGGTCATCGTAGAAGGGTGGTTTCCAAGCAAGCAAGAAAGGAAGTTCATGTCATAGGAGGCTCGAGTGAGCACGACGGAAAGAGGAATCCTTCAATAAAACCATATTGGATAAGTTATGAGAAAGAGAAGAAGATATGAGGAGCAACTCAAATAGAGAACATATCTAGAAGCTAGTCGTGAGCTTGCCGATAATATAAGTTAAGTGATTTTTATTTTTCCCTTTTGATTTTGTTTAAGAAATACTTTGCTGGAATCTTCAAAATGTTCTTTGTAACACAGATAATGAGAAGAATAGATGTCTTTTTTGCACGTCAATCATACTATGATTATTGTAAGGATTGCAAGTGGTTATATCTGTTGATACAAATGTTTTCGAACCACCCAAAACCAGATAGGTTGCACATATAATATCCTAGATGGTAGGCCATGATAAGTCTGCAAACTTCACTGTCATGTAGGGAAAATCCAAGGGTTGTGGAGTGGGAAGCCTTTTAAAATGCTATATCATCATTTCGAATAGTGGCGGGAGAGACGAAGTAGTTGGAGAATAACTTTGAATCTTGGGAAAACTTAGAACTATGTTTTAAAAACATAAAGTGATCTAGCAATGAGTCCTCGAGACAGTGAGAAAGAGACCAAATTAAGCTTTGTTGTCTCTTGTTGTGCATGTATGTATGTGAGAGCACTAGACCAAGCAGTAATCTCACACAAATTTTATGCATAGTAAATCCTCCCAAATAGCATCCACGCAGTGATTGGATAGATACCTACCTTGCAGGAAATTAGGCAGGAACCGAGACAAAATTAAATAAAATACAATGGACCTGATTCTTACTAAAGGTTCTTACCTTGATATATTGATCTAAAGCATGTAGTAAACTGGGAATTAAAGCTCTCTTTCCCAAAATATTGGTAAGCTTCTAATAAAAATTAAGTGTTGGAATATATGCTACAAGTGTAGTCTACCCCTATAAGGGAGGATCATGTGTTAGGATATTTTGGAAGTTACATGTTTTAATTCTAAGGATCCTTAAAGACTCTTTAAGATACTAGGATATCTTATTTATTGGCTTTATCTAGACAATCAAGTTTAAGATAAAGTTACTGCTCTAATTATATTATGAACACATTGAGGAAATGTCTATATTATGGGAAGAAATAGATTCTCATTGGAGAGCTAGGGTTATTATGTGAATGATCGTAATCCAAACCTACAGTATTTGGTGTTTTCAAAGAAAAGAAAACTAGATGACCTTATGATAAGCATATTTCTTCTTGTGTTAAACCCTCTCGAGGATGGGTATGCTAGGAGACATATTCAACTTCACCTTTGTTTCAAGATTGAGACTTTTAACTATCTCAAGGGTATAGACATACTATGATATAGGAAGTATGGAACTTATTATATATGAATGATAGAACTTATTTTAGTGCTATGTGCACAAAGGAATTTTGTTATTCCAATACTCGACATCAATGTTGTAACCAACTTTGAGAAGGGGATGTTGGGAGATTGAAACTCAACCCACATGACTATTATACTTGAGATTGTTGTTATAGGTATATGTGACATACGTATATATAAAGGATGATATTCATATGAGTTTAAATAACCTATCCTTATTCAAATGTGAGTAAACATGAGTAGACAAGGAAGTTGAAAGTAATTTATTATCTTTTACGAATATAACCTATTAAGGTTGAAGGATTGAACTTAGTCAAAGTACTAGTTATAGGAAATAATGGTACTCATTAAGATATATATATCAATGGGGATATTCCTCAAAGATTATGCTTATTCATTTTACATGAAATGTGAATTTGAGAAATGCTAAGTGGTCTAGGTAAGACTAGAAGTATTTGTTCTTATGTTTTGCTACACTTATGCTATTAATTTTGGAAAACAAAGATGTTTGATATTTCCATGTATTGTATTAGAGAAGCTAAACCATAGTATTGAAACAATGAGGATATAGGAAATCTATAACTCTTATGATGGCATATGACATTCTACATATATATATATATAGATTGATAGTGAAAGGTCGAGAAAACCATAGAACAAGATAGGAAGAGTCTTGGTAATAATTTAAGAGATTCTATGATAAGGTCGAAACTCAGTTTAATGCATCAAAGATGTTTGGTATTTGAATCTAAAGAGTAAAATGACAGAAAGTCATAAACCCTAGAAATTACAAGAATGCAATAAGGGACTTCTTAAAAAGGTTAGAAATACCTAAAACTTTATATTACATGTATATCCTAGATTAAGAATTAGTTCTAAGTTAGATTGGATAGAATGGATTTTTTGTACAGACAAGTTTGTGTCTAGAGTACCAAATAAATTAAGACATACTATTGGATGAGATAGTTTCTAAGATGAGTTAAAGGTGTGTGTCTAGATGGCATGACCAATCAGAATGATCATACTTAGCTAGAAGGGGTCTAGAGTTGTATGGTCGATTGAGTTTTGTAGGACACATGACCAAGATTCAGATAGAGAAACTTGATAGTTCCTTATATCTATACCCTTCATGAAGGGTAGGGCCACTTCAAGTTAGGAAGTGTGCAAGGGACCACTTGAGTCTGCGGTTGGAGGAAAAGCACTTAGATGATGCTCTCCCTCTGTAGCAGAAGACTCACAAAGGCTTGTGAAGATAGATATCAACATTCCAGATGCAGTGAACTCCATGTTATGGCTTATGACAGTCAACCTATGAGGTAAAACTATTATTTATGCCAAGTGTATTTTATGTGATATAAATGAAAGGTGTAAGGACTTCTCTTTGATTCTAGCTACGATTACATATGATTTCAAGTTATAAATTATCTAGAAAAGTTGTACTTTATTTCTTGTGCTTATGCAAATGTTACAAAACAAGATTCTCTCCAATGTTTACTAAGTTTATTTACCTTGTAGTAAATTCTTGAGTTTACTTGAGTATTTAGAGGAGGGATGTTACACACACAATCACCTTTTCAAGTGACTGTTTCCCAATTGTTGGTAACTTATTCTTTTGTAACCTTTAGAGATACCAAGGTTGTTTGGTTTCTTTCTCTCATCTTAATCAAATCTCCAAATTGATCTCATTGATTTTGGTTGGTGGAACGTTTTCCACATCATTGATTACATCATTTCTGACTAATCTGGTATTTTCCCTTATTCCAAGGTACTATCTCCTTTCTTGCAAGATCTTAGCCTTGCACAAAAAATAGATTTTTATCAATAGTTCTCCAACCTTGTGGATACCTCCTTCGTTAACTATCTACTTCGATCTAATTTATGCCAAAAATGCATACTCAAAGATTCACAGTGTTCTTACTAAATCCAAGAATCCTTGACTCCTTGCAACTATAGATTGCTACTAATAAGGGGGTTATCTCATTTCTTGCCATCCCCTTAGAGTCACTTAGCTATTTGTAGGATAAATTTATATATTGGTTATTCTTCCTAACCTTCCTACATAATCTGATTGCATAATCTTTCACAATCCAAGGGGATATCATAAATAGTTGTGGGTTTAGGAGTTTACACTCCATAGATGACTCTTATCTAGTCCAAAACATAAACAAGTTTCTAGGAATCTTAAATCTTCTCTTTCATTTCCCTATGTTCTTTTATCTTTCCATCTCGGTGTAAGAAATTTTCAACCATTATCTTCCAATAAGGTTTACATAGTGTTTGGGTAATGAGCTCATAAGTTCCAAAGCTGAACCTGGTAGCTCTAATACCACATGTAACAACCCTGATGTTTTGCTCAGTAAAATTTTCCAAGTTTTTCACCTCAAGTGAATAAACCATGATGTCATAACTTAGCAATAAAAAATTTACTTTCCATAATGTAAATTATATGCATAATAGAAACAATACTATTTCCAAACTCCAATTGCATTCCATTGTAATTTCAAAAATATTTCCATAACATAGATGTCACATTGAATGAAATCAAGTATATCATTCATGATTACATTATTTCATATAAATTGGAACATGACACATACATAGCTCCTCTAAGCTTTATCTAGCAATAGATATTCAAACTGTTCCTAATGTCATCGCATTGGTGCATACATTCTGAATGTCCTTTCTCACTAGTGCAAAAACTCTAGTTGTCCTTGATACTGACATAAACATCTGCAAACCGAGCAACTACCAACTAATTAGGAGAAGCATCACTCAAGATATTTTACGCCAAACATGGACTAAAATACAGCCCCCCATACATCTATCAAATATGACAAGATGGCCCTACCCTTCAATGAAAATATTGATTGGTAAACCCCATACCAATAGACCATTTGAGCTTACTGTTGTGTCTTGCATGACTAGAACTTGTAAACCCACAATCTAGGACTAGCATGCATACAAATGGATCACAAAGAATTGATAGTGTAAATAGTGGCAACATACACTACTTTGGCCAAAGTGTTATCACTTAGTACTTTGAGTGAAGGTCATTCTATTCATATACACTTCTATAGCTTCGTTTAGATCTTGATCGTTCATATACTATGCCTAGGTAATTTTCTTCCTTAGGTAATCCCTAACCTCAGAAATGACCTATATTCCTTTCAAAAACTCTAAGATATCTCATGGTTATTTCAATCCTTGGTTTAATATAAAAATTTTCCTAGCCCATGTGTAAACTTTACATAGACAAGCCATTCACTACAAAGTACAATCAAGTCCCAAGTATAACTTTATAATCTAGAGTATAGCTATACAAGCTTCTTTTATTCATAGATTAATTATTCATAAATAATTGAATCCAATCAGTAATATACCTCAAAAATAGGCGATACTGATTAAGAGTATATTCTTATTAATTAATGACCTCAATTGAAGAATAATCATATCAATAAATGATTCCATTCGAGAGTGTATTCTCCTTAATTAAAAGGGTTTAAGCAAAGAGCCTACTCTTTTCAATACATAACTTGGTATTAAGAGTGTATTGCAACAAATCAAGTAGGAAATCTAACTCCCTAGGTAATTCCTACCTATGTCTCCATACACATAGTATCTCATAAGCTCAAGTGATTTACTAAATCAAAAAGGTGAGTCTTGACCTCAATATACCCTAATCTTAGGATAAATTCATTCACCAATTACTAGCCCAATTATATAGGTTACTCTAACCTCATATATTCCAATCAAGACCAAGTGTTCAACCCAACATAGTAAGTTATTCCCAACCTATAGGTATCAATGAGTATTCAAGTACTTATCCACAGAGTAACCCACTATCCCTATAGTATATCCAAATAACTTAGCTATGAGTAACTCTTAAGCTACCCTTGTTTAATAGTATCTAGTATAATAATAATACTTATGACAAAAAAATCCTCCTATCATGGAGTAACTACAAGAAATTCACAAAATAGTATAATAGCTTCTAATTCCTTTTCAAAGCAATAATATTTTCCCCAAAATACAAGTATTCACAATAGAATAATTAAAGCAATCATGAAGAAATATTTCAAAAGATAAGACAAATAAAGGAGGATTATTCTCATGCCTGTATTCGCTTATCCAATTGACTGGTTGCAAATTAGCTTTCTAAAATAGAAACTAGCTTAGCTTTGAACTCTCAAGCGATGCCACAATAAACCTCTTTCTCTCAAGTTGATAATATACTTCACTCAATATGCTAATATTCTCATAAAAACTCAAATCTCTCTCTCAAAATATAGTAGAATAATGCAAATAAGAAATAAAGAGCAAAAGTGAATGAAATGTTGAGCACAATGCATCCCAATTGAGAGTTTGAATACACTACTTGTACATCACAAAGGACTCTTCTCATCCTACAAAAAAGGAATGAGTATTGATATAAAACTCCATGCATAACAACTCACTCAACTTAGCTAAATTAGGGTGCATAAATAAGAGTTTACTCACCACACTAATCTACAAGTCGACCTCTAAGTTTTGATAGCAACAAAGACTATTTCAATCTACACATGATCAAATGGTGACATTCAAATTGTAAGCTCAATTATACTTCTATCGATCCAAGGAGTTCATAATATGATGACCACATTTCACCTTATTCCTATTAACAAGCTTGATGTTTGCATAGTCATCTCACAGTTTTTTGCATATTAATTTATTGACTTGGTCATTCCAAAGTATTTGAAACATTATAAATGAATTGATTCTCCCTTATTACCACTGCTTAGTTTTAACTCAACACACTATAATGCCTTAGCATTATGCACAACAACATAATGGTTTATGCCCTACATTAAATTTCCTTCAATGTGTTTAATTTGGTCTTCCATTTCTCCTGGTAGCACTTTCATATTATCCTCTTGAGCACTTAATACATATTGCACTATATCTCTACCTTATCAACTAATCATATACTTAAAAATATGCATAAGTCACCTTCAATATTTTAGACTAAGTCTTTACATCTTAGCCATAGTTGTTCTCAACTTGAGTCATTTGTTGCTTAATAACAAAGACTCCTTTCCTAAGCATTGACTGAGGTTTACATGCCATATCGAGTTAATTGCAGCATGATAGATAGAATATAGTTTGATCTTTACTCAATTCCAATATAAGTTATATTTGGCCTTCAAATGCTTTGTATATGTTAGATACAATCAGCCTAAGTTTATGTAATAAACTGACTTATGTTTATTACACATACTTTTATATTTATATATATATATATATGAACTTATACATATATATATGTATGTCAATAAATAGCATTATGCTAAATCACACATATATATACCATGTCAATCAAGTATGTATTCATTCAACATATAAAATGAATACAAACGAGTTAACATTCACATAATAATAATACCCATATCAACTGTATATTTATATTCTTATCATCTAATATACCCATTCTATATTTGAATGTATCACTCATATTATCATATTCTGCATATAATAATACGTGTTTATATTCATACACATATACATATACAATATATATATACACTTCTCTGTCAGGCATTAATGCTTACGAGTTTATTTGTATATATATACAAATATATATATTATATAGCAATATGATAGTCAAGTAATCCATTCGATATCGAATGATTATGAATATGTGATTATATTTACAATAACATCATACATAAATATACACATATTATACATATGTTGTTATACTCGTATGGACATCCTATTATATCCAATGTACGCATATTTCAACATATGCATATATATGCATATATCCCAAATACTCATTTAACCATACAATTAAGCATAGTATTAGAAGGAAGAACTCATAAGTTCCAAACATATAAAACATCATTCAAGAATGCACTGAACAGTAATCAAGACCCTTACTAATGTAGACACATTATGCTAAGGATGACTTACCAATTCCCAACACAATGACTAGACTCAATCATTCTATTGTGAGTGTGTGTGTAAGCCCAGATAGGTTACGTTACTAGTTACCTAACCAAGATCTTCTTTGTGATACTTCCCCTCCACTTAGAGGAATGAACCTATTGCTACAACTAGCTTAGAACATTCACAATGGTAGTTAGAAATTAATAATATATCCATATGCATCATAACTTTAGCATATTCATATAACAATAAATGTAAACATATTTACTCTTTCAAAGCCACATTAAGCATTTAATAACACTTTCACATAATACCTATTTCAATATGCCATTTATTAACAAGCGTATCAAACTCATGATTGCATTTACTAACCTATTTACCTATGAATGTAAAAGTAAGCATATTAAGCTCATGATTGCATTTACTAACCTATTTACCCATGAAGGTAAAAGTAAATCAGTAATAACAAGATGGGGTTTGACATTTTTAAAGCATTTTAGATCAATTCATCACATATCATCATTTGATCGAGTTCTCTTCGTGCTCATAGTGCACTAATTTCTTGTTCATGTGGATTTTTTTCTTCTTGGTGATCCATTGAAGATTGTAACTCCAAGTGGGTGTTACTGCATATATCCAACATCATTATTACACTCACGAAAAAAATGTTTAATCTTATTGATAATGATTTATTTAATCAATTCATTTTAAGGAACATCAAATTATTGTGAAGGAAACATGATAAACTTAAAAAACACACAATCTTCCCTATAATAACCATTACAAGAGTCATAAACATGTTACCAAACCTAAGGGTAAGTGCACCAAGATGGTTCCCAAAAAAGGGGCTTAAGTGGCCACTTTTTTTTTGAAATCAGGAAATACTGACCTTGGACGTGAAATTGAGGATAGCTACACTCAAAATTTTTTGATGGAACAAAAACAAGGACCGCAGTGCTCCGAGTCTACTTTCTAAACTACTAATTTATTTTGAAAATGGTTGAGATTAAGGGGTTCAAAAGAGGGACACACACAAATTGCTGTTGTTTCTGTCAGAAAAACATAACATAGCAACTCTTGTGTGACCCGAGCACGGTGGACTTTTTTTTAGTATTTTTAAAATCGCTCCAGTCAGAAGTTAGATAACAATATGTAGTAAGGACTGGATTTTTTCTGATAATTTTTTAATGAATATTTGATTTTTTATTAATTTTCTAAGTGCGCACTTCCTAAAAAGCAGAATTTTTGCCGTGCTCCC
>VDFB02379711.1:208535017-208564491 GCA_007258455.2 Sequoia sempervirens | reverse complement strand
GAGTAGGGGTTGGTACAAGTGTCCATCTTGATCTTCCTACGCATACATCACATCATCTGACCCCATCATCTGTGCCTATATTGTCGTCTAAAGTGTCATAAACACATACCATGCAGGCATCTATTAATGCACCCTCTCGTAGTGAACACATGCCAAAACATATGTCAGGACATGTACCTAGGGATGTGGAGGACACTAGTACTGGTGATGTTTTAGCAGCTTTTCCTGGATCTTCCCGTATTACTAGTACGGGAACATTTCTGGTCACACTTGTGGTGACCGAGGATTTCGTTACCGTAAAGATAGAGAAGGTCCTAGGTACTTTAAAATGTTTTAATTATTGTTATATATAATCCAATTGAAATTTACTTATTGATCGCTCTTTTTAGACTATTGATCCCATGATCATTTTTTAGGAAATAATGTTTTTTATAAACGTCTAAGTGATATTACATTGTATCTCTTTGGGCCCACCATACGTACACGATGGAATGCCCAAAATCAAGATTTAAAAGATCAGCTCATTAACCATTTAGTTGTGTTGTTCGGTGATAAAACATTCAACCGAACCGAGGTCCTTAAGAAAGATGGTACCTATCTAAAGTATGTGAGGGACCAATATAGGTCACATTTAGAGAAGAACAAAAAGTACGAGCATCCCCCATGATTCCGAAGAGGGAGTGGAAGGACCTGGTGTTGGATGGAAAGCAAAAGGCTAAGAAAAAAAGAGGAAAGACACCACCGGGCCATGGAAGGTATGTGATACTATCAAAAATGTAATTATATACTGATTACCCTTTTATTTTACATAATCTAATGTATTTCAAACTTTTCATAGGCTGCCTAACACATTGAAGGCAACAAAGGCAAGACTAGAAAAACACAGGCAGCACAAACTTGGCTCTAGTGGTTATATGAGATTAGCCGCATGAATTGTAAGTATCAATAAATGAAATATAGTATCCAAATAATAAATTGAAAACAATTTTGGTTTTATCACACCATAGAAGAAAAATTCATGATCTTATGCAAAAATGTAGGGATTTGAATTCAACAAAGTTCCCATAGAAGATGACCTGAAGATTGCCTTCCAGCAAGGCTATGTAGTCGTGGTTGAATGCCTAAGAGTCTTGACTGGGAAAACACAACCTTCCACTAGATCCGACACGTAGGTAAATAAACTCAATAAAATTTATTCAAAATTGAATACTTGTGTAATCTATTCAATATTAATTTCCACCATAAAGTAATTACATGCCTATTTGTTTTAAACATTCAAGCAATGATAATACTACACATGACATTGGAATGCAGCTTGGTGAGGGTGGAGCACAACCTACAGATGAAGGTCATGGTGTGCATCCTGGTACTTTAGAGCATGTAGAGTGTGATCAACATGTTGAGCATGATTAGGCTAGAGAAGATTAGGAACATGATGTGGCCCCATCAAGTAAAGAGGACCACTCTAAAATTCTTTTAAACATATTTAATTGCAATTGGTGTATTAATTAATGTAACCTACCATGTTTCAACTTTAGAGCATGTAGAGCGTGATCAACATGTTGAGCGTGATCAGGCTAGAGAAGATCAGGAACATGATGTGGCCCCATCAGGTAAAGAGGACCACTCTCACGTTCTCTTAAACATATTTAATTTCAATTTGTGTATTAATTAATCTAATCTTTCGTGTTTCAACTGTAGATTGGGATTTAGAGGGTGTTCAACATGTTGAGCATGAGTCTATAACAAAAGTTTAGGAACATGATGTGGACCCATCAGGTAAAGAGAACCACTCTAATGTTCTTTTAATTAATGAAATACTTGTAACAATAATAATAAAACATATTATTAGTTTAACATTTCTTTCTTATTGTAATAGACTTCTTACAAGGGCATCCACGCTAAGAGTAGAATTTACTCAGGCTTACATTACATCACGAGCAGAGGCGTAATCAACTAAAGGGGACAAATATTGATTTAGAAAATGATACTCCACTTCATATTTTTGTATCTTTATAAAAGAAACAAAAAAAGTGATTGTAATCATATCATGACAACCATATTTTTGATAATATGTAAAAAATGAAAGAATGAATATTATATGTTAATGAATGAATGTGAATATGTTAATTAATGAATGTTATATGTTAATGAATGAATGCTATATGTTTTTAATGGATGAATGAATGTTATATGTTATTAATGGATGAAGGAATGAATGTTATATGTTATTAATGGATGTTATATGTTATTAATGGATGAATGAATGATTAATGTTATATGATTGGGTATGGGGAATTAAGACTTATGTGAGGGGGGGGGGGGCTTCCACCATCACGTGGTTGGCCCTATTAAATAGAGAATATTAAACTATTCTCGAAAAAAAGAGAAGCTCAATAAGGTAATGAACTTTTCAATATAAGAAATACATCATTTGAAGCATCAAACCAATATGAAAAGATGAAAGAAAGTGCTAACTTTTCACTATGGTGGTAGAAAAATGATTCTTTATACTTTGAATCCATGCTCTACATCATAATTTGAAGTTTTTTCCATTCCAATGTTCTGAGTTTAGTTTGTTTGTATGGCTTTGTATGAATACCACATTATGTTGTGTGTGGATTTGGTTTCAAAGCTCTATTTCTTCTATTTTTAGTGGTGACATAACTCTAAAATTTGACTTTTGTGCATAACATGTTAGTGGAAAAATTGACAGCTCTGAAGGGTTTAGAGGCTCGATTGAGATAGATACATGGATCTTGTTGTTGATGGGAGGCTTCGACTTAACCATGAAATTTTGTAACATCTACAGGTATGCAAAAGTTTCTCTACTTACATTCATTCTTGATCATAAATGTTGTAAATGATATTAATGCCTCAAACTTAAGATTCATTTCATTGTTATAATGATCAAAATGTTATACTTTGCTATAAATTCAAGCATTCTCTTGCTCCCTACCCTTTGCTCTCTCCCCCCTCCTTTTAAGAATTTTCTGTCATAAAATATTCACATTTATGTCTCATTTATACAAATTTATCTGAAGCGCTAGGAGTGAATAAAGATATGTAAAAGATGATGGATTGTGTCTAAACAACAACTTTCCATCTTATAGCTAATTAAATCCTTAATATTTGAATAGTTTAGAGCTCGAATAATTCTTGTATATGCATGTGTAGCAATAAGGGAGCCTATGTGAAGATTGAAATTTGAAACATCACTTTGGTATTTTTCCTTAGGTAGTGAAATGATATTTTGAGTAATACAAACCTACAAAAACATTGATATTTTTCGGCATTGCATTGAAGAAATGTTTTTCTCTTATACCTACCCTCAGCTAGACATGGAGGTATATAATAGTGGTTTCTGGGTTTATTCTGTAAGTAGTTAATTTCATAGAGGAAGACTAAAATATTCTTAATGTCCTGTGTCAGGTGTGAAAGCATATGAATCACTTGATGAAGGCACCATTTTGTATTCATCCAAAAACTGGTTTTTTTTTTATGTTTCTTGCATGTGTTTTTTTAGGCTCTAGAGATGTAGCTCAGCTCTTTCCTTTGCACTTTTCATCTATTTTGATGGTTACAATAGATTGTCCTCATAATTTTTCATGTAGATCTGTTTGTAACCTTATTTTCTACCAATCAATTTGCAACCACTCACAGATTAAGGACCATTTCACTAACTTGTAGTCATCCATTACTTCATATGTTGCAAGTTGTGTCTATGTGCCAATAAATCCTAATGATTGTGAGGAATTTAATCCTACAAGTGTACCCAATCTTTCTCAAGTAAAAGTCTTACCTTATTTTATAGTACTTTAAATGGTTAATTGAAGGTGCTTCTTTAGATCTGAGATAGTTGAACCCTAGATTAAAATATGGTATTAGATGGGCAGTATAATGATAAAACTAAGGTCCACTAAACACAAATTATGAACATAATTTACTGGACTATGAATAGTGTTACAATTATAATTATTTCTCCTTTACCTACCTCTGCATTATTGAAAAAGATAGCAGATATTGGAAGTTCATTACATGTCTCATGTATGTGTTAGTATTTTAATTTTGTTTAAGTTGTTCAAGAGATTAATTAGGTCAAGAATATGTTCTACAAGCTCATTTCTCTTGACACTACTCAGCATTTTCCCTACACATTTTCTCTTCAATCCAGACGTTTCTTAACTCCTTCCCTTGTTATCCCTTGGCTATTCTCAAGTGTAATGATTTTTCTATGCATCTTGCAGTCTATATGTATGATCATTCATCTCAAATGTAATGCTTTTTCTATTCATCTATGCATCTTGTAGTCTGTATGTATGATCAATCATCAGTCTCTGCGATGGTACATTTCAACGAATATTTTTTTAAAAAAATTTGCATTGTTTCGTCACAATTTCGACGAAAACCATCGAAGAATTATCGAAAAGGTCCAACGAAGTTGCTATAGCTGTGACGAAGGCTTCATTCTAACTCCTTGCCCATTTAGTCACACTTTCGATGAAATTTTATTGTTGTTTCGACGCTACTCCTTGCCCATTTTGTCGCAATTTCGATAAAATTTTACTGTTGTTTCGACGATACTCCTTGCCCATTTCATCAAAATGGTGATGAACTTCTAGTGTTGTTTCGGCACTACTCCTTCCCCATTTCGTTGAAATTGTGATGAACTTCTGGTGTTGTTTCGATGCTACTCATTTCCCATTTTATCAAAATGGCG
Organism: Sequoia sempervirens; assembly: GCA_007258455.2. Classification (NCBI taxonomy): domain Eukaryota; kingdom Viridiplantae; phylum Streptophyta; class Pinopsida; order Cupressales; family Cupressaceae; genus Sequoia; species Sequoia sempervirens. The sequence goes on along the minus strand of VDFB02379711.1, from coordinate 208,559,771 downwards.
ACGAACTTCTGGTGTGATTCGTCGATGGATATACGAAGTTTTCGTCAATATTATGAAAAACATCCGAGTCATTTTATGATGTCAACGACCGATGAATCTGTGCCATTATTTCAATGTTTAATTCGTCATCATCCTTTCAATGAAAAAATAGCGACGAAAATGTTTGCATCATTTCATCACTTTTTCGACAAAGATTTGTCGAAAGACCGACAAACGTCCTTTGGAAAATGGTGTCAAATTCAGTAGTGACTTGTGAGCTTGGGCTCACAAAATGGAGTTGAGTAGTAGAACTACTCTTGTAAGTTGCGAACAACTTGTAACATAATCCTATGTTGTGATTAGTACCCTACATAAATTATTTTTTCTCCTTTTCCAGCATTTGGATGGAACATTTTCCATACTCCTTCACCAAATCTTCTCTTTATTTTTATTTCCTTTCATATAATTTTTTCCACCATAATCTGAACTTCATCTCTAGTTATGACTTAGTCTTATTATTATTTTCTTGTGGTATTCAATCCAACATGAACAGTCTACCTCCACAAAATCCCATTCTCATCTTCCTCCTTTATGAGAATTAACCCACCACAATCCATCCTCCTCCTCCAATAAAATTCCTCCTCTTTAATAACTCTTCTTTCCATACCAATGAAATGGATTTTTCCAGATTGCACCTCAACCCTAACACTTCCATGCTTTCCTCCTCTACTCTCTCCAATTTAATTTGATACCAAATGTCATGCACTTCACAATTACAAAATAATCTCCTCAAGCCTCACTACTGCAACCTATGTCACACTTTCATCTTGCACATTAGTGTGGGTTGCACCCACATGTTCACCTCTCCACAAAACCTTCATTAAAGAGCTACAATGTTGTCCTTTATTTTTCCCACCCTCAAGGGAATCCAATCTTGCATGGATTTTGGTTATCACTTCATAAATAAATTCTTAAAATATACTTTCTCACTACTCTATGTATGAAACTCTTTTAAAGGTCCCTTCATGAACCATCCCATCCTTTTCCTAGAAGACATCTTCTCACTCTTCCAATCTACAACTTATACAACCTACACACACACACAATTTCTACTCTCAAATTCTTCTTCTTTGGCTTTTGTTTTCCCTACCTTCTCCCCCATGACTTCTCCTCTTCCCCTTCCAATTCCTTTCATCTTATTTTTCTTTTGTTTTTCCCTTTAATCAGTTTTGTTATTGTGAGAAAGCATGGAGATTCTATGTCCAAATCCCATGCCCCAAGCCTCTCATCTACTGGAGATGAGGATGGTGAATCTGCTAACAAGGAATTTGATGTGGCTATTGAGATTTTGATGGATTCTGATGTAGCTGAGAAAGGGGAACCTTATTAGGCTACCTAATCTTGTAGCCAAACCACTTTGAATGTAAAGGGTATGTGTAGGATCATGATGGGCCCAAAAGTGGAGATATGATAGGTTTGTGTAGGGTATGTGGCTAACGACTTTTTTTTACCCAAAATTGACAAAATGAAAAGGGTTTTTAAAGGAGATTCTCAGATTTCCACCAATATAAATTATTCTTTACTTTGAATTTAATAAATAATTATTATTCATTTTCTATTTGAATTACGACTAAAGTCCTGATTGATAGGTGATTGAAAAACATCTATAGCTTTCAAACGGTATCATATTTTTTGAATCTGAAACATGTGTCACATTTTATGCTTCGATAATATATTATTAAAAATAAAAATAAATTACATGAAGTTTTGACCAAGTTAAGGTGGTTAGACATACGCTTTTTTATATTTTTGAAAAGTTGTAATAAAAAATTCATAATTAATTATTTAGTTGGAAAAAAATTACAAAAAAATATGCATCACATCTGACGTGAGTCCTCTACTTATATATAAAATATTATAAAAAAATATTATCATTTTATTGTGGTTAGGTGGTCAAACACCTACTTATTTTTTCCTTTAAATTTAAGTACTAATGCATTGAAATTTCAAATTTTAACCAAATAGATTTTTGTAAAAACTCTAGTAGTTTAGAAAATACATTCAATTTTCTACAGATTCTATTCTTACATATTTTTGAAATAATATAGATAATTTATTCAATTTTTTTACGTCAAGTTGCCTAACTCTGATTTTTCTAAATTTTTTGCCACTTAAGGGCCTATTTTTTCCATGATGATCCTGTACATACCCTAAACTCATACTAAATATTATTACCAAGAAATGTAAATCTACAAAAACTAATTCAATTACAATTTTATTAATTTTATGACTTTTGCTTATAGTAGAATAAATTATAATTTCAAATAATTTGTTTGTATTTCCAGCTATAGTGGAATCCCAATGCCACTATACACTGAAATCTAAATTGTCTTTCCTCTAATTTCAACACACCCCTTCCAAGAACTTACAACAAATTAATTTTGATTTTTCTCATTTCCACACCCTTTCACTGCCAGCCAGGAACTTGGAAAGTAGTTTTAATTTTATTTTTAATCTTCTTCCAGCAACCTCTACACCTCCCTCTCCAATGCCTTTTATTTTCCCTAGAATGTCAAAATAATTCCATGAAGAATTTATTTCTTTCCTTTTCAAAATTGATTTTTTTTAATTTTCCTTCTTTTTTCAAATCAGATGTCTCCTTGCCTAAATTTTTTGGAAAAGAATTATAAAATACAAATATTAAACTATTCAATTTTTAGACACATGAATTTGAATAAAGAATGAGAGATAATATAATTTGAATTTCCTCTGCTTTGTTAGGCAACTCAGTTAACATTTTGTCAATTTTTGATAATTATTTCATTAAAATTTTATCATGCTTGCAAACACCAAAATTTCACCCAACACCAAAATCAAATAATTAACCAAAATCAAAACTGAGATAAAATATATTTTTGGGTTGATGTGGATTGACTGTGGACCCAAATGCTCCTGAATAAGATTCCCCTATCTCTTTGGTGGTAGATTTTGGGGCTAATGATTTGGACAAGGAATAGCTTTTCTCTTCTAAGAATGTTGATTTTGCTGAGGGTATTCCTAAGGAGGTTGACTGGGATGGTGTTGGATCTATTAAGGAGGATGAGCTTCTTCTTGACATCCTTCTTGAAACCCATGTGAAGGCTCAGAGGAGATTGGATACGTGTTCTATGGAGAAACCCTTTTTTAACGATCACAAAAAGGGTTCCCTTCTCCTTGTTGTTGTTGTGGAGAGTGTTACTCCTTCACCTTCTGAATTTCATTCTCTTGTTGCTCCCTATTTGAACCCTATAATTTTAGAGCTACCCACTCATTGGCCAGCTTGTAGGGATGCGATTTTGTGCACTCTTCGAGCTATTTTATCTACCTCTCCTATGGTTTTTCCTTCTTCAAAGGAACTTCAAGCTATGAATGTGTGTGGCACATCCAAACAACTTCTTGATATTGATTGTGAGGACACAAATGGAAGTTTTACTTCTATTATCGAGGATGGAAAAGTTCACATTGATATTCTCGACTCTTATTTTTTTGAGCCTTTGGATTGGCTTAAGAGCTCCTTGTTTGGGAGATTATGTGGCATTTTCCCCAACATTGATGTTGTTAGAAGAGGGGTCCTGTAGGTTTGGAAGAATAGAGGACTAGTTAAGGTAACTATTATTCTCAATTGTTTCTTCCTTTTCACTTTTACCTATGTGGATGACTCTTCAAGGGCTCTTCTTGAAGGCCCCTAGTTTCTTGGCTTGAATGGTCTTTTCCTTTAAAGATGGTTTCTTGGTTTTGACCCAATGACATACACTATTAAGTTTCCTATTTGGGTTTGTTTACCAGAGCTACCTTTTGAGTTTTGGAATGAAAATATTTTTATGAGCATTACTAACTCTTTTGGGAAATTTTGTACTTCTAGTAAGATTACTAAATCCATAAGAGATTTTTTTCTGCTATATTTTATGTGTTAGTGGAGAATAACCTTATTCTCCCTACCAAGATAACCTTGTCTTCAAAATTTGGTAAGTGGGAGAAGCAAATTAAATATGGAGACTCCAGTTATTTTTCATTATTATGGTAGAGTGGTTCATGCCTCTATTGCATGCTTGAGGAATAAGGAATAACACATTATTTGGAAGAAGAAAAAGGTGTCAACTATTGTGGAAGACTGCACAACTCCCATTTATGAGCCTTAGATGGAAGATTTACCAATGGAATCTATTGTTGATACTCCAGGAATGACTAGTTCAATTAATGGTCTTATGTATTCTCCTTGTAGAAAAAAAGATGAAAATATTTATGTAGAGGAATCCCTATATTAAAATACAACAGAAATATTTGGAACAAATTTTTAAACCACCTTGGCTTAGTCCTAGTTGGGTGGGGATTCTATCTTAGTAATGCTTTGTTGGTTGTCGTGTAGTAGTTATGCTTGGTTGTTGTTTGTTGGTTAGTTGTGCTTGCTACTCTATCCCATCTTATTTTTCTTCCTTGCTACTTCTATGTGCTTATTGCTTAATATTTCTCTTTGTAAGAGGGATCAGGGCCCTTTTAAAACCCTTCTTTTTTAATCAAAAACATAATATTTTTTGAGACTAAACTATAAGTCACTATGGATGATGAATTCAATATTTATTTATTGATCATCATCAAGTGTAAAGTGAGCATGCTTCAAAAGGCTAGTAAATTATCAAATGTATGGAACAATTTTTTTTCTACATGAAAATTATATTGAAATGGTGTACCATGGGAAGAATCAAGATGTTGAAAAATATTGAAGGCTTATCCAAAATTTAGATGAAATTCATAGTTTGAAGTCCAAATCTAAAATCCAATATTAAGAATGAATAAACATATCAAAAAAGAAGATAGTGGTGGATGGGTCAAACAATAAAAAAAATGTAGAGTGTCAAAATTATTTATTCTTAATAATTGAGAATTATTGTGGATGAAATTTTGTCAACTAAGATATTGAATTTGATTGTATAAATAAATGCAAAAAATACAAACATAAAACATAAAAAATATGTATATAAAATGTATAATAATATCTCACCTATACATATGAAATATACACTATATATTTATAAATGTGATCACTACTAAAACTAAATATTGTGTATATTCATAAAAATATAATATAATAGAAAAATAAGGAGTATGGTATAGGTGTTGATAGTGAGCTCCAAAAATCTCTTAAATCAACTATAACCAACATACTTATCACAAATAAAGATTAGAGAAACTAATTTTATTTTCAACAATGAGAAAATATTTTATCCAGAAAAGTAAATGTATGTGCATTGAATTAGTTTAAATTAATGATACAATGAAATATTAATTCTTATAAAAGTAAAAGATAAAACCAAGATGGCAATTTTATTAGATTATGACAAGTGTTCTTATCCTATGTAATTGGATAACATTACCTTTAATTATTCCAATCTAATAATAATGCACTCCTGAGTTTAAATTAAGTGTCATAAAGTAAAAGGGGCCTAATAATTAATTAATTATGAGGTATTTTTCTAATCACTTTAACACCCTCTTAAGATCAACTTAAGGAGAAGCTTAAAAACTTATGAAGAATTCAATAATGGATGAAAATTATGTATTGGCTAAGGGTCCTGATGAGTTACCCATGAACAAGAAACTATAATATCTCATAACTAAAGAAAAGGATAAAACCACAGAAAAAAAAACTCCTCTCCAAAAGAGATAAAATGAAATAACCGCACTAGTGAAAGAAGGATGGAAGGAGGACTTGATGTGAGCCCCCAAGGAAAACTTCTATCACATAAATATAATTAATATTCCAATAAGAGAGAGAAAATTAAGATATGAATCCATCCTAGAAAGAAAAATCTCACATGATCCAATGGTGAAATCTTGAAGATAGAACACAATCCACTGCCTACAATTTTTTTTTCTATAATTAGAAAGAAACAAATATAGTGTTAATTGGAGAATCCATTCTCATAAGATAGATGAATAGGGAATACAAATAAAAATGATGTATGAGTCTAAAAACATCTCAAATGTCCACATATTGGAATGAGATTATGTAAATCCAAGATCCTCTAATAATTAATATAGGAAAATATTCAAAGGCTACGATGATAATATGCTAAATATGATGATGTGATATTCATTAAAAAGGATATGAATCTCCTCAAAAAAATCCTCCAAATATACAATTTAATAAATCAATAACAAGCATGTTATGTTTGCAAGATATGAGTTCTAAGTAGCTATGTATGAAATATGATGGATGTCCTACTGCATTGAACCAATAGAGGCCAAGGATGTGGTGATGCCAAGTATAAGAATAAGAATATAGTTGTAGAATAACAACTATCACAAGGGATCCAATGTTGTTCATAATACTCTTTATTGTGTTGTATTATTGTTATGTAGTTGTAGAATAATATGTTATCACTAAAATATATCTTTTTACTATTGTTATCAAGTCTAGATTTATTCTCAAGGGTTGTTTTTTCCCCATAGTTCAAGGTTGACACCATTATCAAGAATTTTATTTTCATAATTTCTTTTAATCCTTTATGTATTTAGGATTTAAATAATTTATTTTATCATCTTTTCACTTGGTGGTTCATGGTGGTTGAAATAAAAAATGGGGTTTGAATCATCCAACCACCAAATAGGCCTAACACTTCTTTTTTTTATCAGTGATAATAGTTTATTTTATTAAAGACAAAGCAAAGTTACAGAAATTATAGAATTAACACCATCCAACAACTACCAAAAAAGGCTGATAAACCAGCTGCACAATATCCAAAGTAGCCAAAAAACACCCTACCATATCTGCCTAATATCTACCCTACCAACCTTTACCTATGCCCCAAACTATTTACAATTTCAATACAAAGCAGGGCTTAACCCCAAAAAACAAAATCACAAGCTAAGTAGCTACAGTACTTAAACTAAATGTAATATATGCTTGTGTTACTCAGAAGCCATCAATGAGCTACCTAGCTCCAAAGGAACTATCTCCATTATTAGCTTCAACTTCTTCCTCAAACACAGACCCTTATTTTCATGCATCTCTGCTTTGGTGATGTCTTTGAGATTCTTTATGGCATCCTCGATCTCCATTAATTCAATGAAGAATTTAAGTGCTTTCCACCTGCGTTTCGCTCCTTCTCACCATAGGGCTTTGGTACGTCCTTTTGGCCACCTGATAAAAAAATTGTTTAAATTCGTGAGCTCTAGGCCTCCATATTGCATTCCTTCATCCTTAACAAATCCCACTCTTGGTATAGCCCACTCCATGATGCTTTCCATATCTTCAAAAAACTCTTTATGAGCCAATGTTTTCATTAAACTTTCCTCACTACATCCACTGGCTCTCCTAAGTACAATCCCCAAGCAATGATCAATGAGTAAATATCCATATTAGTTCTATATATGTGCTTCAAATCTTCAAAGCCATTGCCCAAAATAATTTGCACAGCTTGCGCCACTTGCACATCCTTAAAGAGAAATAAACCTCTCAACCTCTTCACAGACACTTTGCCATCAAAAGGGTAAAATTTCCTCCTTGACTTCAAAGTGAAACTCGCTTCCATTTCTTATCTGGTTCTATGGCTTCCCACCTACCTCACACCACCGACTGGATACACTCCTTACAAACACACACCAAGAAGTATTGAAGGTGATGAGATGTGTATCTTTAATACACCTCATTTTACCAGCTATCACCATTAATGTCAAACATACGTCCAACACCAATAAAACAACCTTCATCAATGCTTCACTTCCTTCGGGAATTTCCATGCCACCTTACTTGTTAAATGTTCATTCCTTCTTGCATTAAATGCATTGGACAAAAATCCTCCAAAAAAATGCCTCTAAAGTCTTCAAATCTAAAATCATCCACCTATGCAAAAGATAGAGCCCATTTTGAGATGGTATTTGCTTCCACATTCCCAGTTCTCCTAGTATGACTAACCTTAAAGTCCTCAAAAGGGGCTAATTCTTCAATTATTTTCATAATCACTCCCTACAAATTCCAAGCATCAATTCCTTCTTTTATAATTGGTTGAATTATTATCAAGGAATCACTCTCCAAATGAATCCTTGTTACCCCTAAATTTTTGGCTATCTTAATTTCCATTAAGTCTGTTGCTCCTTCCACTACATTGCTAGTTCCTTCGTTCAATCTCCTTGCTCCTATGGCTAGCACATTCCCATTCCAATCACAAACAATACTACCAGCCCTTGATGGACCCAGGTTTCCTTTTGACGCTCCATCAAAATTTACCTTTGACCAACCTTCCTGTGGTTTCTCCCATTTATCGACCTCTAAAGATGATTGAGTCAAATTAACCCAACCAAGCCCCTTAACGGGCAACCCTAACACTTCTTCAATCTATATATCTAGGCTAATTGTTTTAAAAAAAATTGAGACAAGCATTCTAGGAATTTTAGAGCCAACTATTGAAGGACAACAATGCTACATAAGGAAATCCATGTTGTGCATTAGCATCAAAGGTAATGAGATTCGACATTTGGTTCTAGGTTCTTTTTGTCTAATTTTTTGTTTCATATTAGAATTATAATTTAATATAATTATGTTGTTCTTGTAATTAAATATTTTTACATTATTCTTATGTTAGAAAGTACAAATATATTTTAAATTTAGTACATATATTTTTTCTAATCCTATTTAGAAATTTTATTACTATAATACATAAAGACTACCATATCTATGCTATTTTGAGGTAATGTAAGGATTTTTTGTGTGATGTTTTTATTTAGTTGTTTCAAATTCCTTATGTTATTAGAATCATTTGTTAGTGTGAATGGGATTATTTCCTAACTAGATATTAGTTGGACCTATTCACATTATTGATAAATTTACTTAAGAGTTAATTTCCTAGGTGGCATTCTAGAAACTAGAATTTAATGGGATCATATCTCATAAATAGACATGTAGTTATCTAAGAATTTAATATTATGGATTAGTCATTTAATGATTGTAACTAAGGTGGTTATCCAACTACCTCTATCCTTGGCTATATAAGGAAGGCTCTTGTACATTTGTAAAGTGTAAAGAAATTTTTTCTTTTAATCTTTTCTGGTTTTTAGCTTCTACTTTTTTTTAGCTTTGGGAGAAGTCCATGCTTAATGAAGAGAAGACTGCTCTGAAAGACACGTAAAGTGCCATGTGATGGTTGCGCAAATATTTTATATCATTTTCCTTTCAGGCACAAGCTGAGACACGTGTCTTCTTGGCAAGAATTTTCTTCCAATCCATTCTCATAAATCAAAGATTGTCCACCCACTCAACCCGTCATCTATTTGTTTCAGCAGTTTTATTTATGCGGAATGATCTCTTCAGGTGATTTTTTTTGGAATACGGTGGGTGTCTTGTCTTCAAGGGGGAACCTTTGAGTCAGCACTATCAATCTATATGATTGATCAATTATATTTTTTCCAAGATGTGTTAGATCTGATTGTTTTATGACTGCAATCTTTGCTAAATATCTAAAAGCCATTAATAAAGAGTTGAGACTTAACGAGAAAATATTTCTACGATCTAATCAAGATCTAAGATCAGATCTTGTGCTATCAGGTGTAGGCACTTGGCAGTTTCTTCTCTAGAATTTTGGTGGCAATGTTCTCTTCTTTCGGTTATAAATAGAGGTTGGTAGCATAAGCAATAAAGTTAGAAAAATGTTCCTTCAAAAACTTTTTTGAAGTAGATAGATCTAGTAGAGAGTTTACATGTTTTTAGAAGTAGAAAGTTTTACAAAATATTGCCATTCTTTGGCATGTTATATTTTAACTCAAACTATCCTTGGATTGGTATCTGACCTTTGTTCTTTCAGTTCATTTGATATTGAAGTTCAATCTATTTAGAAGAAATCTTTGAAACTATGCATGTTATGGCCTTTGTCAAATTCCTTCTTTATGTTTTTGTTCATGTTACAAACATTGTGCTAAGATTATTTTGATAGTTCACTTAGCTAATTTCCTTTTTGTTAAGTTTCTATGTTGAATGATAGTTTTCAAAATTTAAATTTTGTCTATTAAACTTTTCCATTTTCTATAGAGGTCGTTATTTTTTATATTATGTTGTAAAGGGAGAAAGGGTTTCTATAATTTTCTGGATATTTTTGTTAACTTGAAGAGTTTTCCTATGTCTAATTGGACCTTAACAAGTACTTCCCATGGGGATATTTGAAATATTGCACAATGCTTATACTAAGCCTTTGTTGCTCATTCTATTCCCAAAAATGAAGGGTTTGTGGAATTTTATGTCTATTATATCATTCATAGGAAATATGTTGAGGTTTGAAATGTTGTAAAAGATCTAGCACATCACCATTTTCATATTTTATTTTCATTTCCTTCTACCTTTTCCCCCAACACAAAGAAGAGTCGGCTTTCTATAAAAATCCCAAAGTTTATTCAGTGAGGTGCAAATTGGTCCCCCACTCGCTGAATTTTCTGTAAGGTTGTTGGAGAGGCGTAAGATTTGATGACCAATAGTTCTTTTTTTTGCAGTCTCGGTGGGACATAAGGATTTTTAAATGTATGATTATAGGTTAGAAATATTTCTAAAATCAAACTAAGAAAAGAGGCTAGAAATTTCATGCCCAAAATCCAAACAAGAGCATCCTCAAGAGGCCATTTCCAATACTCCTAGTTACCTACCTTGTTATCAAGGAGAAGAAGACTTACATGTTTTGTATCACCTATAAGGAGCAATAGGGAAAGAAGTGAAAGCCCAAGATCTAGAGCTTTATCTACTCCACTAGGAGGCCAAACTTTTCAAATCAGGATACTAGTATACCTTATCCATAGGAATTTATTTTCAATGGCTCATCTAATTACCCCCACTCCTAGAAATTTTGTAACATGGGATAGTGGTAGTCCGCTACAACTTCCTACGCCCCCAGATGTATGGATTGCCATACCCACCAATGCCCTCAAATCCATCTCAAAGGTTTTTGGGGAGGATTTCAAAACCCCCTCCAAACATTTCCAAGGAATGGAAAAGGTATGTAGAGTGCATAACATAGCGGAAGAAAATATTGCTCTTAGGTTATTAGACACATCTTTCAAGGGAAAAGCTCAAGATTGGTAGAGGCCTTTGGCTTCTAATTCTCTTTTCTCTTGGGATCAGCTCAGAGATAATGTGTTCAAACATTTCGCAAAAAAGGGAGATCACTCCTCATTGCTACATCAATTAATCACCATCAAAAGGCCCCTTCAAGAGGCCATGAGCAACTTCAATACTAGGTTCCACAAAAATTCAAAAATAATTCTTGTCACCACTAGTCCTCCAGCCACGATGACCTTTATGTTTTACCTAAAAGATTTCAATTTGGATATCATGGTCATGATAACCTCTATGGGAGGAGATATTCTACCTGACACATATAATTTTCTTGTGTGCGCAGAGAATAGTCTAATCAATGCTGGGAACCTTCCATGACTCCTGTCGATGCCCATGTTTGCAAAAATCTCTGGTGGCCCTCGAGAAGAAATCACTTTGAGCAATGACACTCCACAAGCACCCACATCGGATATACCACCATCCATGTACATATATCCTACTGCACAACCAAGCATGTCGGGCTCCTCCTCACTAGCAGTGGACATCAATGATATGAAGAGTCTCATGCAGTCCTTTGCTAATTAGCTAGTCCTCATCCGACGATAGCAAGCAACACCACTAAAGAAATCCACACAAACCTATCAAAGAGGAAGGTCATCTTATCAACATAACACGTACTAGGGAGCCTCAAAAGGTGGAAGTTAGCAACTGGTGTCCACAAACCTGATAGTCCCAATTACCATGCCGCTTCAAGCTATCAAGAGAAGTCCAAGAAAATATTTGGTCCCAGGCTAGAACAACTTGGCAGAGGACAAGAAAGCATGGTGCTTCTCATGTAATGATAGTCATATGCCTCAAAACTATCTGAGGGGGAATATGCAATAGAAAATAGTGGAGCAGAGAAGCAAGGGCATGTTCTCAAGCATCTAGAGAAATATCAGTCTCCTGAAATGGAGAATACCTACTTTAGAGTGAAAACACAAGGAATTTCTTTAGAACAAGAGCTGGATATTGCATCACACCAAGCACTTTTCTCATGGATGGAGGAAGAGGACACAATATTTGCAAAGGATGCTCTAACAACTAGTGTCCTACAAGTACAATCAGACTACAACATGAAGTCTAAAAAACACTCATTGGAGAATATGTGCAACAAGCTCCACCATGTCTACAACTACGTCAACCACAACTACAAGAAAAATAAGCTTTGTAGGTCATTTCCTAACCTACTCAATAGTCGCAAGCTTCACCATTACTAGTCTTGGTGATGGAAAAAGTGTCGAGTCCACTCACATCAGATCGGCTCCTCCCAAAGATTAGAGAGATACCACCAGTCAAACCCAAGACCCCGACATTCAGAATGCTCAACATGGTCAAATAATTAAAGAAGGTGCCCAATAACATATCTCTGTGGGACATAATATCCATTCCTAAACAAAATACATTGCTCTAGGAAGCATCAAAGAAGGAAGAAAAATATCACAAATAGATGCAATTCTACTCCGTGATTGAGTTAAAGACAAAGGGCTAGCATCAAAACCCCAACCTTCAAGAGCCATGAATTATGTGAACATCATAGACAATGCGAAGGAGAAAGAGGTAAGAAAGCCAAAGCCCATGCCTTTCTATCTAGCAATTATTGTGGGAGATAATATTTTGCATAATAGCATGATTGATTTGGGAGCTAGTACTACAGTCATGCCTAAACAAGTGGTTGATGCCCTAAAACTCAAGTATGAGCCTCTTAAGAAAGAATTCATGCAATTAGATGGGAAGAAAGTTTTGACCATCGAATGCTTATCTATTTTTGACCCTCTTCTCATGTTCAAGCCAAATGGTCACACAAGAAGTAGTTCTCATAGACATCACCCTAGTATTCAGGATGTTCCTTTCAAGGGACTTTACAATAAATCTTAGTGGATATTTAGCACTCAATTCATATTTCTAATAGTGTGAACCAAGCATGGGGCAAAGATGAAGATCCTATTTGAATCCTTTCATCTAGAACACATTGCAGATAATATGGTCCTATGCTTTGAAGTAGTGCACAACTCCTTCTCACAAAGGGAGAGGTATTGTGTAGAAATGTTAGAAGAAGAGGATGACACAAGTGAATAGACCCATGAAGAAGAGGTCCTCCTCAACCAATTTACTGACTCCAACCCATTCAAAAACTTTCATGCTACTGAGTTAGACACTTATGTGATCTTCAATGATGACCAAGTCTTCCCAAAATTGGTAAAGGAACAAGAAGAACATAATGGTCTAAGTGACAACAATCTATGGAAATTATATTTTGATGGTGCCAAATGCAAAGCCAGTTCTGGAGTAGGTGTCTAACTAGTATCCTCGATAGGGTCAAAGACCCTCAAAGCTTTTTGTTTCTAGTTCCCATTCTCAAATAGTGATGCAGAATATGAAGCCTTGGTCCATGGTTTGTTCCTTGCAGAATGAATGGGCGTAAGGAGAATACAAGCATTTGAAGATTCAAAGTTGGTTGTAAGTCAAGTTTGTGGGTACATGGCTGCTAAAAATATAATAATGAAGTCGTATAGACATATAATATAGGATCTAATTGAGAGTTTTGAGAATTTTAATATTTAGGTTATCCCACATTCCCAGAATGATGTTGTTGATCGGATGACTTCAATTGGTTTACAATTTGAGCCAATTTTTGATTTAGCAACGAAGCAGAATGTAGTATAGATCATCATCCAATTGTTAATTCCTGACAATGATTAGAATTGGCAGGTGTTCGAGGATGATGTTCATATTTCTACTTTTTTACAAAAAATCAGGAAAAGCTCCCAACCATTCACAGTCTGAAGAAAATCCCTCTGAAGGGAAAGTGATCTAGTTAAAAGGAAATAAGCTCCCTCGAGGTTTAATCTCTCTTGAAAATCCTTTTGACTATGAGGATGCAAGAAATAGAAAACAAAGGTTCACTGCTGATGAGAAAGACTATGAAGATCTCAATGTTAGAAATGATAGAAAATTATAGGTCGATAGGGACGTTCCACAGAAGGAAAAAGAGAGATTAAAAGGGCTATGTTCTAGATATGACGAGGTCATAGCTTGGACCTACGATGATATTAGAGGATATGATCTTAGCATAATTCAACATTCTATTGACTTAGTTGAAGGCTCAATCCTATCCAAAAAAGGAAAAGGCCAGTCAATCCAAAGGCTGAAGTATTGATGGCATAAGAGCTCACAAAATTTATCAAATCAAGGATCATATACCTGATTAAGCATTCTACTTGGGTTTCTAATCTTGTGCCATTTCAAAAAAGTAATGGAGATATTTGGCTTTGTGTGGATTTCATGGATTTAAATAAAGCCTTGCTAAAAGATCACTACCCTTTGCCATCAATGGAGTAGATCTTGCAAAATGTGGTCAGATAAAAAATGTTCTCATTACTCGATGGTTTTTCAGGTTATAACCAGGTCTATGTCAATGAAGGAGATCAACATAAAACAATGTTCACTACTAAGTGGGAAATGTCCGCATATTCAAAAATGCCCTTGGACTCTCCAATGATGGTGTGACTTTTCAGCGAGCAATGGATATCACTTTTAGAGGTTTAATTAATCAGATTATTCTAGTATATCTAGATGACCTAACAGTTTTTTCAAACTCAAAGGATGATCACTTTGATCATGTGGAATTTTTTTTCTAGAAATGTCAACAATTTGGGATTTCCTTAAATCCAAAAAAATGTGTTTTCGAAGTGCCTCAAGGAAATATACTTGGTTTTGTGGTATCAAAGGAAGGAATAGAAATAGATCCTGAAAGGGTGAAATATATATTGGAGCTACCTCTTCTGGTGAACTATAAGGGGTTGTACTATTTTTTGGGGAAGATTAATTTTGTTAGCTGACTCATTTTAGATTTTGCAGGCATTGTGAGACCTATCATGTTGATGCTAAAAAAGAATCTAATGTTCAAATGAACCCCCAAAGGCAATAAAACTTTTGAATGAATAAGGGAAGCCATCTCCATGGACCCAATATTAGCTAACTTAGACTTCTCCAAGGATTTCTTTCTCTACCTCTATAGTGGCCAAGATAGAATAGCTTTGGTGCTCGCTCAGAAGGATGAAGAAAATAGCAGAGAGCATACCATCACATTCCACTCTAGCAATCTCAAAGGATATGAGGCTAGGTACAACTTTGTTGAGAAACATTCTTTTTCTATTGTTAAAATCTTGAAGAAATTTTGACACTTGGTGCTGGTCAATAGAATCACCATTCTCGTCACCCATCCCAATGTTTGGGAGCATATCACTGAGGGTGAAATAACTTAAACCAATTGGATCTCCAAGATCCTAAAATATGATGTAGATATTAGACCAACCAAGCTGGTTCAGGGAAGAGGTATGTGTGAATACCTTATGCAAGAGTTAATCTCTTTGGAGAGGGAAGAGACCAAGAAAGATTACACAAACCATTTTGAGTTTGACGAGTCGTGGGTGGTTGATCGGACATAATATATGCAAAAATGGAAATACCCAATGAAAATTCTACCTCACAAGAGGCAATACAAGCATCTGCAAGGCACCATGTATGTACTAATTGAGGTTATTTTGTTCAAAAGAAATTATGATGGTGTCCTACTCCGATGCTTAGATAAGCCACAAGTGGAAAGAGTTTTAAATGAATTTCATAGTAGTCCTGAGGGTGGAAATTTCTCCACCAAGACTACTAATTTAAAGATAATGCAAGTAGGATATTACTATCCTTCCATGTTCTCTGAGGTGCACCATCTGGTGCAAAGATGTACTCAATGCCAATATTTTGTTGGAAAGTGAAAGAATTTTTCCATGCCCCTAAACCTGATGGTAACTAAATAACCCTTTCCCAATGGTGTTTAGATTTTTTTGGAATTATAAATCCTATTTCTAGTGTAGGCCATAAGTGGATACTTATGGCAACTGACTATTTCACAAGATGGGCGAAGGCCATTGCTCTGAAAAATGCCACAAAATTTGAAATTGTCAACTTTCTTAAGGAGTTGGTGGCAAGGTTTGGTTCACCAAAAACTGTCATATCCAATAACACACAAGCTTTTGTGGGTTCTGGGATGTCATTTTTCTCTCAAGCATGGGGTCTACCTCAAGAATTCATCGAATTACTAACCACAAGGAAATGGGCTACCAGAATCGACCAACAAGAACCTAATTAGGTTAATCAAGCATATCAGGTCAGAAAGACAAAGGGAGTGGCACAAGCATTTGCAAGCTGCTCTATGGGCCAAGAGAATTATTCCCAAAAAAATATTGAAGGCCTCTCCTTATGAGCTAGTATATGGAAAGGAGGTGGTTTTACCTATTTCTATAGAGATATTGGCATTATAAATGTTAAAGGCTTTGGAAGTCAAACAAAGTAGTGGAATGGAAGTAAGGTTGAAGGAACTCCTAAACCTTGAAGAAAAAAGGGAAAAGGCCTATGAAGCCATGTTCGGTCGCCAGTAGATAGTAAAAAAATTGTTCAAAAAAAGGACCTCCAACCCATATTTTTAGGAGGGGAGCCAAGTGCTAAAGTACGATGAGCATGCTGCAAAACCAGGGCATCATGCAAAATTTGAAGCCCTATGGAAGGGTCCCTTCGACATTCGCATGTGCAAAGAAAATAATGTGTATTAGATAGAAGACATGGATGGAAATGATTTGGATATTTTTGTAAATGGTATTCAATTAAAATTGTTCCATTAAAGTGCACAGGTTCTTTTAAAAAAAAATCATAGTTATGTACCGTATGTAATTTGTTTTGTAAAATACGATTAGTTTTCTAAATAAAGCCATGAGAATAACACCGGAAAAAGCATAATCATATTATATATTATGTTCATTAAAAATTTACAATTTAATATGAGCTCGAGGCTTTGAGAAGCTTTCTCGATCAAACCAAAGAAGTATACTGCAGAAAGGAGAAAGGAGGCATGCTCAAAAAGGAAAGTGAATTTAAAGCCTCTTGGACATTGTTAGGTAGTCAAAATGGTAGTTAGTCAAGTTCTTATTTTTCTTATTCTTCTTCTTTAGTAGGATGGAAAAGGGGGTCAACACACAACACATGCAGGCTCGACACACCAAGGACCTCATTCCTTATTCCCAGACTATAAACTAGAAATTCAAAATGGTTTTTCCAATCAAGCCCAGGAATGTACTCCATGCCAAACTCCCTCAAAAGTAAGGAATCCATAGGATGAGATAGCAAATGATGCCTCTCGAGATCCATGGTTTGAAAATTAGTAAGGAGAGCTAGCAAGACCACATCTTCCCCATAGTTGACATTTCTATGGAGGTCCATGGCATTTAGAATACTGCTGCCAAGGATGGCCACTTGCAAAATTTCACTGAGCCCGCTAAATATAGAGATTCAAACATGGCATGGCACAACTCAATTATCAAATTCTTAGATATATCTAAGAGAAAGGAGACCACAAAGTGGGAGACAACATTGGAGTTACACCGTAACTAGTTCTCATCCTTCACATAGTCCTTACTAAGCACCCACTTGAATGCAACCATAGTAAGGTAGTTGTTCTTCCTCACCAAATGTTTAATTCAATTGCTGGTAATTTCACCCATGGAGGAGTATTCTGGCCTTCATGCCAAGAGCTGAATGGGAGTACCTAGGCTAGACAAAATCATAGAAAATAGGCTAAAGCTAGTGGAGTGGGATACGACGAGGAAAGATTGCTAACTAAAAGAGATTTTAAAGTAAATATTTCCCAAAGGTGGCATAGCTATTTATAGAAAAAGGCATGCCGACGAGCTCGACCAACGAAAAATCCATCTCCTACTAGATGGAAATGAAAAAATATCAAAGCAACCAGAGGGTGAGAGGCAAATCATATGGAAAATCTATCATCAAGCTTGGAGAAATAAATTTGGGCATTGGGAGAAAATGCTCATTTATGATGATCACTACCATGTGTCCATTTCCATCATCAATGCCAACTTGCTTGTTTATGTGAAAAGACGTTGATTAACGTGCTAAGTCCTAAATAGTTAAATATGCACATCTTTTCAGAGTACTTTACATCGCTTAAGTACGCTTCCCATGGCTAAGAGCATGCTTTCCAAAAACATAAAGCTTATTTGTTAAAAGGGCAGCGAGGAGAATGTATTGATTGCATTCTCGTGGTGAATTTGGCATTCCCGAGGGATACAAATCCCAAATCCACATGTATCACCTTGGTGGCAGCATTTAGTAAGCCAAAGTTAACGATAATTCCTTAATGCATGTACATGCAAGAAAAATTGAATGCACCCAAAAGCAATTTTTTTTGAGTAACAAAACACAAGTAGTCATTTCTTTGAGGAAGCTCTTTGCAAATTTTTAGTAAAAAAATGGCAAAAACATCAACTTTGGGTAGAAAGGCTAGACCCTCATCTAAAAGACCAGGCTATCTTGATATTTTCGGAGAGAATCATTCACCAATGCTCTAGTGCCAGAAGAGCAGTGTTTTTCCCATACAAAACCAATATAGGAAAGTGACGGTGTTAAGAAGGAGGTCATGCTAGATTTTGTAGACAACAATTTTGACCCAAAGGAGGTGGAAAACCCTAAAAGCCTTAGGGAAGGGGTATTTCAAAGAGTGATCAAACATGGGCAGCTGAAGGTTTTGCATCACGACTTTGGAATTGTGGTTTGCCACAATTCATGATTCCTGTTGTACATCCATGGCTAGAGTTGATAGATGCATGTTATAGGAGGTTTGACAAGGAAATAGGGGTTATAGTTGGAAAAAAAATAAGGGTTACAATCAATATAGTAGTCATCTAGGATATTTTATGTATCCTTACAAACTAGGGCACCAAGAGTTTTGATAAGGAAGTAATGGAATATTTTTGGAACACCAAAATTAAACAATTTCATAGATGGAAAAGAGCCATAAATACTACGATTTCATAGAACTAATAGCTGAAACGATGCTAGAATAGTTGAGGAATTATGACACCAAATGCAAGTCCAGGTACTCTTCTTTTTTGGTGCATTTGATATTACACCAAAAAATTGAGTTTCTTGAAAGGTACTTGTCATTGTTTAGGTTTGATGTAAAGGGGTCATACGAGTCAATTTCGGTTTAGACCGATGTGCTTTCAAAGACATGAGATTATTATTGGTTTGTGGATTATTTTATGAAGCAAGTGCTTGTAAACTTGTCCCCACACCCTCCAAGGCATTTCTCTCTTAAAGTATCACAATGGATAAAAAGCTTGTAGACCCTAATGGATTCTTTTCTGGAAGATGAATATACATTCATCAAATTTCATGGTTTTATTAAGGAGCCTTTTAGGATCCCAAAATTTGTAACAAATAGGGTTTTTGCTTTAGAGGCATGCCATCATGTAATTATTTTCGACAATGACTATGGAATTGAAGGCACAAGATAGGGCTTTACTTGACTCTCCTCACCATTTCCAATAGTCAAGTGACACTGATAAAAAGGAAGGTGCATGAGGTGCTTAGGAACAAATTGACGCACTTGGGCCTAGTTCTCATTTGCTATGCATGTAACTACAACCCAATAAAGCACCTCCCAACTATGAGGCATGATAGTCGGGAGTATTTTGAATCAAGAAAGAAATCAACCAAAGAAATGCTAGAATTGTACATTGACTTAGCCTACATACCATTTGACCAGCCATCATGGCTTGAATTTTATGTCAAGATGGTGGAGTATCAACAAGGCCTTCCCATGGGAAAGTCTTTAAGTACATAATTGAAGCACCTAGGGTGGTCAGAGAGAAAGAGGGAAGATTTCTAGAGGTTCTGACAGGAAATGAAGAGCCTCAATGCCATGTATGGGGATCTCTAGCCACATGATGAAAAGTTTGATGAAATTTATGATAAAGAGGCTGACACTGAGGATAGTAATCCTGAGATCGATAAAGAGATTGAACAAGGAGAGCTTCCACTCAACACTTCCAAGTCTTAGAAGCCCAAAAAAGGAAAGGGTTTGAAATGGAATGACTTATAGGTCACATCCTCCATCAATGCTCGAGGAAAGGGGAAGAGGACCCGAAGGTCCCCAAAGAGGTCAACCACGGCTATAGAAGGTCAAGTTTTGGTAGGATTGGCTGCCAAGGGATCTGAATCTATTGATTCTACTCATACAAAGAGGAGATGGGTCTAGGACCTAGGTGGAATCGGTGCACCAGCCAAAGGAGAGGAAGAAATGGAGTCTGCTCCACTAGGATATTTGGCTTCAACGACACAGTTCAATTTTTATCCCTCTTCTTTTTGCCTCTACATCTTTGGTCGTTCCTCTTCCCCCATCTATGGAAAAGAAACCTCCATCCCTAGATTTCAATCTTTTCTTTCTAAATGAACCCCCTACCATATTCAACAATGAACCACATGAGGAAACCCCATGTGCCAAGCGAGCATCATTTGCATCGGTCACGATTGATTCTTTAATCACCCTGTCAAGGGCCCCCATTGAAAAAGATAAATCCTCCATGTTACCAATTTCACTGAATCCATATCCTTCTGAGAAAATGTCACTTTTTTTACCCACTTCCCCTTTCACTATGATGGGTGTTCCACCTCTACAGTCCCCATATGGTATCCCACTTTTTTCTATTATAATGCTCCCCTTCACCTCTCCATAATCCCACATAGTTGAGGCTTCTCCTTTTGTCACCTTATTTGGTTTCCCTCAAGGTGATTCTATTGTTGCATAAAGCATTGACACCCCATAGAGTCTCCAAGGTCATTTCGATGCAATAGAGCTAGCCTGGCAGGCTAGAAAATAGAAACTATAGATAAAAGTTGTGGCACAACCAAATACTAAGAAGATTGAGGCTTATTTCAATGAAGATCAAAATTCCCTATTGATTTCTACCATGAAGCCGCTAATATTCATACCAAAGGGAGAAATACAGATGGAAGATTACAAAATTAGAGCTATGGGCATGGATTTAAGTGAAACTCACCCGCGTGGTAAAGTGGTTCTAGCTAAGGCCACCTAGAAAGTGGTGTATACTCATTATGAGAAGTTGGACAAGAAATTAAAGAAGCACGAGGTAGAGTTGGTAAATATAAAAGAAACAATAAGAAAACTATAAGTAAAAATCAAGGGCAGAGAATTGGAAATGGCTCGCATAAGACAAATACATGATCAACAGGTGGAAGCAACTAAGTTGCTTAAGAAGGCCCAAAATGAATAGAGTTGGCTTTATGCTGAAATAGAAAAGTTAAGGGTTGAGCTTGCTACTGAATGACAGACAAATGCAGAATACCAATCTATTCAGGAGAACATGGAGGAAGAATTGGATAGTGTCCAATCTCAAGCTTTTGGTAATCTACGAAAGGCCCAAGCATAAATAGGGAGGGAAAAGCAAGAGAAGTAGGAGATTTAGTCCATCTTGCAAGCTCATGATCAAGAGGTTGAAAGGTTGAGCTCTAAACTAACAAATTCCCTCCATGAAAAGAACTAGATCGAGGAGAATATGAAGGAAAGGGAATTTCATTTCCATCAGGAATTGGCTATAGTGCAAGGATCTAGGATCCTCCCAATATTGAAAAGACTGATATCTACACATTGGGAAAGGATCAAAGTTGTAGTTGCTTCTCTAAAGCTAGTCTTGCAGTTTCTAAGGGATGCTCAGGAATTAGACGAGAAGGTTGGCCCGGTGACTAACCAAATTCTACAAATTTATGCTCCCTGGGCTGCGAAATCAAAAAACCTGATTTCTAGGTTATGCAAAGCCACTGAAGAAGCTTTAAGAGGCACATAAATTCCTAATTAGAGGGCCTCTTCAAGGAAAGCAAGTGAATTTGTCAATTTCTATAAGGTAATAGAAAAAAGTAAAGAACACCAGGTAGTGTTGAATAGAAAGGAAAGTGAGATAAAAAGTATTTTAGTATTTTGCTTGATTTTTGTTTACCTGCCCTTTTCTTGCCAGATGTAGGAGTACTATCAATCAAATAGATCATGGATGCAATTAGGAACAAGGTCCAAATTTCTATAGAACTCTAAGGTATAAGTCCATTGCCCACTTTTGATCAAATCAAGAAAGAGATCCTTCCCCTTTCTCAACTCTATTACCACATTGCGGTTGTTTCATCAAGGTGGGGAGGTGTTTCTTTTAAAGAATTTTTTGAGTTAGATCAAGCATATGAGATTCTCTACACTCCAACCCACTGATTTCGATTGGGAAGTACAACACTCCACCTTCCTCAAACTCCAATATTTTCTAGAGCTCTAGGTTCATGTTTCCACAAGCAAAGGTCCCTTGTGAGTCACTAGAATTGTAAAGAAAAAATTTCTTTTAATCTTTTTTGGTTTTTGACTTCTACCTTTTTTAGCTTTGGGAGAAGTTTGAGGTTAATGAAGAGAAGACTACTCTGAAAGATGCACAATGCACCACATGGTGGCTGCATGGCTTTTGTATATTTTTTTCCTTTTGGGTGGGAGCCAAGACACATGTATGCATGGTGGGGATTTTCCTAAAATCCATTCTCATAAATCAGAGATTTCTTGCTCGCTCGACACGTCATCTATTTAATCGAGAAGTTTTATTTTTGTTGAAAGATATCTTTAGGCAGAGTTTTTTGAAATGTGATGGGTGTCTTGTCTTCAAGATGGAACCTTCGAGTCAGCACCATCAATCTGTATGATTGATCAATCAAATTTTTTCTAAGCTACGTTAGATCCATTTTTTTTCTAATTGCAATCTTTGCTAAATATGTCAAAGCCATTAATAAAGCAGTTGAGACTTAATGAGCAAAGATTGTTGTGATTTAATCAAGATCTAAGATTGGATCGTGGGCTATCAGGTGTAGGAACCTAACAATTTTTACTTTTGGAATGTTAGTGGCGATGTTGTCTTCTTCTAGTTATAAAGAGGGATTGGTAGCATAAGCAAAAAAAATTTAAAAAGTTACTTCGAAAACATTTTCAAAGTAGATAGATCTAGTAGGGAGTTTATATGTTTTCAAAAGTAGAAAGTTTTAGAGAATACTGCTATTCTCTGGCATGTTATATTTTAACTCAAACTATCATTGGATTGGCATAAAACCTTTGTTTTTCAATTCATTTGATATTGAAGTTTGATCTATTTAGAAGAAATCTTTGAAACTATGCATGTTATGGCCTTTGTCAAACTCCTTCTTTATGTTTTCATTCATGTTAAAAACATTGTGTTAAGATTATTTTGATAGATCGAGTAGCTAATTTTCATGTTGTTAATCTTCTATGTTGAATGATAGCTTTTGGAAATTAGATAATGTCTGTTAAACTTTTCCATTTTCTATAAAAGTCATTATTTTTCATATTATGCTATAAAGGGACAAAGGGTTTCTTTAATTTTTTGGATATTTTTGTTAACTTGAAGATTTTTCATATGTCTGATTGGAACTTAATGGGTGTTTCCCATGAGGAGATTTGAAAGATTACAATGTGCTTGTACTAAGCCTTTGTTGCTCATTGTCTTCCCAACAACGAAAGGTTTGTGGCATTCTATGTCTATTATATTGTTTATAGGAAATAAGTTGAGGTTTAAAATGTAGTAAAAGCTTTCGCGCACCACTATTTTCATGTTTTATTTGCATTTCATTCTACCTTTTCCCCCAACACAAAGAAGAGTCATGTTTCTATAAAAATCCCAAAGGTTATTCAGTGAGATGCAAATTGGTACCCCACTCGCTAAATTTCCCATAAGGTTGTCGAAGAGGTGCAAGAATTGATCATCAACATAAAGCATTCTAGATCAATTCATCATAAATCATCATTTGATCAACTTCTCTTCTTCCTCATAGTGCCCTACTTTCTTGTTCATGTGGATGCTTTTCTTCTTGGTCATCCATTGAAGACTATAGGTTCAAGTGGGTGTTTCTCTATATTTCTAACATGGTATCAAAGCTTAGGCCATAGAAGGATTTGTCTCATTTTCAAGAAGTTGAGATGAGGAGAACATCAAAGTATGAAGGGTTTTATTGAAGGGCTAGTTGTTCTCATCCAGGAGACAACAATTTTTTGAGTCACTTTGGGTCAAATTTAACTCTATCGTGTTCAGAAGGTCCAAAAACCTAAGGATTTCCTACCCATTCGTTGAGATTCAACTTCATCAATTGAATTCCATCAGAGGTTTTTTGCAGAAAATTTATGGGAAAAATGTGGATCATACTAGTGTTGGAGAAAAAATATCCCCCCCTCCTATTGCAGAAAAAAAAAATCCCCCTTGGTCGGCCTATCATCATTACAGGTTATCAAAACAAAAACAAAAATATTTGGGCTTTTTTTACTATAGTTGCAAAATAAAATAAAATTTGGGGCTCATATTATTTTTGGTTGGCATATAATAGTTGCGGAAAAAATTAAATATTTGCGACCTTATTGGTGGCATTTATTTTTTCTAGCAGACTATATTTAATTTTGAGGTTGTATTTTAAATACTTGTTGACATTTTTTTATTGGGGCTTCATTTAAAAGTTGCAGTGGATTTCAATTTTTTCAATAGTTGGCCTTCTCTTGCAAATTGGGTTTGATTTTTTTAATCAGTATATCCATTGGGTATGTGCAGAATCACCATGGAAAAAACAAGCCCTTAAGTGGCAAAAAATTTAGAAAAATCAGAGTTAAAAAACTTGATGTAAAAAATTGAATAAGTTATCTATATTATTTCAAAAATATGTAAGAATAGAATCTGTAGAAAATTGAATGTAGTTTATAAACTACTAGGTTTGTTT